>JANAVB010033817.1:10392585-10633857 GCA_029216955.1 Iris pallida | reverse complement strand
ATATATATATATATTATATATATATATATATAGCAAATGACCTATATATATATAGGTCATTTGCTATATATATATATATATATATATATATATATATAAAGAAATAAAAAAAATATACAAAGAAATGACAGATGTAACTTATTAACTTATTCATGCGGTCATTACAGTAGAGTGATGGTCTGACGACCCGATCCCAATATTCTGGGTCTAGTCGGATCATGCCCAGCCTGCACCGTGGTGAGACGGCGGCAGTAGTAGTAAGCTGTTCCATTGCAGGTATTCACAACAACACAAGTACATTTGTCACAACTGTTCTATTCGGAATTGAAACTTTATTTGATAAAATATTCAAAAATACAACTGGAAGGGAAATGCTGGAAATAAAACTCCAAACTCAAATAAAAGAAAAATGCAGAAAAAGGGAAACTATCTAAGCATCAGGTTCAGTAGTCCCAGGATCGGTCGTAAGGTAGAGAACCGGATCATAATAGCTATTATGTATAGCTCATCATCCACAGTGTTACCTAAAATGTTGTCTAGAGTCAGGAGGGAGCAAGAACGAAATATGCATCTCATATCTTAAATAGTAATTGGAAAGTGCAGGATAAACAGTTGAAATAATTTTTTCAGCAGTTTTAAAACAGTTCAGTGTGTTTTGAATATGCAAACGTCTATGACCGGCTTGGGTTAAACAGTAGTATCCTAGCGATACGATATGGCTTATCCCCGTGTGTGAGAGGGGTAAGCTAACACAGTCAGTTCAGTAGGGGCTTTGGTCATAAACGTTTACACTATTCTCCCAGTCCCAGATTCAGTAACAGTAACAGTCGGTAGAGTTCCGTGCCAGCAGTGTGGTTTAACATGCATCTTAACTTTACTAAATAAAATACAGGAATACACAAATCGTAACTTGCCTTGTATTAGTTTGACTGGAAGAACGAGTCGGTACCGAGGAGGAACGTCAGTTGTAACTTCGAGTTCCTACAGTTGAGAACTCGACTTAGAACCTTGAATAACCAGGCTAAGTGTACTAGTTGCAATCTCTAGTAGTAAGTCCTAGTCAGGTTTTAAGTTGTATTAATCTACAGCTAACGTTTACGTCGCAACTATGTGCGTTCGATTAAGCCGGTTAACTGGATTATTTGGAAATAACACGATAATCAATTAACTTTGGAAAACTTTGTGTTTTTGTAATATATTTATAAAAATATAATTTCTTTTAGTGATAAATCGTGAATTAATAATATTTTATTCATTTTACTAAATGTCATAATTAACCACTAAATTACGTTCTAAACTACGAATATGCGTATAATCACAAAAACCACCCAAATCACATCCACCAGAAATAAAATAAAATCTACACTACACAATACAAGGGCACAGCTAAACATCCTAGAGTGGGCTTATGCCCTGTACAATTATTTTTACATCAATAAGAGGAAATGATTTAATTACTAAATAAAATGCAGTAAAATAAATAACTATAATAAATAGCCTAAATATTAAATAAAATAATTTAAAATAAGAGTCTCAGACTCGGTCCATCATCAAAATCCAGCTAATACCACAACGCCCGGTCGGACCGGTGCGTTTGCATTTCGCCAGGGCCCACAGACCGGTACGGTCGTCGCCCGAAAATCGGTTTTAGAAATTCATTTTCGAAAGCCAGTTTTGAAATTAATAAAATTATAGTTTTGTAAAAATTTGGGCAGCACTTTCTCTATTTCGGGACAAACCCAAGAACTGGGAAGTGCGCCAACAAACTCCTGCAAATATTTTCCAACCCAAAATAATCCACAGAATATCCACCAAAATAACTTCCAACACCACCAGAATAAATTCCCGAATAGTCCGGGAATCTCATAATCCAACCAAATCACACCAAAGCAACACAGGAAAATAATCTAACGCAGCTAAACGATAATATACGCAGCTAACCGGATTCCCGAGAGGGAACCGGGGGACCGATCTATCATCATCGACTCTACGGGGGACGAACTACTGTGATTATCCAGAAATTACCAGATTCCGTTGGCGGGGAGCCGCGGGAAAAACTCGGGAATAATCCGAAACTAAGTTCGGCAGCAGGTCGAAGATCCCGGCTCAACCACGCACAGCAAAGGGGCGCGGGAAAGTCAGCGGAAGAGGGGATTGGCCACGGGGGAAGTCCGCGGACAGCGGAGAAGGGTCGCGCTAGGGCAGCGGATGACAGCGGCGGGGGAGATCCGCCGGGGCTCGCTGACACGGCGGGGGCGCTGACAGCGCAGCGGCCGCACGGAGAGGGTCGGGTTCTGCCGGCGGAGTGAGCCGCGGCCACAGGGGCGTGCGGGCTCGGGGAGGAGCCGCCGCTGCGGGCGGTCGGGATGGCCGCGGGTGCGGCGCGGGCTCGGGGCACGCCGGAGGCGCGGGGGCGCGGGGGCGCGGCCTCCGGTGGTCGGCCGGAGGGAGCTGTCGGCGAGAGGTGGTCGCCGAGGAGAAGTCGGGTGAGGGGTTTGAGAGAGTTAGGTAGGAAGGGTTTGAGAGAGGTGAATGTGGGGAAATAGAGAAGAGGGGGTCTGATAGTTGGAGAAATAAGGGGAAGTGGTGAAAAACTTGTGGAGAGGAGTAAAGGTGGGAAGAGAAAATAGTGGGCTGACTTGAACGTGTAAAGGGGGTAAGAAGAGTTGGTCCAATCGTGGACCAACTCAAGAGTGTTCAAAATATTATTATTTTATTAAATCTGGTCCAAAGTCAGATTTTCAAAAGAAAGGAATTGGGTTGGGTTCAGGCTCAGGCCTGGGTCTGGGTCTGGGTCTGGACTCGGGTCTGGGTCTGGAAATCCAAAGAGCCAAATTATATTTATTTTCAAAATCTTTTTTTTCACTCAAAAATAGTTAATAATAATATTTAATAATTATAATTTTGAAAACGTTGAATAATAACACAACAATTCTATTAAATAAATTGCTACAAAAATAATGGGTTTCACAATCTTCCCTCCTTAGAAAATTTCGTCCTCGAAATTTAAAGTAAGGTAGGAAAGACAAACATGTACGGGTACTGCGCCCGTAACTCAAGTCCAACTATAAGAATTTCCAAGGCAGTCGTGGATGAGACGGTTTAGGGATAAGTTTTATGATATAATCCACGCAGAAAAATACAAAAGCGAACCAAAGTACACGAGATTGATCAGACCATCATGCACCGGTCCTGATTAGACAATATATTAGTGGGTGCACCCAATAAAATACTGTCATGATCAAGCTTGATAAAGAGATAGCTTGCAAAACTAGGCTAACTTCGTCAGCATTAGTCAAATTTAGGACGAGAAAAAAATAAAGATAAGGAATAGGGGTTAAAGTGATGGCTCAACTACTGATCATCTTCTCATCTCTGACTAGACTTGCAACTGGTTTCTCTGGCACTGAAAAGGTTGATTCCAATCTTCAGCTCTGAATTATCCAAAATGTGACTCGGATCCAAAATGTATCGTCTGAGCTGTGACGTAGAAGACGTTGCACAATCTCAAGATTAGCTGGTAGAGCTAACTGGTACGCTACTTCCAACGCGTCTTAACTTCAAATGACCTGATGTACCTGGCCTCAGTTTCTAGCTCCATCGAAGCTGATTATTCCTCTGGTAGGAGAAACTTAACCAAATGCAATTTGGTCTTCCCAAGACCTACCAAATTCCGAGACGCAAAAATCTCAATACATCTTCAAGCGTCTGGATTGACCTCTCTGATTGCTCGTCCCGCGGTACTCCATGAATCCGGTAGATGTGCTTCCCGTACAATGCTGCCCACTTCTTAGTGGATAAACCAACTTTGAAGGAAAAATAAAGTGTGCCGGCTTAGTCAGTCGGTTTATAATAATCCAATTGGTGCCCTTCCCTCCTTGGGAACAAGGCAATCCTTACTCAAAGTTCATGGTTATATGCTTCTACTTCCATTCTGAATTGTCCTGTGGCTCCAACAAACTTGTCGTCCTCTTGCTAATTTCCCCATGTTGACAAATTCACATCTAATCTCATACCTGGAATTGTCCTTCTTTATTCCATAACACCAATCAATGGAGGCATATTCCGATACATCTTATTATTTCCTGAATATATAGAATACTGCGACTGGTGTATTTCTTTCATCAACTCGTTCCTCCGTTTGTCAGCCGATACGCAAAGTCTCGTACCATTCTTCAAAGTTCCAATGCTGACCAATTTAGAAACCCTCGAGTGTTCCTGCCAACACTTGATCTCTAAGCCTGCAAAGTACCTTGTTTTGGGACTACGCTCTCTTGATTTTGGTCTCTCAGCCTCGAACTTTATCAATACTGAATCAGCATCCAGCTCCGTCCTTCTATCTCCAGGTAGTATAATCTCCAGTCCAAACTTCTCGATGTCTTTTAGCAGGTGCTAGTCCTTGGTTAAGAACTTCGCCATCAGTATCGACCGAGTGCATCAGCGACCACATTAGCCTTACCTGAATGGTACTGCAGGTTGATGTCGTAATCCTTCATCTGCTTCAACCACCTTCTTAGTCTAACATTCAGCCCGTCCTGAGTGAAGATATATCTCAGACTTTTGTAGCCCGTATATATTTTCACTCCCTTTCCATAAAAATCATGCTTCCAGCTTCAAAGTAAAGATAATTGCAGCAATTCAAATTAGGTGTGGGATAATTCTTCTCATGAGTCTGTAGTTGCCTATATGAGTAAGCAGTTACTTTCCCACGTTGTTGAAGAACGCAACCCAGTCCTCTTCCAGAGGCATTACTGTAAATTAAGAACCCACCGGTTCCTACGGGTAGCGCAAGGATTGGTGTAGTGGTAAGTCTCTTCTTCAGCTCCTCAATGTCGTCTGGCAAACTTTTCGTTCAGATGAACTCTTCAAAGTGAGCTTCGTCATTGGCTCAGCAATCTTGGCGAAATCCTTCGCGAACTTCTAATAGTAGCCGGCCAAGTTCAGGAACCTTCCGAATTGAACTTGGGGTATATCACTCTTTAACAACAGCTATCTTCCATCGAAATTTCTTCTCTTGACAACATAGCCAAAAGTCCACCTTGTCAAAAATCCACGTTCAGATAACTTACCAATAAAACTTCTTTTTCCTCAAAGTTTCCAAAACTTCCTCAGGTGTTCTTCATGCTCTTCTTCAGTCTTCAAATATCAGAATATTATCTATGGATAAGATAAACTGATTCAAATACTCATGAAAAATCTCTGTTCATGAGATTCATGATCACAGCAGGAGCATTTGTCAGTCTAACGTCCTGACCAAAGAAAACTACCCATACTTGGTGTTTAAACGTCGTCTTGGAAATGTCCTCTTTCCTGACTTTGATTTGATGGTAGTCAAATTTTAAGTCAAACTTCGAAACACCTTAACTCCACACAACCAGATCAAACAGATCCTCGATCCGGGTAGAAAGTACTTGTTTTTTTAGTGTCTGGTAATTGATGCACATCTGTTTGTTCCATCCTTCTGGGGCACAAACAAGATAGGTACTCCCTAAGGTGAAGTTCCACTCTGAATAAATCCTAGAGCCTTCATTGATCTGGTCCTTCATCTTCTTGGCCACCCTCGGGTTGACTCTGTAACATCCTTTAGAATTTAGGGAAAGAGCCGGGGACTAGGTCAGGGGTGAATCCTATGCCTAGATCTGGGATAATCCGGGGAGACTATCAGGGAGAACATCTGCCATAAGGGTGTAACTACAAACTTCTATTCATGTGGAGAATTACAGCAAAAACTCTTATGATTGATCTAAGGACATCCTGTTATAACTTCCAAAAGATGATGCTATTCAGCGGTTCTAGGTACTATTCTTCATGGTCCTGGCTCTTGCATGAGCAGTCTCCAACTGCTTCCTTTTCTATGAACCTCGAGTATGCATCATGCCTTATTGTAAGGGGCAGGGTCTGCTGGATAGGAAGAGGGTCCCTAGGTTGTAGCCTAACAGGTGTTGCTGGGATATGAGCTCTGGTTTGATGGAAAGATAAGGGGCAGTCCTTTACCCGATGTTCAGCAGATCTACATGCCAAACATTGTCCCAATCTCTTGCGGCAACTAATGGCCTGATGACCAGGCCTCTTGCAATAGTTACAAGCCCATAGCTTCTTACGACAAGGCTGCCGGAAAGTAGAATACTCGATGGGACCCAAATATCTTCTAGATTCAAGGGTATCCTTCCTAGGACAAAAGTTCTGCTCTAACTTGGTTGGAGATAACTAAGGCTACATCATGACGTTCTTCATGTCTTCTTCCGTGATATTCTTCTGTTCCTGCTGGGCTTCATCTTGAGCTTTCTGGAACTCCAGGATTTCTTGAAATAGGACAACCATTTGGAAGATGATTGCTGGTACTGGTGGAGCAATAAAAATGAATTCTCCACCAAGGAAATGCAACTTGGTTTGAGATGAGGTAAGAATCGCCAGTGTAGGGAAAACTTCACTGGATGCACTATGAGGACGGTCAAACAGCCGCGAGGAGAGAGACCCTGGGCTTGGTTGAGGAGATGGGGTATGATCCGGAGATGACACCTCATCGCCAGCAGGATTTGGTCAACGGTCATTCTCTGGAAGGTTTAGGACGCACACATAAGCAAGGTAGCCTACCGGTCTATAATCAAGCAAAAATATTTATTTATATATGAATCGGACCTATGTCGTGACAAATCAATATTCTAGTGTTCTAATTGTTTCTAGGTATGTTTTCCTAAGTTGTTGTTTGTTGTGGGACCTGCATGGGCCACCACTGAAAACATGTCACGACCCGATCCCAATATTCTGGGTCTAGTCGGATCATGCCCAGCCTGCACCGTGGTGAGACGGCGGCAGTAAGTTGTTCCATTGCAGGTATTCACAACAACACAAGTACATTTGTCACAACTGTTCTATTCGGAATTGAAACTTTATTTGATAAAATATTCAAAAATACAACTGGAAGGGAAATGCTGGAAATAAAACTACAAACTCCAAATAAAATAAAAATGCAGAAAAAGGGAAACTATCTAAGCATCAGGTTCAGTAGTCCAGGATCGGCGTCCTCCAAAGACGGCTCCGGTACCGTCGCAAGGTAGAGAACCGGATCATAATAGCTATTATAGTATAGCTCATCATCCACAGTGTTACCTAAAATGTTGTCTCCAGTCAGGAGGGAGCAAGAACGAAATATGCATCTCATATCTTAAATAGTAATTGGAAAGTGCAGGATAAACAGTTGAAATAATATTTTCAGCAGTTTAAAACAGTTCAGTGTGTTTTGAATATGCAAACGTCTATGACCGGCTTGGGTTAAACAGTAGTATCCTAGCGATACGATATGGCTTATCCCCGTGTGTGAGAGGGGTAAGCTAACACAGTCAGTTCAGTAGGGACTTTGGTCATAAACGTTTACACTATTCCCCCAGTCCCAGATTCAGTAACAGTAACAGTCGGTAGAGTTCCGTGCCAGCAGTGTGGTTTAACATGCATCTTAACTTTACTAAATAAAATACAGGAATACACAAATCGTAACTTGCCTTGTATTAGTTTGACTGGAAGAACGAGTCGGTACCGAGGAGGAACGTCAGTTGTAACTTCGAGTTCCTACAGTTGAGAACTCGACTTAGAACCTTGAATAACCAGGCTAAGTGTACTAGTTGCAATCTCTAGTAGTAAGTCCTAGTCAGGTTTTAAGTTGTATTAATCTACAGCTAACGTTTACGTCGCAACTATGTGCGTTCGATTAAGCCGGTTAACTGGATTATTTGGAAATAACACGATAATCAATTAACTTTGGAAAACTTTGTGTTTCTGTAATATATTTATAAAAATACAATTTCTTTTAGTGATAAATCGTGAATTAATAATATTTTATTCATTTTACTAAATGTCGTAATTAACCACTAAATTACGTTCTAAACTACGAATATGCGTATAATCACAAAAACCACCCAAATCACATCCACCAGAAATAAAATAAAATCTACACTACACAATACAAGGGCACAGCTAAACATCCTAGAGTGGGCTTATGCCCTGTACAATTATTTTTACATCAATAAGAGGAAATGATTTAATTACTAAATAAAATGCAGTAAAATAAATAACTATAATAAATAGCCTAAATATTAAATAAAATAATTTAAAATAAGAGTCTCAGACTCGGTCCATCATCAAAATCCAGCTAATACCACAACGCCCGGTCGGACCGGTGCGTTTGCATTTCGCCAGGGCCCACAGACCGGTACGGTCGTCGCCCGAAAATCGGTTTTAGAAATTCATTTTCGAAAGCCAGTTTTGAAATTAATAAAATTATAGTTTTGTAAAAATTTGGGCAGCACTTTCTCTATTTCGGGACAAACCCAAGAACTGGGAAGTGCGCCAACAAACTCCTGCAAATATTTTCCAACCCAAAATAATCCACAGAATATCCACCAAAATAACTTCCAACACCACCAGAATAAATTCCCGAATAGTCCGGGAATCTCATAATCCAACCAAATCACACCAAAGCAACACAGGAAAATAATCTAACGCAGCTAAACGATAATATACGCAGCTAACCGGATTCCCGAGAGGGAACCGGGGGACCGATCTATCATCATCGACTCTACGGGGGACGAACTACTGTGATTATCCAGAAATTACCAGATTCCGTTGGCGGGGAGCCGCGGGAAAAACTCGGGAATAATCCGAAACTAAGTTCGGCAGCAGGTCGAAGATCCCGGCTCAACCACGCACAGCAAAGGGGCGCGGGAAAGTCAGCGGAAGAGGGGATTGGCCACGGGGAAGTCCGCGGACAGCGGAGAAGGGTCGCGCTAGGGCAGCGGACGACAGCGGCGGGGGAGATCCGCCGGGGCTCGCTGACACGGCGGGGGCGCTGACAGCGCAGCGGCCGCGCGGAGAGGGTCGGGTTCTGCCGGCGGAGGGAGCCGCGGCCACAGGGGCGTGCGGGCTCGGGGAGGAGCCGCCGCTGCGGGCGGTCGGGATGGCCGCGGGTGCGGCGCGGGCTCGGGGCACGCCGGAGGCGCGGGGGCGCGGGGGCGCGGCCTCCGGTGGTCGTCCGGAGGGAGCTGTCGGCGAGAGGTGGTCGCCGAGGAGAAGTCGGGTGAGGGGTTTGAGAGAGTTAGGTAGGAAGGGTTTGAGAGAGGTGAATGTGGGAAAATAGAGAAGAGGGGGTCTGATAGTTGGAGAAATAAGGGGAAGTGGTGAAAAACTTGTGGAGAGGAGTAAAGGTGGGAAGAGAAAATAGAGGGCTGACTTGAACGTGTAAAGGGGGTGAGAAGAGTTGGTCCAATCGTGGACCAACTCAAGAGTGTTCAAAATATTATTATTTTATTAAATCTGGTCCAAAGTCAGATTTTCAAAAAGAAAGGAATTGGGTTGGGTTCAGGCTCAGGCCTGGGTCTGGGTCTGGGTCTGGACTCGGGTCTGGGTCTGGAAATCCAAAGAGCCAAATTATATTTATTTTCAAAATCTTTTTTTCACTCAAAAATAGTTAATAATAATAATTTTGAAAACGTTGAATAATAACACAACAATTCTATTAAATAAATTGCTACAAAAATAATGGGTTTCACAGATGGAATCTAATGGAAAGTCATAATACTTGGGGTTAATTGCATTAAGTACTACCCCTATGTTTTACACTTATTACACGAATTATTCCTACTTTGAAACTAATTATACGGACACCTCCTATAGTTCATATTCTCTACAGATTCTAATAACACTGACCACCTCCTATAGTTAATAAAATTTATAAATGAGAGGGGTGATCAATGTAATTATTTTCGAAATATAGATAGTCTCTGTATTACTCATGAAACATAGAGAACATCAGTGTAATTAACCCTAATACTTGTTACTGGACTTTTGGAATCTTGGATCACTTTCTTAGCTTAATACCAACACTAACTATTAATTCGGTTCGATTTGATTCGGTTATAGACCATTTTAATCTGATTTTAATTTTATTTATTCAATTTGTAGTCCAATTCGATTTTTAGTTATTAGTTCGATTTGAATTGAATTAACCAAATGCTAACCTCTATGGACGAGCCGAGCAGGAAGCTCTCACTAAGGGGACGTTTGGTTCAAGTTTTTGAGGCTTGGGAATGAGTTTTGAATTTCTTATCCATGTTTGGTATATTTAGGATTGAAAATGAGGGGCTTGTGTGGGAATGCTATGCCCATTGATGTGGGAAAGCTATTCCCAAGCCTCCCTTGGGAACATATTTGCTTTCCTATGAATAATATTTGGCTATTTTGTTTGGACTGTTATACCCTCTCTTTATTTTCAAAATTTTAACTTCTATTCCTAACATGTGAATGATCATGAAATTAATGAAAGGATATTGAAGTAAAACAAAATAAAGTATGATTCCTATCCCTATATGAATCAAACATGGAGAATGAAAAAATTTAAAAATTTGAATTTTCTTTTTCCAACCTAACCAAACATGTATATAAAAATATTAAATTTATTTTTCATAAAAAAATAAAATAAAAATCTATTTCTAGAAATACAAAAGCTTGATCCAAATGCCCCCTAAAAATAGAACAAAGACTATCCTTGATAGGTCAAGCATAGTCAACATCACAGACATGTCATGTGATAGTGGGAGGACAACTGTGGAAGGACAACTGCCAGTAAGCTCTGCACCACATGTTCTAATTTACGTACACAGTAAAAAATAATATAAATATTAAATATAGAATAGTAAATTTGTCAAAAACTGCATAAAAGAACACAAAATTGTCGTTATAATTTGCGGCATGTATGTGTACTTATACAGTCAATACTAATTTATGATGATATGTATGCATGTATTTATACCGTTAAGTATACGAACGAAATTGTCAATAACATCGACAATCTGAAGACAAATAGGATCAAATAAATTTTTATAATATTAGTGCATACACGACTTATGAACTTCTATAATATCTCGTTCGTATACCATCAAGTATACGAACGAAATTCATGTGGTCGCTTACACTAGAGTGATGGAATCTTCCATCTAATGAAAGTCATAATACTTATCACTGTACTTTTGGAATCTTCTTTGCTTACAAACACTATAACTTGGGGAGAAAGAGCTAATGGTTGACTGCTTTGCTAATTAGTAACCACAAGGTCACTTGTTCATGTAACCACATCGTTATCTTTCTTTTAAACATTCATACTGTCAATATTATTACTATTCGTCAATGCTATTGACGGTTATAATAATATTAGAATTACACGAAAGTTAAAAAATAAATCTACCACATTGTCACTACTATTGGCGGTCATACATCCATAGTATTAATAGTAATAGCGTTATGATTTTATGCACTCCTACTATATTTTACTGTTGGCAATTTATATTATTTTATGTATTTCTACGAACTTGTTATCATATAGTTATATTCATGTAATTTTTTATCATGTACAGAATTTTATGTAAATAAATCAATATCTAACCCTAATAATGTATGCATCTATTGTTTATTAGGACCTCTTATTTGGCTAAGCTACTTTTTTTTGGTGGCAAATAGCGTTGTTACTTAGATATGAGTACGTTCGCTAACCTATGAATTATAATGTCCATACAAAAAGGCAGGGGCGGATCCATAAACTATAACTGGGATGGACTATCAAAAATTTGGGTGGGCTGGAAGTAGATAAATCCATATAAAAAAATCAAAAAAAATTTATATGGAAAAAAAATGTAATTTTTTTTTTGGGTTGGGCTACAGCCTACCCCAAGGGGCCCTTGGATCCGCCCCTGAAAAAAGGAACCCATATGCAAAATTCAGTTTAGGTAATGCCATACGATTGACACTAAAGTGTGAAACTTTTTTCCAATTAGTTTGAAGCTTGGGTGCATTTGACTACAAGAGATAAAATGTGGAAAAATAAATTAATTCCACGGAATTATTTTACTAGAAAAAAAATCATGGAAAAAATTCCACGAAATTAATTTGGATGTTTAAATGTCATTATTTTTCATGAAAATTAATATTTTCCTATGAGTTGGACCACTTTTATTTTTCACCATTTTAGAGAAAAATCTGAAAAATGGTAGATTTTAGAAAAATAATTTTATGAAAAATATACGCTACCAAACACTACAATTCGTAAAAAATTTGTGATGAAAATATTTTTTCATAGAAAAAAGCTCAAACAAACACAACCTATATTATAAAAATTTAATTGTCTTCGGACCGTCGATGCTATTGATGATTTCATTCACAAATTTGATGGTATGAATACATGCATATATGTCGTCATTAGTATAGACGATATAAGTACATACATTCATACTTTGTATTTATTGTAGAGAAGATTTGTATTCTTTTATACATTTTTGACAATTTACTATTCTATACTTAATATTTATATACTCTTTTTAAATGTGTACGTAAATTAGAACATGTGGTGCAGAGCTTAGTAGCATTTATCCTTCCACAGTTGAGTAGTTGAGGACAATAGATGCTGTGCAGTTGACTATGCTTGGTCTTTGTTTTAGGCTTTTTATAAAGGCACTACACCTTTTGATCAGGGCTAGCCCATTAGGGCTAGCTCCTTATCAAAAAGTGAAGTGCCTTTTATAACAAGGACTGTCCAATTTTCGGACAGTCCTGCAAGCTGAATGGACTGCCAGAAAATTTGGCAGTCCTAAGTCTCAGTATGTGAAACAAAAGGACTGTTCATTTTTCTGGCAGTCCTTACTGTATGTAGGACTGCCAAAAATTTGGACAGTCCTTATTATAAAAGACATTTCATTTTTTGATCAGGGACTAGCCTAATGGGCTAGCCCTGATTAAAAGATGCAGCGCCTTTATAACTAGCCTTGTTTTATTATTAATGAGAGCCTCGATAAGAATATAATGGAGGGCCTCGTGCACGGCTCCTCGCCACAATCCATCCTTGAGGACGTTGCAGTGGTATGTCTCTCTCTCTCTCTCTCTCTCTCTCTCTCTCTCTCCACAATACAATTTTGAATTTAAGAGAGTGGCATCATCCAGATTTGAGAGTGTTTCCTGCTTTGTAATTTTCTTATCATCCTAAAGACGGATTCTTCTTATATAGGACGGGTTCTTCTACTCTTGAACAGGACTGACTTTGGGTAAATCTAACAAGCCATAGGACTTGGACAACATTCTGGCTAAGACAATTCCTCAGATTCTTAAGTCATGTTGGAATTATTCAATGATAGAGACCACACATGTAAAATTAATTGTATTGGACAATCTAAATAATTAAGTCAAATTAAAGTGGTCTATTTGAAAAATTGGCTTAAGAGTATAATTGTCATGGAAATAATGTGTAGATACTGGAGATGAATCTAATTTTATGAGGGACAAAATTAGAAATATCACTACATATAAATATATGTATTCATTAGGGTTATGGTCTCCAACTCATACGGCCACCAAAGAGAGAATTTTCTCTATTTTCTTCTCTATCCCCATCAACAAAGAGAGAAACAAAGATTTCATCTTTGTTATTAAGGGCTGTAGCGGGTTGGAAGATCGAATCCCATAAAGAGACGTCTGCTTCAAGATCCGTCAAGCCAAGATAATGGATTCAGGTACGCTTCCGTAATTTATTTTTGGTTTTCATCTCATGAATCAATGGGCTTAATTTCTAACAAGTGGTATCAGAGCCTCTCTGTTTGATTCTTGAGTTTGAAGTTTCAGATTCGGTTTTCTATCATTTAGAAACCCTAGAGCGTTCTCCAATTTAATTTACGGTTCCGAATATTATTCGATCAAAAATTTTATGATCCACCTATTTATGAAAGAAAAATAATAATATTTTGCCATTACCAATTGTTTTACGTCGAATAAAACAGATTTAGCACTTTTTTACGGTATTGTTATTAATTTGGATTCAGAAATTTAGTTTCTGATATAATCATGCAAAAGATTCACATGTTTATCATGCAGTAGATAAATTTTGGTATAATCTGTATGGATTATTTGATGTAATCTTTTGATGCATATATTCAGTAAATCTAATCTGATGATTTATGATTATTTAATTTAAATATGCATGTACATAAGGTTTTGGAAATGATTCAGTTTTGTAAAATTTAGTCAACATTCAAATTTTTGGTACCTTTCATGACTAGCAATAGTTGTCTAATATTCTAAGTAGATCCATTGAAACAAGATATCGCCAAAGTGACATCTCTTGTGTAAATAGTCTATGAGAGATGTCGGATGTTTGTGTGTGTATATTCATGCGGGTATTAGCCGGCCCATAGGAAGGTTAATAATTGGCCGAATTGCACACATACTTGTGGTGATAAATGTATGATAATCGTAAGGTTTACATGTGAATAATAACCCGATCCAAAGATAGACTTATTATTTGACATGACTTATTGTCAACATTTGATCATTATACCAAGAGTACCACTTGCAGTTAATATCACTGTCCAAAGACTTGATATTAATGATGTACTAGGTATCTTGAGCTGTGGTTCTCCATATTTAAATTTGTTTGACTATATTTTATTTTTTTGGTTATTAATTAGAGCATGTCTGTATGTTTTGTTCTCTATACAGTTAATGTTGCTACGATATCTGTCAATAAGAATTCAATTTCTATGTTTAATGGAATAAACTTTAAAGGCAAAAGGGGCAGAATACAGAAGCTGCTAAGGGTTCAGCACAAAATAAACAATATAAAACTAAGGGTTGTTTCTTTTGTGACAAGTTGGAACACATAAAGAAGAAATATACAAAACCACGCATGGTATACAAGAAAAAAATACATTTCTAAATTTGGTCTATTCCGAGATTAATTTAGCTTTAGTACCAAGAAACTCATGGTGGTTAGATTCTGGTGCGACTACCCACATTAGTGTTCTAGATAAGGTTGCATGATCTACCGAAAACTAATTGATGGTGAAAGATACATCATATGTGGGTTACGACAAGTCGGTATAAAGCAATATGATATTTTAGGTTATTATTAGGAATCGATTATTATTTGAATTTCATAGACAATTTGTTGTACCGTCTTTTAGGCGTAATTCAATTTTAGTTTCTTTAATGGGCAAATATGGTATCAATGTTCATTTGAAAATAATAAGTTTAGTCTATCTTTAAATCCAAATATTATTGGTAACGATTTTCTTAAGGTTTATGATAACCTATATTCATTTGAAACTATTGCATCTTACAACGAAAACTTGCAAGTGAAGTCATGTGGTACTAAACACAAAATTAACAATATTTTTTTAGCCTCAGTATGACATAAGCGATTAGGTCGCATCTCTAGAAATAGAGTTGAATAACTTGTGTCTGACAAAATTTGGATTTCATTGACTTTATAAACTTTAATGTCTATATTAATGTGTAAAGGAAATACAGACCAAAGTTCAATTGTAAGCAACTACTTTATTGGCTATGCTGACAGATCAAGGGCCTGCAAATAGAATTGAAGATAGGACTTAGAATAACTTCTAGGAGAGTTACATCATCCACATATAGTATTAGAGTCTAGGATCTCATCCACACATACCTGACCTTCTTCCTCGATTCCATTTTCAAACTCTCGTCTGACTTCCTTGATTTGCATCTTGCTTGATTCCTTGTGTCGTAATTTTATCCCTTCTTTCATGCTTGATAAAGGTTAGGAAGGTGACTCATGCTAGGAAGACATGTTCCATTGTTCCATCACATTACTACTTTAACTCTTATAAGTTAGGTAGAATGCCGTACGACCTAACACACCTTTTGACCTTAACCGTAGCCTTAGACGAGAAGACAATGGGACGAATGTAAAGGCACAAACACCGGATTAGTTTAGATTTTATTTGAAGAACTTGAACTATTCACACCTTCTTCATCTTCTCGTGTACTCATAATTCTAACTATCTTGACTAATGTTGCTATAATAGTCTAGTTTTGCAAGCTCATCCTTTTATCGAGCTTTTTCAAGACATTTGTTATCTGGGCATGTCCACTAATGTATTATCTAATCAGAACCGGTGCATGATGGTCTGATCAACCTAGTGCACTTGGTTCGCTCTTCGCATGATTATTCCACATAGATTGAGATATAGTTAAATTTTTCCTCTAGGATCTCAACCGCAACGATCTTGACAACTCCCTTTTGAACTATTCATTCGCCCTTGAAACCCATATTTGCAAATCAGTCTCATCTTCCTTGAACTCTTATTGTTTTTCGTTACCTATTTCAAAAAAACAAGCAATCAAAGACACGAAGTATTCTCCTATGTAATGCCCCGCTCCGCACGGTGCATTATGATGAGTCGTTGACTCGAAGAGTTGCGTTGACCCGATGAAGTATCGATGCGAATCGATGCGAGAGTTACGTTGGCCAAAGGTAAGCTTTGAGTCGGTTGGAATCTATGAATCGAATCGATGCAAAGGATAAGTTCTGTTTGAGCAAGTGCTAATGTTAGTTGATCTGGTGTGCATGCTATGCCTTTATGCTGGGTTACGGATCGTGGTATGGACGCGATAGACCAAATCAACCGAGTAGTTCAAAGGAATGGCTAAGTCCGGGAGTTAGCTATGCGATCGAGTTATGGAAGCGAGACGCTTCAATCGGCGAAATGACAAGGCGTATCGGCTTAAGGTAGGCGGGTTCTTGACTCTCTCTCCCTATTCCTTCACGTTTAATAAAATATGTTATGGATGCGTAAGATATTATCGAGTTAGCGAGCGTGGCTCGGCAATGAAAGATCCAAGTATGTGTCGAACACTAAGATAGAACATTGAACAATCGAACAATTAAAGCGACGTGTATCAAGTGTACGAGTCGCGGTAGGGCAATAATGGTAGAACATTAAAAGACGATATCGAGATGTGCATCATGTACACGGCTTCGAGAATATTGAACACTAAGCGTAGAATATTGACTATGGCGTTAAGTGTGCCCTCGTGCACGGAAGCTATGAAATGACTAAGTAAATACGGAAGTAGGCTATACGAATAACATTATGAACTGGACGTGTTCAATATGAATATGAGTACGAGACGACTAAGCCATTGGGCGTCGTGCATCAATATGGATGTGTTGGGACATAACGCCGACGGAGCTCCCCATATGTATGGTGGATTATGTTTATGAGATGCGAATATGTTTATGGTGCGAGACTAAGTTTATGGAATACGAGATGGATTGGAATGTGTGACTTGTATGCTATGGCGCGTATTGCATGGTCAATGGACTCGGATGGCCCGTGCACGGGTGCGGCTTCCCTCGAACGGTTACGCCGGGACGCCGGGACCGTTCGACCTAGGAGGGAATTATGTGTGGTATTTATGGTGTACATCATTCGGACGGATTGCGACCGTCCAGTGCTGTGATAAGCTATGATATCCATAAGTTTGGGATCCTTCGGATACTGGGCTAGCAACCCGTATCGAAGCGATTGTAGGCTTACACATAAGAGATGCCATGTCCATTACGGTGCGAAACACCGTGACCT
This sequence comes from Iris pallida, assembly GCA_029216955.1. Classification (NCBI taxonomy): domain Eukaryota; kingdom Viridiplantae; phylum Streptophyta; class Magnoliopsida; order Asparagales; family Iridaceae; genus Iris; species Iris pallida. The sequence goes on along the minus strand of JANAVB010033817.1, from coordinate 10,616,431 downwards.
TCATATAGATAGGGCCGGTGGGCTGAGATGAGAGTTGGGTGCAGGCGCAGAGCCTGCGACCCTTATGCATGGTCTAAGTTTATGGTTAGTTGTTGCGTGAATGATATGATTCTATGTTAAGTTTTAACCCGTGCAGGCTAGGCAATATGGGACGGAGATGGGCACGTTCACTATGTCTATGTTCATATCTTGGCTAACTGTATCTGCTGTAGGAACACGATATGGGACACAGTTATGTTAAGATGCTATGTCGAATATTGCCATGAAACTGATCCTAAGGCTAAATAGAAAGATCACCAATTAAGATGCATGCTTCACTAAATGAATTAGTGTTTGGTTTGGGTGCGAGCGGGTTTTGATCAGTGCGAAGCGAGGATGAAAGCACTAATCTCCCACTAGTTTATCTGCAGGCTCAGGTTATGATCGGCTCGGGGCAGAGCTTGGCTTGGACGTGCCGAGGCATGGAGTCCTTGGCGTTCAAGAGGAGCTACCGCATATGCGTTCAGACTTGCGACATGGAGATGTTCGACCGAAGACTACTTGGTGGCTATAAAGAGGCATAATATATGGAACAATGTAATCCTTTGTGAGCTAGAGGGATCATGAGCGTTGTAGCCAATTGGCATATATGTTAGGCTATTCAAAGCCTTTGTAACCTTCAGTTCATTATGAATAAAAGAGATTCTTATGTTATACTTTGTTTTCTTCCGCTGCTTATGTTATTAAATTGAGATAGTTCTATGTGAACCTGTTATCTTGCCTTGTACGAGCGCAACTCCAGGCTCGTGCGGTATCATGCCCCAGCGAGGACGATGATTCGGGTGAAATCTAGCGAGGATGAGCGATTTCCCGGATCGGGGCATAACAAGTTGGTATCAGAGCGATTCCATCCATTGTACCGTGCATGAATCTCTTTGACCCTCAGTTGCTTCACTATCGAATTCAGTTGACTCTAAGTTGTTTTCGTAACCGCATGGCTCATGGATCTGCTCGATGCTGCACTGGATGTTCCATACAATAAGTCTATATTAAGTGCGTACGTCTGCCACAAGTATGTCGTGACCATTACGTTATCTCCGGGTTCCCTCGGAGAATGTTGGTTGCACGAAGTGCAATGAGTTATGGGATGTTGGTCGCACAAAGTGCAACGAATATGGCGATGTTGGTTGCATGAAGTACAATGATATGCGTATTATTGATCGTACAAAATGCGAAAAGTTATGTGTTGTTGGTCGCACGAAGTGCGAGGAGATATGTGTTGTTGGTTGCATGAAGTACAACGGGTCGATATGTGAGGCGATACATATTATGTGGCTATGTGAATGGTTACGTGTTGTTGCTTGTACGGAATACAGCAAGTTGTGGATCGTTCAATGCATCAGTACAACGAGTCGATATGGTATGATGCGTGTTGTATGGCTATGCGGATGGATATCGATATGTTGTGCAAGACTGAGTAAAGACCGTAAGTGTCGAGAATGAGTTGTTGCACAAGTTGCAACGAGCGAGATTGAAAGATCGCGGATGCGATAATAACGAGTTGAGATGGTCGCTAAGTCGAGTTGAGTAGGCGAACGTTTATGTTGGCCGTATGTCGCGTTGAGCTTTTGAATAAGCGAATGTTGCGGGTGTGATCGAAATAATTGCCATGGTACGGTTAGATCGAATGTGTGTCAAACTTGAACGAACGCTAGAGCTGGGATCGAAAAGATCGCCATACGGGATAGTCGATTGAGGAATAGATGTTGGACCTATGCGAAATGTGATGCCGAGTAATGAGTCAATTTCGAGTGGTATATGCAATACCAATTGTGTGATCGATGCAGTGAGACGTTGTATTGATAACGATAGGCTCGATCCTGAGTGGTATATGGGATACCGCTTAGCGATAGCTATGTTAAGCCGGTTGGTGACTTGTGATAGGTTACGTCGAGACGATTGTATTGTTACGATAGGTTTATCCGCAATGGATGGAGTAATACCGAGACTTGAGTGGGAATGACTTTAGAGAAGTCGATGCAAGTATGCTTCGATGAATTGAGTTGAACGATTATGTGTGAAGTCATACCTATGGATGATACGTCGGACAAGGATTCATTAAGTGTAAGTCGAACGATAAGTTGAGCATAGCGAAGGAATGTCACGCTGAGGAAATGGTCGACCCGGTCGGACTTATGTTGAGTCAGTATGAAGATGACATTCGGAACGAATTGAGTAGGTGCAAAGAAATCGTACTGTCACTTTCCGTTCCCGAAATACGTATTCTAAATACATGTACTGCTGGAACGTATTTATTCAATATTTATCATGTATTATTCTGTATTTAAATTCCTTTAATTTCATGTTAATTTATTTCCTGCAATTATTTTTCTGTATTTTACTTCCTGTATTTTATTCTCTGCTTTTACTTTGCTTTTGGGTTCAGGCCTAGATTGGTTTATTTTAGGTTTTTGTTGGTTCATCATGAACCCAACCCACCACCTACCACCACCCCTTTTAAAGCCCCAAACTCTTTCTCTCTCTTCATTACTTCTTCTCATTTCTCTTTTTCTTCCTCATAACTCTCCCACCAACCTAGGAGAGCAAGGCAAGTGCCAACTTGCTTCATGATGGATCCCCATTATTATTGTTCCATCATCTTCCTTATTTGATTCTAAGTCTCTTTAGTACTTAGCATTTCCAATTTCCATGACTTATTTGTTGTAGATCTAAGTTTGATACATTTTTTGGATTTCTTAGGTTTTGATCTAGTAAACTTTGTTATCTTCAAGTTTTGATGGTTCCATGTTGTAGAGAATTTCGTTCTACCCAATTTTGACCTATAGAAGTCCATATTTGGGCTTGGGATGAAGGATTTATGGAGCTTGGAAGCAATGGCTTCCATGGTTCTCTTCCATGGTTCTGTTCTCAGAAATTTGGAGAGGAAGAACAGTCCCAGCCGCATGATATTTATTTTCCACAGCCGCATTCATTTATTTTCCAATCATTCCTCAGCGCATGAGATTGTTTATTTCCCAACCTTTCCCACAGCGCATGATATTTATTTTCCACAGCCGCATTCCTCAGGCGCATGAGCTTATTTATTTCCCAATCATTCCTCAGCGCATGAGATTGTTTATTTCCGAACCTTTCCCACAGCGCATGAGATTATTTATTTCCCAATCATTCCTCAGCGCATGAGATTATTTATTTTCCGACCTTTCCCACAGCGCATGAGATTATTTATTTCCCAATCATTTCCCACAGGCGCATGAGATTACTTATTTTCCAATCATTTCCCACAGCGCATGAGATTTATTTTCCTCGGCCGCATGAATCTTTCTTCCTCAGGCGCATGATATTATTTATTTCCTAATTATTTCCCACAGCGCATGAGATTTATTTTCCACAGCCGCATGAATCTTCATTCCTCAGGCGCATGAGATTATTTATTTTCCAATCATTTCCCACAGCGCATGAGATTATTTATTTTCCAATCATTTCCCACAGGCGCATGAGATTACTTATTTTACAACCTTTCCCACAGCGCATGATATTTATTTCCCACAGCCGCATTCCTCAGGCGCATGAGATTATATTTCCCAATCATTTTCCACAGTGCATGAGATTATTTATTTCCCAATCATTATTTATTTTCCAATTTTTATTTCTCGAATTTGGTATTAATTAACATTGATTGTTATCTTGATTAATAATTGATCATGCGTTCCTAGATGGAACTAAGAGACTGGCTAGTCGTCTTATTGAATTAAATGGAATAAGACACGTTCTTATTTGCAATCGATTGACCAATCCCAAATATTGACATATAGATACATGCAGGCTACAATTTATTTATTTATTTCACGAAAGCAGCATGTGTACTCTATGGTCAAGGCATGATTATTCCGTGGTTAGTTTTAATTGTTGCATTACGCTATGTAAGACCTACAACCTAACCGCACGGGTATCGTTGTAGAGTTGGGCACATCGTACTTTGTACGGAAGTACTCATTCTGAATGACCATGATCCACGGCATAGAATTTCACTTAACATAGAGGCTACTAAGTTAAATAAAATAATGATTACATGGAGGGAATGGATTTTCGAGTTCTTACATGGCAGCCCTCTTTGGGACTATTAGCGCCCAACAGGCCGGCTGGTTCCCACAGATACTGCAATTCTGCCACACGGGCAGGGAGCGGTATCTGCTTATATTATTGTATATTGTATATTGATGACGGGCGTCCCGCTGGGACTCGTCTAATTTATGATTGGCGTAATTGATTGATTGGATCGACTAGCCTTGCTTGTCCATAGTAATAACTGAGAAATCCTTATTGCATAATTCCAGGATAACTTGGAACTCACAGTAGTAAGCCGTAGGAGTTGGATGGCCGTTTAAGTTGATTTGTTTGTGTACTGTACCTACTCTGTTACCTAACTGAGATGATCAGAGCATCAGGACATGACGGGCCAACTTCTGTCCTTGTTTGGTTGGGAGGTTGGTTCGAAGTGTCGTGATGTTACGTGAATCCCAATAGCAAGCAAAGATCTATATATATCCTATTCTCTTATTACTGGTTTTAACTCCTCATATCGTGCTTCCTTGCGGTACTTGCTATTAGAGGTCTAACCTCTCTGGTTTTGCATGGCCTGATTTAGAGCCGGTTCCCGAGGACTCAGCTTACTTCTACCTCCAAGATGGTCAATACTAGAGGAATGATCGCAGGAGGACTCGAGTGGGTTCCTTACTTTCCCGCTCGTTTTGTTACTTACTTTATATTTTGTCGTTTGGCACCGACATGTTAGTCGGATTGTCTTGTACTTACTTTTACATAATTGTAATTAAGTCAGACTGCAGCTGATAACAATTGTGTATATGTTGCTATATCATCTGGCTATGTTTTGTAAAGCCAGATCTTAAGAACATTTTGGCTAAGCATTTGGGACGCCTTATTGCTTTATCTTAAATATTCTCTGTTATTGCTTCTTGTTTGAATGATTGAGACAATAGATGTGAAGTGACGAAAGCGAGACTTTCATGTAGTATGCACCCCCTTGTCTTTTAGACAGCATTGATCGTATTATACGGTATTCATCTACCCGTAATACGTAGCTGGCTGAGTCATTCCCCCACTCTCCAGTATTCTGGTTCTGGGGTATGATACGTACGAACGAATTTGGGTTAGCACGATGAGTCGGTAGCACGATTGGAAGTACGAGTTGGGGATATGAGAATGAATATGTGAATCGGAAATTGTGTCGCGATTATGTTAGTTATAACGGAATGAATCTGGATGTGTGCAAGACTTGATTTGTATTCGAGTTCAGATAATGGTAATGATTGCAAAGAGTTTGAGCTTATGAGAGATGAAGATGTTCAAGTTATGCATGTCGACGATGGTATTGAGGCGTATCAAAGACGATATGCAATAACTCGGAGATACTCTGATCGAATGAACGAAATTATGTTGAGCATTGTGGTTGGATGAATAAGATGCAAGTTAAGTTACGGCAATTGGGATGATAACAGTAGAAGTTCTTCGGAGGATTTAAGAGTGAAGGAGTATTACTTGGATAAAAATAAAAGTGTTTGGATTTCTTCGTGGATCACCACTATGTTGACATTCTTGTCTTGAGCGAGCGCAACACCAGCCTCGCACATGTGTCACGTCAAATTAGAACGATCATTCCGCGTGAGCGCTGGTATGGTGATTCATCCAGCGGGGATGATCGAACTTGCGAGGTGTGGCAAATTTGATATGGACTTGTGGTTTAATGCGAAGGTGAAAATTGAGGATTGTGCGATATGCCTAGAAGTGTGTCAGGCAATGACCGTGAGTAGATGGACTCGTACTAAGGCGAACCAATATTGCTCGGTTGTGATATTGTTAACGATAGTGCCTAAGTGATTCGAGTAGTAACGGCGTATCAGTTGCGCGAGTGAGTAGATAAATTATCGATTGAAGGATTAAGTCGGATTGGATAAAGTCTCGTAGGAATTGTCGAGAATTGATTTGGCTCCGCAATAGGATATAGCATGGTTCGTTGTAACTGCCCCTCGTTGATGATCTTCAATTATCGAGCGTAGTTTCGGGGTAGATGACCCTAGAAGGCTTGACCGCCAAATCAAGTGAATGTTGAAGTCCCATAGTATGACCCTAAAGAAGTTGCGTAAAGAAATTTTGTCGAGGATAAGGAATGACGTAGTGCGTGTTGAGGATAAGTCTAAGCGAGTGAGTACTGTGTTTCGAAAGTTAGCGAGTAGCCTTCGACTAGATCAAGACGGATAGAAAAGTTATGATCGATCGAATGAGCGCATAAGTAGACTTGGTTGGTCGATGATCGAATAAGATGTCGAGGAACGTGCTTAGCGTAGTGATGCAGTAAGGCGATTGCAAGAATTCTGCAATGCATGAGAGCTACGAATAGCAGAATGACCCTAAGAGTTGTGTCGTAGATCGGTTTGAGTAACGGTTAGGCTATGTGTGTTTAGGCACACGATCTATGTTATGAAACGAACTAGTCGGGATTGAATCGAAGTTTGAGTAAAGGATTCGTACTCGGTCGAGTATCGGAGATAGGCGTATCGTAAAAGACCTTGGGTCGGAAAGATTGTTGCCTTTGAGCATCGTAGACTCAAGTTGACCTCTTGTGTCGGGAGAGCGCGAGCATGATGTCTGGATAAGTTACCTAGCGGGGGTAGCCCCAGACGTGATGCGTAGGTGGTTCGAGAACGTGGATCGTGTTGGGATAGTTGTGTGCGAGACTTAGTACGGATTGTAGGCAAAGGAATTTGTGACATGTGGACTTAGTCCATGTCGTTAAGGCCAAATGTTATGAATGATTGGATGAAAGACTTGAGTTATGTGAGAGATAGGAAAACGATTGGGCGAATAGGCGTTGCGGGAGCTTGTTGCGATTGGATGCGCAATGACTTGTGCAATGCGAGTGTTAGGTGGCCGGCGAGAAACTTATGAGATCGAAGTTACGGGTTTGAATCAAGTTATGTGCAGAGATGTTTGGAAGTGGATCGCATGTTATGGGATGATGCATACGAGAAGTATTTTAAGAATAGATGCTAAAATTTGACTAAGTCGAATACGGAATGATTGGTGCTTGATGATATAAGTCGAGCCTGTTATGTTTGTCTCGATATCCTACAACTGAGCTTGACTGAAATGCATATATTGGTGGGATGCCTAAAATATGTGTATGATCCAAACTAAGTTGTGTGATTCAACGATAGTAGCACGAGATCGTGAAACGATCTATGCGGGACACTTGGATTTAAGTGTTGGTTTCGGTTCGAGGACGAACCTGATTTTGAGTGGTATATTATGTAATGCCCCGTTCCGCACGGTGCATTACGATGAGTCGTTGACTCGAAGAGTTGCGTTGAACCGATGAAGTATCGATGCGAATCGATGCAAGAGTTACGTTGGCCAAAGGTAAGCTTTGAGTCGGTTGGAATCTATGAATCGAATCGATGCAAAGGATAACTTCTGTTTGAGCAAGTGCTAATGTTATTTGATCTGGTGTGCAGGCTATGCCTTTATGCTGGGTTACGGATCGTGGTATAGGCGTGATAGGCCAAATCAACCGAGTAGTTCAAAGGAATGGCTAAGTCCGGGAGTTAGCTATGCGATCGAGTTATGGAAGCGAGATGCTTCAATCGGCGAAACGACAAGGCGTATCGGCTTAAGGTTGGCGGGTTCTTGACTCTCTCTCCCTATTCCTTCACGTCTAATAAAATATGTTATGGTATGCGTAAGATGTTATCGAGTTAGCGAGCGTGGCTCGCGACGAAAGATCCAAGTATGTGTCGAACACTAAGATAGAACATTGAACAATCGAACAATTGAAGCGACGTGCATCAAGTGTACGAGTCGCGGTAGGGCAATGATGGAAGAGAATTCGGATCGAGGGAGCGTCCTCGTCGAATGCTCCTCCTCCCGTTAAGCAACCCGTTGAACAATATCAACCACCTCATCCATTGTTCAACCCTTCTCGTCCACGTGATCCAAATACCTACGACGACCGACTTTTTATATCACTAGACGCATCTAATGCATGGTTTAGTGATTTTCGGACACGCCCAGTATTTGCGGGACACCCCATTAACTTCTCTATTTTCTCTCATTATGATACACTCTTTCATGACTTATATCTTGACGAACTTATTACTTCTACTTCGATCATATATCGTAATGCCATACAAATGTTTTACTGCAACTTGACTTTTGATGATACTCACATCTATTCACGTGTTGCGGGTATCGATATCTCATTTGATTATTTTGACTTAGCCGAATATCTTGATCTTCAAGAGCCCAATTCTTGGGAAAAGCTTGTTGACGCTCGGTCTTTCTGTTTTCCCGACGGGATTTCCCTTGAAAGCTTCAAGGACGACTTATGTACTCCATACACACGTCCTCGCAAGCTTATGGCTAAATATCTAAATCCTTACTTCTATGACCATCATCGGATTGTTTTCAATACCATTCTACCCAAGGCGGGTTCTACCGATGAAATTACATATTTTGAAATCTCAGCTTTATTTTATCTCCACTTTTGTGTTTCTTTCAATCTTTCACGTACCATGATGGACTGGATGATTAACTTAGGAAGAAACCACGAGCCTTGGTTTATGCCTTATATCTTCCTATGGTCTTTCGTGCATTCCATGTACCTCTCGATGACTGTCCTTTCTTGTCTGCTCCTGTATTTCTTTCCAAGGCACGACGTCTTCAGGCAGTCGTCGCCTCTCCTGACTCTTCTGAGCATTCTGATGATGAGGAGCCTGACGTCCCTCCACTTGGACATGATGTGCCTCCTCCTCCTGCTACTCTTGACTCCATCCAGACCATGCTCAGAGATCGTTTCACATTGGAGGACGATCGCTGGACTCAGATGGACTACCGTACTACCCTGCAGATGAGTGCCCTCAGCAACTCACTGTACGATATCTGGTATTCCATGTCTCGTCACCCGACTATGCCCATTCCCATGGAGCGGGATCCTGGTCGCGAGGGATATCGCATTGACGACCCCTGGGTCATGCGCTATCTGGATCCGGATGCAGCTATTGTGGACCCCAGCCGTTTATTCACTGATCCTTCAGACTCCGCTGGGCCTTCTCGTGCTCCATGATGGAGATGGCTTCTACTATCTGCTGCTGCTGCTGATGATCCTAGTTTCTGTCTTCTAATTTCCAGTTATTTAGTTTTATTTGGATTTATGTACTTGGGTTGTACTAAAACTCTGGTAGTTTTATGACTCTGGTTATGTGTGATGACAATTTTATGCTTATCATAGTTTATTATTCTATGCTAGTTGCTCGTTTTGATCATTCATATACAGTTTCTTCTCTATTTGGTGTGGTTGCATCATTATTATTCTTATGCAGTTTATATTGCTAATGCCAAAAGGGGGAGAAAGAATGTATATTCTTGTCATACCTTTAGTATATATTTATGCTTTTTGGTGCTTTTGGGAGATATTATTTATTAAGCCAACAGGTTCAACGCATTATTTATGGGGGAGCTATTGTTTCTAGCTTGGCACCGTTCATCGGTTACGGGAGAGCTATTATCTCTAGCTTGGCATTGATTATGGGGGAGCTATGTTTTTGTGATCAACTGTGTCCAGGTATGAATATTGAATATACATATATTATTTTGTCAATTATCAATATAGGGAAGATTGTTGACACAAAGTCATAGTCAACCAAATATTGATAACATTGACTAAATAATATTTGTAATAATTCAATACGACACACGACGTCTACATTAAGCCCAAGTCAGACGACAGCTCAGTCTGAGCTTCTCAGTTATTATTGAGTCTGTATTTTACACTTTTGTTGAGTCTAGACTGATGTAAACTGTGTCATGCTGAGCTCTTGAGACTTGACCTATAGCCTACCCAATAATCCTCAAACTCCAACATCCAGAAAAATACCCACTGGCCACTTAGACCAGCTCTGTGCTCTGGAGACAGAGTTCGGGCCGAACTCTGCCTCCACACAGAGTTCGGGCCGAACTCTGTCCCCTAAAAATTAGCATCCCTAATTTTAGGGTTAGCTGGTTGCTAGTTGTCCAACGACCAAATATTTGAAATTTCCTACCCGAATTCTAGCCGAATTCTGCCTACAAAAACACTATAAATAGGCCATGAATTTTCTCATTTCAAATCATCCAATCTTCTCTTCTCTTCTCTCTTATAGCTCCCATCTACTAGCCACAAGCCTTCTAAGTCTCGAGTGCTCAGCATCTCTCAGTTAGGATTCTTGTGCAAGAGTTGAAGAAGTCGTTTGAACAATTCCAAGCAAATCGCCACTGCGATCCTCTGTAAGAAGTTGACGTGCTCTTCTGAAGTAAAGGCACGGGTTGTAAACTACTATTTCACAAATAGTGGATTTAATCCTGAGCTAGAGTTCTCAGGCCTGGACTAGTCCTCCACGAGGGAAACCAGGTTAAAATCGCTGTGTTTGCGTATGCTTTCTTGCTCTTCATTTACTTTCCGCATTTTACTCTGAATATTTATAATTTGTGAAAGAGTTATTTTTAATTAGTTATTTTTTATATAAACTCTATTCACCCTCCTCTAGAGTTGCCATCTGTTCTTTAATTGGTATCAGAGATCTGTTCTCTTTACAAGGATTTACATCCTAGAGCTGATCCATGGCAACCACACAATCCTTGATTTCCAATCACGGTGAAGGACAGTCCACTCATAGGCCTCCCCTATTTGATGGAACTAACTACACGTATTGGAAAACAAGGATGAGTTTTTATCTCAAGTCTCTAGACTTTGACCTGTGGACTATCGTCACTGACGGTTACAAAAAGCCCGCCAGGATAGTTGTCAACGGTGATCTCATTGAGAAATCACATGACAAATATTCTGACGAAGAGAAGAAACAGGCAAGTCTAGACGCGAGAGCTATTAATGCTTTATTCTGTGCTATAGACAGGAATGAGTTTAACAGGGTATCCACATGCACCACATCCCACGAAGTATGGAAGCTTCTAGAAGTGACGCATGAAGGAACCACCCAAGTCAAGGAATCTAAAATCAGCCGTCTCACTCAAGAATACGAAGCTTTCAAGATGAAGCAAAATGAGACGATCACTCAAATGTTTACAAGATTCCTCGACATCATCAATCCTCTATCCTCGCTTGGTAAGCAGTACTCAAACCACGAGAAGATTCGTAAGCTACTCAGGGGGCTACCAAAGATTTGGAACCCTAAGGTGACAGCCATCATAGAAGGGAACGATCTCACAACCATGTCAATGGAGACCTTGATGGGTAAGCTCATGACTCACGAGCTTGACCTCAAGGACTTCGAAGAGCCTGCTTCGAAAACTAAGGAGATCGCACTCAAAGCTCATCGACGAAGGGCTGAGCACGATGAGACCGAAGACGACAACTCGGATGATGAAGACCAAGCTCTTATGGTTCACAACTTCAAGAAATTCCTTCGCTTCAATCGAAGAAAGAAGGAACCACAAGAAGACGATGAAGAAGAGCCAACCTGCTATGGTTGCAAGAAGACTGGACACGTCCGAAAAGACTGTTCATTCTTGAAGAAAAGCAACCGCTATGAGAAGCCATACAAAAAGACCTCATCAAAGAAATATGCCAACATAAGCATTTGACATGAAAGTGAAGCGAGTGACTCCGAGGAAGAAAAGGACTCTCCTCAAGATACAACAAATGTGTGCCTAATGGCAACCTCCAACAAGGTATCTAACGAAACTCTAGATGACTTCTCTTTTGATGAACTTGGCGATGCCTTCACTGATTTACTCGATGATCACAAAAAGGTCATCGGTAAATACAAACATGCCAAGGACAAAATCAAAAGTCTTGAAGACAAAATACAAAGAATTTCTCTATTACTTGATAACATTAGAGACACGTCACCCACTGATATCACTGATGAAGTATCCAAGCTTAAAATAAGCTTACATGATGCTGAAGCACGTATTGAGCAACAAACTCAAGAAATCACTACACTCAACACGATGCTTGCTGAAGAAAAGAGTAGACACAAGATTTCCATGACTAAGATATATGGCTTAAATATTAAGGTTGATGAACTGCAAGCTGTTTCTAAGAGATTAGAAACCAAATTGGGAAAACAGGTTGCTCAACCTCAAACCCAATCATATGGGCACAACACCACTCAAGCTAGTCAACCACGTCATCCACATGCAGCACGTAACCATACTTTTATATACACTAACTTTCATAAAACACAAAAACCACGTGCACGTAAGAATACCCCTCATACTCATCATGCTGCACAAAGACACAACCAACATCACTCTACACATAGAAATCATCACCATACCTTGCCATATAGACAAGATCATCATGTCATACCATATAGACAAGATCACCATATCATGCCATATCACCATGCTATGCCATATAGACAATATCAGCATACTATGCCACATAGACAATATCAGCATGCCATGCCACATAGACAATATCACCATGCCATGCCACATAGACAACATCACCATACCACTCACTCTATGCATAATCATCATCACCATGATCACCATGCAAACTCTACACATCATGTCCATCCACATCATGCTACCTATAGATATTATTCTCATGTTCCTAGTGTAAATAAAAATGCTATCTGTACTTACTGTGGATCACATGGACACATTTCACCACAATGTAGAGTTAGAAGACTAGTAGACAAAAAGATATATGCATGGTTTCCGAAAACTAACTTTTCAGGACCCTCAAGAACTTGGGTACCAAAGGTCACATCTACTCTTGATGTAGGTGGACCTTCCCTCCTCAACTGAAAGTAAGTGGATTCTCGATAGTGGATGCTCGCGACATATGACAGGAGATGCAAATCTTTTCGCATCACTATCGATGAAGAGAGAAGGATACGTATCCTTCGGTAAAAATTTAAAAGGGCACATAATAGGTAATGGTATTATTGGTCATCCTCCCTCTCCTGTAATAAAGGATGTCTGCCTAGTGACCGAGTTAAAGCATAACCTGCTCAACATTAGTCATCTTGCTGATCATGGATATGATATTAACTTTGGACAAAACAATTGCCTCATTTATGATAGGTCAACGGGAGACATTGCTTTTGAAGGGAAAAGAGAGGATAACATTTATATTTTCTATCTATCTATAGATACTAACAATGCAGGTAGGTGTCTATATGCCCACAAAGATGAACGACTACTTTGGCACCAGCGTCGTGGTCATGCAAATATGGACACTATATCCAGGCTATCAACCAAGAAGCTAGTAAGAGGATTGCCCGATATCACATTCAAAAAGGACACGGTATGTGCCGAATGTGAAATAAACAAGGCAACAAAATCCTCATTTCATTCCATCAACTCTATAAGTACTACTAGACCCCTGCAACTACTCCATATGGATTTATTTGGTCCTAGTCGAATAGCTAGTCTTGGTGGTAAGCTTTATGCATTTGTTATTGTTGATGATTTTTCGAGATTTACATGGGTTTTCTTTCTTACAAACAAAAGCGATGCTATTTCGGTTTTTAAAATTTTTGTAAAGAAAGTTCAAAACGAAAAAGGCTACATGATTACTCGAATCCGAAGTGATCATGGAGGCGAATTCGAAAATTATGATTTTGAAAAGTTTTGTGATGCAAATGGTTTTGATCATGAATTTTCTTGTCCAAGAACTCCTCAACAAAATGGTGTTGTGGAGCGGAAGAATAGGACTCTTGGCGATATGGCTAGAGTCATGTTGAATAAATTTTCACTTCCGAAATACTTTTGGGCAGAAGCTGTCAGTACAGCATGCCACATTTTAAATAGGGTGCTCATTCGTCCCATTACGAAGAAAATACCCTAAGAGCTTTGGTTTGGGAGAACCCCCAATGTTTCTTATTTTAAAGTTTTTGGATGTAGATGTTTTATCCTTAACACCAAAGACAACTTAGGCAAATTTGATGCCAAAACTGACGATGGTATATTTCTTGGTTATGCCGCCAAGAGTAAGGATATAGAGTCTTTAATAAACGCTCACTAATTATGGAAGAGTCAACAAGTGTGACTTTTGATGAAGATAACAGTGCAGCAAGTACTCTTGATGATGATGTTGAGCCATCAACTTCTACTCCAATGAATACTTCAACCGAAACTAATTCTCTGGAGGGCTTGCCTAAGAAATTTTCTTTCAAGCCGTCTCATCCAGAAAATTTAGTGATAGGTGAAGTTTCACGTGGAGTAACTACTAGATCATCACTAAGAGACTCTATTGCTAGCACTGCCTTTATTTCACAAGTTGAGCCGAAAAACATTTTTGAAGCTTTTAATGATGAATTTTGGATTTCTGCTATGCAAGAAGAACTCAACTAATTTGAGAGGAGCCAAGTATGGGAACTAGTTCATAGACCAGCTAGTCACTCGATAATTGGTACTAAATGGGTGTTTATAAACAAAGTGAATGAAGATGGTTCAGTCACACGTAACAAAGCTCGTCTAGTAGCTCAAGGATACAACCAAGAGGAAGGTATCGACTACGATGAGACGTATGCTCCTGTTGCTAGACTAGAATCCATTCGGATGCTTTGTGCATTTGCAAATTATCAAAATTTCAAATGGATGTGAAAAGTGCTTTCTTGAATGGGTTTATTAAGGAGGAAGTTTATGTCAAACAACCCCCTGGCTTTCAAAATCATAAATTTCCCGACCACGTGTTCAAGCTAAAGAAAGCGCTTTATGGCCTTAAACAAGCCCCTAGAGCTTGGTATGAAAGGCTAAGCAGTTTCTTGCTTGAGAAAGGTTTTTCAAAAGGGAAAATTGACACTACACTGTTTATAAAATCTTTTAAAGACACTATTCTGTTAATTCAAATTTATGTTGATGATATCATTTTTGGTTCTACTGATGAAAACCTCTGTCAAAAATTTGCCAAGTGTATGCAGACAGAATTTGAGATGAGCATGATGCGAGAGCTCAACTACTTTCTTGGTCTGCAAGTGAAACAAATGGCTAATGAAACTTTCATCTGTCAGTCGAAGTATACCAAGGACATGCTGAAGAAGTTCGATCTTAACAACGTCAAACCAATCAGCACTCCAATGGCTACTTCAACCAAACTCGAACCAGATGAGAGCGGCAAACCCGTTGATCAACATAAGTATCGAGGTATAATAGGCAGCTTACTTTATTTAACTGTTAGTCGTCCCGATATCATGTTTAGCGTTTGCCTATGTGCTAGATATCAAGCAAATCCTAAGGAATCACACATGACTGCGGTTAAGCGTATCTTTCGATACCTTAAGGGTACGGTTACAGTGGGCCTATGGTATCCCAAGTCAACATCATTTGACCTCATTGGTTACTCTGATGCTGACTTCGCTGGATGTAAGGTCGACCGTAAAAGTACTAGCGGCACGTATCATTTATTAGGAAAGGCTTTAGTCTCTTGGTTTAACAAGAAGCAAAATTCTGTCGCACTATCCACAACAGAAGTTGAGTACATCGTAGCTGGGCGTTGTTGTGCACAAATTCTGTGGATAAAGAAAACCCTTGAAGACTACAATCTTTCTTTCATGCACATTCCTATATTCTGTGACAATACTAGTGCTATCAACTTGAATAAGAACCCTATCTGCCACTCACGCACAAAACACATTGAGATTAGACACCACTTTTTGCGTAATCATCAGCAAAATGGCACAGTTAACTTAGAATTTATTAAAACTGATCATCAGCTAGCAGACTTCTTTACTAAGCCATTATCCGAAGAGCGCTTCAATTTCCTTTGTCATGAACTTGGAATTTTAGATGAAGCTGTCTTGAATTAAAACTCACCTGCGTAAATATCGATTATATCATGATTCTCTTACGATGAACTTGCTATGGGTACAAGCTGAAAGGGTCCTTCTGACAACAAGGCATAAAAGCCTAAGCGACACGGTGCACTAGTCCACAGGACTACCGCTAGCTGGGATCCGGCCCCTGCAGCTAACCCATGGCAACTTCAAAATATTGAATTATGATATATTTCCTTGTTTATTATATGGTTCATTTTGATTTATTACTGCTGACAACTATTTTTCAATTTTATCCTGCTATTAATCTACTTCTCTATCTAATTGATTGAATCTTTCAAGCTTTTTGTTATATCTTACTTGATTTTCAATACTTAACCATTTTTCCATCATCTAGCCTATTTTCAGTTCTGGAACAAGGACCCAGAACTCGGGCCGAACTCTGTCCCCAACAGAGTTCGGGCCGAATTCGGTCCTCCTGTTCCAGAATCGGGGACAGCTCCAGCCGTTTGATCAAATGAGATCCTACGGTCCAGATTTACTCCGACCAAAGAAAACCCTCCCCTTATATTCGGGTTTTCCTCTCTCTCCTTCATTCTTACCATCACCTTCACCTCTCCAAACATATTTTCACAAACCCTAACCCTAGTTTTCTCTCCAAAGTGCTCTATTTGTCATCAAAAACAAGGAGAAGGGCTATTTTCTCATTCTCTTTCACTGTTCATTGTTGATTTGAGGTATAATGCCTTCTCCCTCTCTAGTTCAAGTTCTCTATTTTTGTGCAATGGCTCCTTGCTTGTTTAACCGTAGGAAGAGAATTCGGATCGAGGGAGCGTCCTCGTCGAATGCTCCTCCTCCCGTTAAGCAACCCGTTGAACAACATCAACCACCTCATCCATTGTTTAACCCTTCTCGTCCATGTGATCCAAATATCTACGACGATCGACTTTTTATATCACTAGACGCATCTAATGCATGGTTTAGTGATTTTCGGACACGTCCAGTATTTGCGGGACACCCCATTAACTTCTCTATTTTCTCTCATTATGATACACTCTTTCATGACTTATATCTTGACGAACTTGTTACTTCTACTTCGATCATATATCGTAATGCCATACAAATGTTTTACTACAACTTGACTTTTGATGACACTCACATCTATTCACGTATTGCGGGTATCGATATCTCATTTGATTATTTTGACTTAGCCGAATATCTTGATCTTCAAGAGCCCAATTCTTGGGAAAAGCTTGTTGACGCTCGGTCTTTCCGTTTTCCCGACGGGATTTCCCTTGAAAGCTTCAAGGACGACTTATGTACTCCATACACACGTCCTCGCAAGCTTATGGCTAAATATCTAAATCCTTACTTCTATGACCTTCATCGGATTGTTTTCAATACCATTCTACCCAAGGCGGGTTCTACCGATGAAATTACATATTTTGAAATCTCAGCTTTATTTCATCTCCACTTTTGTGTTTCTTTTAATCTTCTACGTACCATGATGGACTGGATGATTAACTGTAGGAAGAAACCACGAGCCTTGGTTTATGTCTTATATCTTCCTATAGCCTTTCGTACATTCCATGTACCTCTCGATGACTGTCCTTTCTTGTCAGCTCCAGTATTTCTTTCCAAGGTACGACATCTTCAGGCAGTCGTCGCCTCTCTTGACTCTTCTGAGCATTCTGATGATGAGGAGCCTGACGCCCCTCCACTTGGACAGGATGCGCCTCCTCCTCCAGCTACTCTTGACTCCATCCAGACCATGCTCAGAGATCGTTTTGCATTGTAGGACGATCGCTGGACTCAGATGGACTACCGTACTACCCTGCAGATGACACTACCAAAATACGCTCATTTAGCGACGGCAATTTAGCGACGGAATTATTCCGTCGATATTAGCGACGGGTTCGTGGCCGCTTAGCGACTGATTACCGACCACAAATATTTGCCATTTTTTATTTTAATTTTAGGGGCAGGAAAGGTCGCATATCCGTCGCTAGTGTGTCGGTGTTATAGCGACGGATATTCGGTCGTCGCCACGTAGTCGTTTATTTGGCAGAAATTGTGTATATAATTGGTGGGACATATCTTCGACTACGTAGCGACGGATATTCAGTCGGATAATCAATAATAGCGACTATAGGGTGACGGATATTTCGTAGTCGCCATTCTGTCGCTAAATTAGCGTTCCAGACTTAAATAAAAAGGCGGGGGGAACTTTTGGCATTCCCCCCAAATTCACTCTCTCTCCTCTCTCTCTCTCTCTCTCTCTCTCGCCGGTGTCGGTTTCGGTGATCGGCGTCGGTGTCGTCGTCGGCGTCGACGTACTCTCCTCTCTCTCTTCCGAAGGTAACCCCCCCTCTCTCTCTCTCTCGGTTATAGGGTCTGGGCGGCGCGATCGGGGCTGGGCCGTCCATGGCTTGGCGGCTGGCTTGGGTCGGGGGCTGGACGGTGGGCTTGGGGCGGAGGCGTCGGGGTCTGGGAGGCGGGCTTGGGGTTGGGGCGTCGGGGACTGGGCGGGGGCGTCGGGGTCTGGGAGGCTGGCTTGGGGTTTGGGCGTCGGGGGCTGGGCGGCTGGCTTGGGTCGAGGTCTGGGAGGCGGGTGGGCTTGGGGCGGCGGGCTGGGCGGTGGGCTTGGGGTTGGGGCGTCGGGGGCTGGGCGGCTGGCTTGGTTCGGGGGCGTCGGGGGCTGGACGGGGGCGTCGGGGTTGGGGCGGCTGGCTTGGGGCGGGGGCGTCGGGGGCTGGGCGGCTGGCTTGGGTTGGGGGCTGGGCAGTGGGCTTGGGGCGGCGGCGTCGGGGGCTGGGCGGCTGGCTTGGGGCGGGGGCGTCGGGAGCTGGGCGGCTGGCTTGGGTTGGGGGCTGGGCGGCTGGCTTGGGGCGGCGGCGTCGGGGGCTGGGCGGCTTGCTTGGGTTGGGGGCTGGGCGACTGGCTTGGGGCGGCGACGTCGGGGGCTGGGCGGCTGGCTTGGGGCGGGTGCGTCGGGACTATTTGCAATCGACGCACACCCATAAGCACTCTTCATATATATATGCAACCGAACTACTGGGCGGCGGGCTTGGGGCGGCGGGCTTTGGTCGGGGGCGGCGGGTGGCTTTGCTTCTCAAATTCATCTGAGTTTATATATTGGCTAAATAATGTGTTATCCATATTGGGTGTTCCATTAGTTTGGTGGTGTTTGGATTAGTAAATGTGAATATATATGGGGTTTAGATTCATGGTGTATATGTCACTGTCTCAAGGACAGTGCGAGTTCTATCAGTTGTGTGCTTCTGTATAGATGTATATATCTATACATCTAGCTGTGATATACATATGTGTATGTGACAATCTCAGTTAGCGACGGACTAGTTACCAGTTAGCGACGGATATTTCCAGCTCCTTTAATTGCATTAATCTACGGTACGACATGGTGACGGATATTCCCTGCAGCCATTCGACTAGCGAGGCAGAAACTATATTGCCGTAGATAAAGTTGCATGTCCTCCGACCCTCATCCCTCGGCAATGATGATACGACAACCCATCACTATATCTTATATTGTAGTAGATGATGTCTTAGTATTACATTAGTGAGTTCATCTTGATTCTGTTACGTACGTCCTTCAGATACTAGATACAATAAGATTAACATATACTACACGATATGTATACAGAATATAGATGATTCACACTAATGTATGCTAGAATGAATCTTGGGTTGTGTTCTGAGCCATCCGTTCTCACACTTAAAACACATAGGAATTAGTAGTGTGAGAGCGCCGGATAGAGTGAGAGCGCCGGAGGGGGGGAGGAGAGAGAGAGTAAAATGGTACGACATGGTGAAGTAGTACTGTATTTTGGCTCCAGTTCCAGCTCCATTTGATCTACGGTACGACATGGTGATCAGGACATAGTCTCTGCAGCCATTCGACTGGCGAGGCAGAAACTATGTAGCCGTAGATAAAGTTGACTGTCTTCCGACCCTCATCCCTCGGCAATGATGATACGACAACCTATCACTATATCTTATATAGTAGTAGATGATGTCTTAGTATTACATTATGTGAGTTCATCTTGATTCTGTTACGTTCTTTAGATACTAGATACGATAAGAACATATACTACACCATATGTACAGAACATAGATGATTCACACTAATGTATGCTTGAATGAATCTTGGGTTGTCTTCTGAGCCATCCGTTCTCACACTTGGCAAAAAATCAAATTTTTTATACTTTATCGGCTTTCGAAAATGTACTCAAATTACATGATGGTTCCTTTAGTTAGCTTGCTTATGTTACAATTATATTATTTGTGACTATCGATCTTACCAGATGGCACCCATGACCCGAGGAGCGGCACGTCGTTTGAAGAAAACAGTGAATGCTGAGGTGGCTCCTCCTACAGTTGAGGAGGAAGTGGCACCGGTTGCTAGTGAGACCGAAAGTTCTATTCATCCAGCACCGGTAGCTAGTGAGACCGAGAGTTCTCTTGATGCAGTCCTTGCAAGGGACGACATCTTTCCTCGCGCCAAAAATCTCGCTTTTTCGAGGTGGATGCGTGAACGTATCACTGAGCGTTTGCGTGAGCAGCGTGGTTCTCATTAGCTATTAGTACTTATTTGTATTGGACTATTGGTATTGGGTTATTTTTGTATTAGACTATTTGTATTGGACTACTTATTGAGTTGTTTTTGTATTAGACTATTTGTACTGTCCTCCGACCCTCATCCCTCGGCAATGATGATACGACAACCAACAAGAGAGAATATTAGATCCATCTCAGTATGACGTATACTCTGAGAGATCACTATTACAAGAATGATATCAGTAGTGAGATTGAGTGCTGGAGGAGATATTATCAGAGTATACGTCCTACTCAGATTGGTCTCCCGCCATTACTAATTTTTTTTGACAACATGGTGGATGTGCTCCGTCAACAGAATCTTGCTCCGAACCAAAACTTTGTCCCGGAGCTCAAGTAGACATCCTTCGTGTAGAGCTCGAGTGAGAGGTTCCTGACAGCATGGTGGTCTCATTTGTCAAAGTATTCGTGCTCATCCCACATTGGTTGTGGGACGAGCACGGATACTTTGACAAAGGAGACCACCTTGCTGTCAGGAACCTCTCACTCGAGCTCTACACGAAGGATGTCCACTTGAGCTCCGGGGCAAAGTTTTGGCTCAGAGCCAGATTCTGTTGACGGAGCACATCCACCATGCTGTTAGAAAAAAATAGTAACGGTGAGAGACCCATCTGAGTAGGACATATACTCTGATAGTATCCCCTCCAGCACTCAATCCCACTATTGATATCATTCTTGTAAAGGTGATCTCTCAGAGTATACGTCCTACTCAGATGGATCTCTCAGAGTATCCTCTCCGATTGGTTGTGTTCTGAGCCATCCGCCCCAGGGATTTGATTCTGTATTTTGGCTCCAGCTCCATTTGTATTTGATCTACGGTACGACATGGTGATCAGGACATAGTCCCTGCAGCCATTCGACTGCGAGGCAGAAACTATGTAGCCGTCGATAAAGTTGCCTGTCCTCCGACCCTCATCCCTCGGCAATGATGATACGACAACCTATCACTATATCTTACATAGTAGTAGATGATGTCTTAGTATTACATTATGTGAGTTCATCTTGATTCTGTTACGTTCTTCAGGATAATTGATGTCTATTTTATATTAATTTGGTTTGGTCTATATGATTCTTGGATAATTAGCGTGCATTAAATTCGTATGTGCATATTTGGTCTATGTGATTCTTGGATAATTGGTGTGCATTATATATTGGTTTGGTTTATGCATATTTTTTCAGCTCCATTTGCATTAGTCCCTGCAGCCATTCGACTGGCGAGGCAGAAACTATGTAGCCGTAGTTAAAGTTGTCTGTCCTCCGACCCTCATCCCTCGGCAATGATGATACGACAACCTATCACTATATCTTATATAGTAGTAGATGTCGTCTTAGTATTACATTAGTGAGTTCATCTTGACTCTGTTACGTCCTTCAGATATTATATACGATAAGAACATAGATGATTCACACTAATATATGCTAGAATGAATCTTGACTTGTGTTCTGAGCCATCCATTCTGATCAAGCATCTTCCTTCTCCTCTCCTCCACCATGGCTCTGAACCAATCTGTTCCTCCCTACTTTCCTTCTTTTTATTTGACTCTCTCAGCCACATATGACATCCAGCTCAAGTGTATAGTCGGAGGAGAAGAAGTGGGCAGAAAGATGAGGGGGAAGCAGCACAGCCTGCAGCATGACCCGGAGGAAGTACAGAGGTTTTCTTCAACAACCGTAGGAGAAATAGTCCTCCTACGGCTGTTGAAGAAAACCTATGTACTTCCTCCGGGTCATGCCGCCGGCTGTGCTACTTCCCCCTCATCTTCCTGCCCACTTCTTCTCCCCCGACTCTACACTTGAGCTGGATGTCATATGTGGCTGAGAGAGTTAAATAAGAAGAAGGGAAGTAGGGAGGAGCAGATTGGTTCAGAGCCATGGTGGAGGAGAGAAGAAGGAAGATGCTTGATCAGAACGGATGACTCAGAACACAAGCCAAGATTCATTCTAGCATACATTAGTGTGAATCATCTATTTTCTTATCGTATATAGTATCTGAAGGACGTATCAGAATCAAGATGAACTCACTAATGTATGCTAGAATGAATCTTTGGTTGTGTTCTGAGCCATTCGTTCCGATACTTGGCAAATAAGTCATTCGACTGGTGAGGCAGCAACTATATATAAGGCTACTTGCATGTTCTTCCAACTTTAAATTACAAGATTACTACATTTGGTTACATAAATCACTAACCTCATCGCGGCCAATGTTTACAGTCTTGGTCTCAACTGTCTTCGATTCTATGATCCCATGCTTTTGGAAAATAGACAACGCAGACTCCATGGAATAGAATGGCCTTACATGCAAATCGTCTGTGATTATGTATCCTTTCCCTCCTTTCACAAACACGCTATCCTTGTTGCCTCCATCTGCAACCCCCTCCTACGCAATATCCTCATCCATTGCCTTACCACAGGGACATCGAGCGCCAATAACCGAACTATACAGACGGTGAGTCTTGGTGTAGCACTCAAATGTGGGGCATCCGTAAATTCGTCGAGGTTTTAAATCATAGACTTTGAGTTTTAAACCCTCACGTAGCCTTTCTGCTTCACTTCTAGGGTCGAGCAGCATCTTCTTGCAAGCTTCGGTCTCCAGATACTTAGTGTCAAGATTCTGGACGCTTTCGTAGAGCATGTCAACGCATCCTAGTGTCAATTTCCTGTCGAGTAAATTGACGCTAGGATGCGTTGACATGCTCTACGAAAGCGTCCAGAATCTTGACACTAAGTATCTGGAGACCGAAGCTTGCAAGAAGATGCTGCTCGACCCTAGAAGTGAAGCAGAAAGGCTACGTGAGGGTTTAAAACTCAATATCGATGATTTAAAACCTCGACGAATTTACGGGTGCCCCACATTTGAGTGCTACACCAAGACTCACCGTGATGAGGTTAGTGATTTATTTAACCTAAGACATGGGATCATAGAATCGAAGACAGTTGAGACCAAGACTGTAAATATTATGTGAGTTCATCTAGAATGAATTTTGGGTTGTGTTCTGAGCTATTCGTTCCCATACTTGACAATTAAGCATGTGAAATAGAACTGATTATGTTTAGTTTGTCTTACGATACAGATTTTCACATCCAAATTGAAATGGATCGTTATTTCGTTGTTCGTACATAGATGTACTAGCGGATCAACCTCCTGGACCAAAGGTACTTATAAGTATTGACCGTGTCGGATTAGTATCGATCTATCGTTTTGGTATGGACCGTATCGGTTGGTATTGGCCTTAGCGAATTGGTATCATCCTATCCGATATGTATCGGCCGTATAGCCATTAAGTCATATTGGCCTTATCGATTTGGTATCGGTCATATCCGATAGGTATCGGCCGTGTTGGATTATTATATACCATTTCGGATTAGTATCGTTGAAGGTTTAGTAACAAGTGTACTTGGATTTCTCTCTTCTAGAGCTAGATTACCATTGCAAGAGAGTCACGAGAGCGTAGATGGCCAGTTACAGAACATACATACTTCCTTTTCAATCTCGTTTTTCCTGATGGAAAATAAAGTATGTATGTTACTGTAACTGGCCAATCACGATCTGGTGATTCTCTTGCAATGGTATTCTAGCTCGAGAAGAGAGAAATTCAAGTACAGTTGTTACTAAACCTTCCACGATACTAATCCGAAATAGTCTATACTAATCCAGCACGGCCGATACCTATCGGATATGACCGATACCAAATCGATAAGACCAATATGAATCCTAGCTATTCGGCCGATACATGTACATATCGGATATAGGACGATACCAATATGATATGTCCTATACCAAACCGATAGACCGATACTAATCTGATACACTAGATACTAAGTACATCTAGCATCTCTGTGGATCCACAAATTACTGCACGATAGTACCAACGACTCCAGTTACATCCGGTTATTGGTGAGTACATGATTACATAGTAATTCTGTTAGTCTTGTGATACAGATTTTTACTCTCTCATGCTACCAACGTCACAACTTTTCGAGTGCTGCTCCCTCTAATGATGATGAACGCAAAAAACCAACGTCACAACTTTTATAACTTGAGTCAATTTCTTTACCCTATATGAAAATTTCTGTTGTCAGAAAGATGGCTCCTAGGACTCGTCGAGGTGGTGCTGCTAGTCGAGGAAGGGGTCGAGGCAAGAAACCCTTGGAGGTCGACACGGAGGAAGTCTCCGTCGTTAAACAAGAGCCGGTGACTGTCAAGAAAGAACCGATGACCATCAGGAAAGAGATTGCTCCCAAGCTTGAAGCTAAGGAGGAGCCACCGTCAGAGAGTAGTAGCATCGGGACCGACCCTCCTATCCCTACAGAAGATCTTAACCAGATTGAGCCTTCGTATGCAAAGTGGCTGATAGAATGGTACATACCTCAACGCAACTATCATCCCTGGCTGTGAGGATTCATCGTCTGACTTGTGGTCTTTGTTGAGGCCAAAGTCGATTTTCCTATGTGTTTTAGAATATTTGTGAAAATTTTGGAATATTTGTGCTATGATCGGTCGTCAGGATTGGATATTAGGTTACTGTAACTGGCCAACTCTTTCCTATGTGTTTTGGAATATTTGTGAAAAATTTAGAATATTTGTGCAATGATCGGATTATAACGATGGATATTAGGTTACTCTTCCGGATAACTGATGTCTATTTTATATTAATTTGGTTTGGTCTATATGATTCTTGGATAATTGGTGTGCATTAAATTCGTATGTGCATATTTTGGTCTATGTGATTCTTGGATAATTGGTGTGCATAATATATTTGGTCTATGTGATTGTTGGATAATTGGTGTGCATTATATATTGGTTTGGTTTATACAAATTTTTGCGAACAGCTAAAAAGCAGTAATTTTTTTCAAAATATTCTCAGTTAGCGACGGACTTGTGACCGTCTTGCGACGGATGTTTCCAGTTTTCGACGACTTTTCGACGGTTATTCCGTCGCTAACTGGATATTTGAAAATTATTCCCAGGTAGCGACGGATGGTCGACGGACCATCCGACGAGCTGATGTATTGTTCGACGGAATAGCGACGACATATTCGTCGCCCGTATTCTAGAAATAACAAGAATTTCCAGAACAAGGTCGACGGTTAATCCGTCGCTATGCGGTCGATACGTTGCGACGGCATAGCGACGACTTATCCGTCGCCAAGTTGCTGGAAATGACATGAATTTCCAGAAGCTGGTCGACGGTTTTTCCGTCAGCAGACCGTCGCTAATCCGTCACTTAATATCGACGTTATCGACGGATTAGCGACGCAACGATACGATCTGATACGCCGTTACGACGGGTTACCGACGGAAGTTACGTCGCTATTTCCTACACAGTTAAGTACTTAATAGTTGAAATGGACGGAAATCCGTCGGGAACGTGTCGCTAAGTCTTCGTATTGTGACGTCGACTATCCGTCGCTATTCTGTCATGTGACGACAACTTAGCGACGGATGGTTATTAGCGACGAGCTGATTGCCGACGGATGTTTTTGGCCAATATCCGTCGGCAATCGGTCGCTAATTGTAATTACCGTCGTCTTAGCGACGGATTCGGCCGTCGCTAAATCGATAAATTTTGGTAGTGGAGTGCCCTCAGCAACTCACTGCACGATATCCGGTATTCCATGTCTCGTCACCCGTCTATGCCCATTTCCATGGAGCGGGATCCTGGTCGCGAGGGATATCGCATTGACGACCCCTGGGTCATGCGCTATCTGGATCCGGATGCTGCTATTGTGGACCCCAGCCGTTCATTCACTGATCCTTCAGCCTCCGTTGGACCTTCTCGTGCTCCATGATGGAGATGGCTTCTACTATCTGCTGCTGCTGCTAATGATCCTAGTTTCTGTCTTCTGATTTCCAGTTATTTAGTTTTATTTGGATTTATGTACTTGGGTTGTACTAAAACTCTGGTAGTTTTATGACTCTGGTTATGTGTGATGACAATTTTATGCTTATCATAGTTTATTATTCTATGCTAGTTGCTCGTTTTGATCATTCATATACAGTTTCTTCTCTATTTGGTGTGGTTGCATCATTATTATTCTTATGCAGTTTATATTGCTAATGCCAAAAGGGGGAGAAAGAATGTATATTCTTGTCATACCTTTAGTATATATATATGCTTTTTGGTGCTTTTGGGAGATATTATTTATCAGGCCAACAGGTTCAACGCATTATTTATGGGGGAGCTATTGTTTCTAGCTCAGCACCGTTCATCGGTTACGGGGGAGCTATTATCTCTAGCTTGGCATTGATTATGGGGGAGCTATATTTTTGTGATCAACTGTGTCCAGGTATGAATATTGAATATACATATATTATTTTGTCAATTATCAATATGGGGGAGATTATTGACACAAAGTCACAGTCAACCAAATATTGATAACATTGACTAAATAATATTTGTAATAATTCAATACGACACACGACGTCTACATTAAGCCCAAGTCAGACGACAGCTCAGTCTCAGCTTCTCAGTTATTATTGAGTCTGTATTTTACACTTTTGTTGAGTCTAGACTGATGTAAACTGTGTCATACTGAGCTCTTGAGACTTGACCTATAGCCTATCCAATAATCCTCAAACTCCAACATCCAAAAAAATATCCACTGGCCACTTAGACCAGCTCTGTGCTCTGGAGACAGAGTTCGGGACGAACTCTGCCTCCACACAGAGTTCGGGCCGAACTCTGTCCCCTAAAAATCAGCATCCCTAATTTTAGGGTTAGCTGGTTGCTAGTTGTCCAACGGTCAAATATTTAAAATTTCCTATCCGAATTCTGGCCGAATTCTGCCTACAAAAACACTATAAATAGGCCATAAATTTTCTCATTTCAAATCATCCAATCTTCTCTTTTCTTCTTTCTTATAGCTCAAATAAGCCATACCCTTCCCATCTACTAGCCACAAGCCTCCTAAGTCTCGAGTGCTCAGCATCTCTCAGTTAGGATTCTTGTGCAAGAGTTGAAGAAGTCGTTTGGACAATTCCAAGCAAATCGCCACTGCGATCCTCTGTAAGAAGTTGACGTGCTCTTCTGAAGTAAAGGCACGGGTTGTAAACTACTATTTCATAAATAGTGGATTTAATCCTGAGCTAGAGTTCTCAGGCCTGGACTAGTCCTCCACGAGGGAAACCAGGTTAAAATCGCTGTGTTTGCGTATGCTTTCTTGCTCTTCATTTACTTTTCGTATTTTACTCTGAATATTTATAATTTGTGAAAGAGTTCTTTTTAATTGGTTATTTTTTATATAAACTCTATTCACCCCCCTCTAGAGTTGCCATCTGTTCTTCAAGATCTTGTCTAACTATATCTGCTGCAGAAATACGATATGGGACACAGTTGTGTTAAGATGCTATGTCGTATATTGCCATGAAACTGATCCTAAGGCTAAATAGAAAGATCACAAATTAAGATGCATGCTTCACTAAATGAATTAGTATTTGGTTTGGGTGCGAGCGGGTTTTGATCAGTGCGAAGCGAGGAGAAAAGCACTAATCCTCCACTAGTTTATGTGCAGGCTCAGGTTATGATCGGCTCGGGGCGGAGCATGGCTTGGACGTGTCGAGGCATGGAGTCCTTGGCGTTCAAGAGGAGCTACCGCATATGCGTTCGGACTTGCGACATGGAGATGTTCGGCCGAAGACTACTTGGTGGCTATAAAGAGGCATAATGTATGGAACAATGTAATCCTTTGTGAGCTAGAGGGATCATGAGCGTTGTAGCCAATTGGCATATATGTTGGGCTATTTAAAGCCTTTGTAACCTTCAGTTTATTATGAATAAAAGAGATTCTTATGTTATACTTTTTTTCCTTCCGCTACTTATGTTATCAAATTGAGATAGTTCTATGTGAACCTGTTATCTTGCCTTGCACGAGCGCAACTCCAGGCTCGTACGACATCACGCCCCAGCGAGGACGATGATTCGGAGAAATCTAGCGAGGACGAGCGATTTTCCGGATCGGGGCGTGACATCCTATGACCATGATAGTTTGATTTCTTTTTCAATATTGACCCTCCCATGACTTATGGTAAGAATTGTTATTAGATTGCCATAGAAGATTGCTTGCATATATTACTATATTTATGTATAAACTTGTGTGTTTGATTTTTGAGGACAAAAATACTTTTAAGGGGGATAGTATGTGGCATCTGCCACCCCGATTAAAATTTATGGATTTTTTAAATTTTATTTGATTAGATTATGGTTGATTTCTATGATCATAGGATGTTGTGCCTACGCCTACAGATAAGTTAGGACCATCTTATGGTTATATAGTATCACGACCCGCACCCGCTAGAAGGGCACGTGACGCGACAACGCCCAGCCCTCACCGAAAAATCGGCATGGAATGCTGTAGATTTTTCTACTCTAAATAGTTTATATATATAACAAAAATATGTCGAGAATATGGTCAACTCCGAACGGAGGACAAGCAATAAATATATATATGAGTACTCAATCACGACTCTAAGATAACAAAGTAAAGACTGAAATGAAAAGACAAAAAGACGATAAAATAATATATAACCTGTCAAGTCCAACACAAAGAATATATACAAGTCCAAGTCTCTAATACAGTCCATAATAATAACAGTCTCAAAAGTAGCTGGAGACAATGTCCAGTACAAAAGACCTACTCTAACTAAGCAATAGGTAGGGTCTCATCAGGCGGAGCTAAGCCCTGCTGGACCAAAGTCTCCAGGTCTAGGCCCACTACGTCATCCGGACCGTAGTAGGTAGAATAGTCTCCCTCGTCTGCATCTGTAATATTTTTAACATATCTTGTCATGATGGAACGAGTACAATCTACAAACAGCAGTTCACAAGATATGATAAAAGCTACAAGACTGTAAATATATAGTATATACAAGGAAATCATGGAATGTACATGTGAATATCATGGCAAGGTAAGCTGTAAATCTAGAGCTAGAACAAGGCAAGTAAACTGATCATGGCATGTACAAGAATCAAGAATCATATCTCTAGGTGTGTGAGTACTAGCTACAATATATGGCCGGCTTGGGTCTGCACAATGTCTACTGATCAGCCAATCCTGCGTGGAGTGTAGGATTGGTAGCATTCAAGGTCTACAAGAATAAACAAGGCGGATAATGACCACACATCTACACTAGTACTCCCCATCCCCGACTGGTAGAATGGATCCAAGCAAGACACGTTATAACACGGGATTTCACAAGAAGGGAGCAAGTCTCCTCAAAAATCGGTGTCCATATACTGCACAAGAACTACAAGGGGCTTACACAGGATATACCAAGATAACGAGGAATAACATCTCATGTCGGGATCTATAAATACCAATCCGTGTGACCAATATGTCGAGAACAAGCATATCTACACTAATTACATGAATTATAACAGTTATCGTAAATTGGAAAAGTGTCAGAGAATGTACTCGCCTGAAATATGATATGGTACGTCAACCGGAGCAAATACAGCATCTCGAGGACCTATAGAGAACAAGACGTATCAATACTATGTTTAGGTATTAAGTCAAATCAATTTAAACCCTATTTAAGTCATTCTAGGTCAAGACACGTCAAACTAGACTGTACGAGGTCAATCTAAGTCACATTAGGTCAAGTTAGGTCATACTGGGTCAATGCAAGTCAAACGGAATTAATCTAGGTCGATTTGAGTCAACGATTGACTCAAATCTAGTCAATCCTAGGTCAACTCTAGGTCACTGGTGACTAACAGTTGACTTTTGGTCAACTGCACAAGTCTAATGGAATTTGGAACTAAATTGGGCAAAGTGTTGACCCATAGTTGACTTTTGGTCTAAAAAGTCAACCGTGGTCAACCGGGGTCAAGACTAGGTCTAGACGGCTATTTCTATCCATTACCAACCTCTACAACACATATCCAAGTCTATCTTGGACTTGGAAACTCAAATCTTTGCCGTAGGCCAATTCCCTATTTTACCCTTAAAAATGGTAAAATTCTACCTTCGGCGATTATCTAGTTAGCCTACCTACGCTTGATATTTTGACCCGATCTCCCCAGGGTAGTAAGGTACTAGCCTATAGGTATATTACCTACCAAGATACCTAAGTAAAGTGGACGTCTAGTCCACTTTACGGCCCGTTGCCAAAATCTTGAATATTTCAAGATACGCACTGATACGGCGCGATACCGGCGCCCTACGACCCCGATTTCCACTCGGGAGCCTACCGGCAAAATCTAAATCACGTATCCTAGGCCTACGTCAAGTTTTATCGCGTTCCGATACTCCGGGCTCAAATTCGCCCTCTAACTCGACTTCTCTTAAAAACTCCTTCTATCTCTCACTCTAATTTCTCCTCTAATTTCTTCTTCTAAATTCTTCTCCCCTTTCTACTTCTTCTCCTCCTTACTACTTCCTATTCCCCTTCCCTATTATCTTCTTATCTTCTCCTCATTCCTTTTCTAACTTCTCTAATTCTTCCTTCCACTTCTCTTCAAACTCTTCTACTATTTCTCCTCTCCTCCTAACCTTTCTTCTTCTAATTCTTCTTTCTAAACTTCTTTCTAAACTTCTTTCTAACTATCAATCCTATCTATATATATATATATACATATACATATCTATATATATATACATATATATATACATATAAGGGGGGTTTAAGGGGTTAAATGGGGCTTATAGGGGGCTTAAAAGGGGGGGGGGGGAACATGTGCTACTGCTGCTGCTGCTGGCAAATGCTGCTGCTGCTGTTGCAAGCAGCTGCTGTTGCTGCTATTGCCACAGCTGCTGCTGCAGCTTCCCATTCTTCTTCATCCTCTTCTCCTCTTCATCTCTACTCTCTATTTATATATCTATATCTATCTATATATATATATAAATATATATATATATATATATATATATATATATATATATATATATATATATATATATATATATATATAAGAGAACCCCCTCTTTTTATTAAACAAGGCTCAAAAAACTGAAGCCTGACTCGTATACAAGACAAAAGTATACCAAAAGGAAAAGACGGGAGAGAAGGGCGGGCGCAGCCGCCAAAAGTAAGAGGAGGGCGGTTCCCCGAATGCCGGAGATCTGTGGGAGCAAAGTGAGCTCCTTTTGCGACATTGCCGGTGAATTTCCCGGATCAGCTGATCTGCAGAGTATTGGTGTCCCTCGTATCTAGCTTTGTTGCAATTTTTCCAAATTGCCCAGGTGGCTGCCGCTGCAACGATCTGGTGGCCGTGGGACTTAGCTCCCCAGTGGGCCAGAAGATCGATAAAGCGCCCGTCTTTTGGAGTGGTATTGTAGTTGTGATTGAGGGTGTTCCATATTTTGTCGGGCAGGCTGCCCTTCCTGAAGATGTGGTCAATAGTCTCCGTCTGACGCTCGATGCAGCAATTACAAACGGACGCCAGGCTAAAACCGATGGTGTTAAGGGTGTTGTCAGTTGGCTGTTTCTTTCTCATGACTCTCCACAGGAGAAAAGACCATTTCTTAGGGATGCAAGAGTTCCAATAACGCGCAATAAAAAGGTCAGGTCCGTTCTCTTGGATCGTGAGTCTCGCCGATCGTACAGAGAATGCTCCTGAAGCTGCCAGCGACCACTTCAGCTGGTCAGCGTCGGGCCCAATGGTAAGTCCGAGCTGGCGGATGCTGTTAACCATTTTGTTGCCTGACCACTCACGGATCCTGTCCCAATTCCATACGTAATTGGAGGGGGTCTACAGGTCTTTGATCTTGCAATTTCTAGGGGAATCAGAGATGTTCGGGATGAAGCGGTCGTCGATCCACCTTTCCAGGAAAGGGTTGGACTCGCCAGAACCCAGATGGAGTCTGATCGCAAGCTCTGCCAAATCCCTGCCTCGTAAAATATGCCGCCAAGTCGAGGAAGATCTGCTGTTAGCTGTGGCCGTCACTGGGTGTATGTGTCTGAAGTACCTGGCCTTCATAAATTTGGTCCACAGGTTATGACTAGTGCGTAATTTCCACCACAGTTTCATTGAAAAGGCTTTGACGATATGATCGAGCTTGGTGAACCCTAGTCCACCGTTCGCGGTCGGGGATGCCATGGTGTCCCAGCTGGCCCAGTGGTGTTTGTCTTGCCCCTTGTTGTGCCCCCAGAAGAAGTTGCAAAAGATCTGCTCGATAGACTCGATAACCTTCCTGGTCGGAGAGCATGCCGCTAGGGTGTGGATGGGAACGGAGTTGAGCACATGTTTGATGAGGATAATTTTCCTGCCTGGGGATATGGTAGCGTTGTGCCATCCTTCGATCTTGTTTCTGATTTTGGTAATCGTGTTCTCGAAGATGCTGGCGTTAGATTTCCCGTACACCAGAGGGCAGCCAAGATAGTTGAAGGGAGGATGTGCCATCGCGATAGAAGTGAGGTTGGTGAGTCTGGTCGCATTCTCGGTTTTGAAGCTGTGGTGGGCGTAGATGACGCTCTTGGATAGGTTGATCTTCTGGCCAGAGCATCTGGAGTACCGCTCCAGGGTGTTGTGAACCACCTCCATCGATCCGATGTCCCCGGATGAGAAAATAAGAAGATCATCGGCAAAAGCCAAGTAGGTGATGGTGGGACAACCGCTGACAGTGTGGTATTGCTGGAAGTTGGGGGTGTTGGCCATGTTGTTGAGGTTTCTGCTCAGGGCGTTGGCTGCAATGATGAAGATCGTGGACGAGAGAGGGTCGCCCTGTCTGACTCCTCGGCTAGATTTGAAGAATCCCTCAGATTGGCCGTTGATAACTGTGGAGAACCAGGAGTTGCTTATGGATCTCCACACGGTGTTGGTCCAACTCTCGGAGAATCCGAATGCTCTGAAGACCCAGATCATGAATTGCCAATCGAGTCTGTCGTATGCTTTTTCTATGTCTATTTTGATGGCGATGTTGCCCCCTCTCACCGGGAATTTCATGCAGGTGATAAGTTCTTGGGCCAGCATGATGTTGTCTTGGATGTTACGACCGCGAACGAACCCGCTTTGCTCTTCCGAGATAATTTTGGGGAGGGTTTCTGTCATTCGGGTAGCGATGATCTTGGAGATAATTTTGTTGGTGAATGTACAAAGACTGATGGGTCGGAAGTCGCGAAAGGAGTTGGGATTATCTTTTTTCGGGATGAGGATGTGATTGGCGCTGGATATAGCTTTGGGGTAAGGAGCTCCTTCAAGGAAGGTTGTCGCCGCTTCGGTGATGTCCTGCTTGATGATATCCCAGCAGGTGCGAAAGAAAGTGCCAGAGAAGCCATCCGGGCCGGGGGCGCTATGCGCGTTCAATGCCCAAACCGCATCTTTCACTTCCTGCTCGGACAGAGGGCGCTCCAGCAGAGCGTTGTCGGAGTCGTTGATGATGGTGGGGATTTGGTCAAGGAATGAATGGTTTTTGTGGACCATCTCCTTGGAGAATAATTTGGTGTAGAAGTCTGCGGCCGCCTCTTGGATCCCCTTGTGGTCGGATCTGATGATGCCTTGCTCGTCTGTGATATGATGTATCGATAGTTGGTTTCTTTTACCGTTGACGCAGGCGTGGAAGTATTTAGAGTTTTTATCCCCGTCGCTGTCCCATTTCAGTCTGGCTTTCTGCTTCCAGAAGTCGGTCTCAACTTTGAGCCTGAATTTGAGCATGGCTTTGGTTAGATTCAAGGCTCTCCTTGCTGCAGGGGATTGGTCGGAGAGGAATATAGCTTCAGCTCGGGTGACATCGTCCTCTGCGATGCGAATCGCTTGGAAGATGTCCCCGAAAGCTTGTTTGCTCCAATTGGAAAGAGCTTTCCTGGTGGCTTTGAGCTTGTTGCTGACCCGAGAGAGGAGATTAGGGAAGGCTTGACTATTCTAAGCTTCTGCCACGATGCCCAAGAATTACGGGTGGTCGGTCCAAAAGTCGAGGAATTGGAAATTCTTTTTGGATGGGTGGTATTTGTTTTTGATTTCCACCAGGATTGGGGCATGGTCGGATTCGGTGGGGTTGAGGTGGGACAGAGTGGAGCTGATCCTCATACCGTGCCAGCGAGCGTTGGTGAGGGCTCTGTCCAGACGGGAATATTGGCGTTGGTCGCCGTCCTGCATGTTGCACCAGGGGAATTCGCTGCCTTTGAACTGAAGAGGAGTGAGGTGAGCATTGAAGATGAAGTTGTTGAAGTCTTGCATGGCTGATAGGGGCGGAGGGCGACCCCCAATCTTCTCTTCTCTGCAGGTGATGGCGTTGAAGTCCCCTATGCAAAGCCAGGGGGTGTTGATGTTGTGGAGATAGGTGTCGAGAAGGTCGTTCCATAGGTGTTTCCGTTCAGCGATAACACAGCTACCGCGGACCGCTGAAAGGATGGCCCGCTCCGGCAGGGTGGGGTGAGTGACCCAGCATGAGAGGGCTTGTTGGGTGTCTTGGATGATTTCGATTTTAACCTTCTTCGACCCGAGAATCCAGATGTCGTTCCTGCCGGCGATTTCCGTAGGGAGGCCCAGAGCCAACTGGGTAGATTTGAGGCATTTAGAGGGGATTTTAGGTTCAATGATGATGAAGATGTCGATCTTGTGAATTTTTCGAAGACTGGTAATTCTCCTTAATGTCGGTTTATTGGCCAGACCTCGAACGTTCCAAGATAGGATGTTAAGCATTAAATGATTGTGGGGGTGTTTTTTTGTTCCGCCTTACGGCGGATCTGGTTTGGATGGTGGCAGTATTGTCGGTGCCTGATTTGCTCCGTTGGGGTTCGACCGGGTTGACGATCGATGTTGTGGGCGGATAGTGGTTGTGGCTCTCATGCGGACCGGATTGAGGTCCTATCGGATTGCCGGCTGTGTCGACTGCTGTCTCCTCCAGGGGAATGGCTAGGGAGTCATACGAATTTTCGATTAACAGATGCTGGAGGGGGGCTCCTGCGGCTAGAACTTGGAGGCCTCTCTTAACTTGGTCGGGTCCAAGGATGGCTAGGACGTCTGCGACTGGGAACGCACTGGGGGATGGAGGTGTTTCGTTGGAGGGGGGAGGGGTCCGGGGGACGACCTCATGACCAGAGGGGGGTTGTCGGTCATCTGTGTTGCATGGGTCGGTAGACTCCTCCACTCGCGAGGATATGGGGGGGAGGCTGGTAGCACGGGGGTGCTGGAGCCTTCTAGATGGTTGCCGTGCTCCGGGTCCTCTGAGTCGAGAATGTCGAATTGGTTGGAGATCTCTATGTGTTGGGGAATGAAGGGGATCAGGGCCTTGCTCGGAGGATTGCTGGAGTCTGGCTCTCCGATACTGGAATCGAATCGAATGTGGGTATTTGGAAGGGGAAGAATGGACGACTTGGGGGGCTTTCCAACCGGGAGGTCGATGTCTTTCCTGGGTGGCTTCTTTTTAAGCTCCGGATGCAGGCGGTGACAGTTCTTAGGAAGGTGGCCTCTTAGGTGGCAGTGGTTGCAAAATATTACGTGGTTGTCGTAGAGGATTTGTTGGGTGTGGATATGATTGCCTAGCTCGATGTTGATGAAGTTGGGTGGTTCTGATGTGAGGTCTAGTTCAACACAGATTTTGGCGTAATGGGCTTTGGTGAGGTTGCTGGTCTCGGGAGCCGACGCCACGTACGTCCCGAAGGAGTTGGCGATGCGCTTTAGAGCCGCGGGAACGAAACAGATGAGAGGGAGGTTGGGAAGGGTGACCCAGGCTGCAACCGTAGCTGAATCTTCTTTGGTGTTGAAAGCTGGTGACCACTTGATAATCTTCATCTGGTGGGTGTCAATCTTGCAGGTTCCCTTGGACCACACTGTCCTGTGATCGCGATCTGAAGATAGGTGGAGGAGAATGTGTCTGCGGTCGAGGGGGGCCACTCGGTAGTCGGTCGAGAGGTTCTATTTGGCGATCACTTCCTGCACCCTGGAAAGTTTGGGGCACCCGGTGGAGAATTTAAGGATGAATGTGTGTGGAAAGGCCGTAGACAGCGACGTCAGTTCCATGTCAGAGAAAGGGATGACGGGGGTCGAAGACTCTAGAGAATATTCAATGTCTGGCAGTTGGATGTCCGGGAGGATGATGTCCTTCGAGGGGAGGAGGTCCGGGCGAAGCATGGCTGCGTAGGAAGGTTGAGGCAGTCCGGAAGGGACGGAACGGGAGAGCGGGGGATCGCTCCGGGGAAGAGGGAACTCGGAGCCGAAGGAGGAGGGGGAGGAGAGGGCCGGGGCAGGCCGCCCAGGCAGGGCGACGGGGAGAAGGGGGCGGAGGCCACTCTGCCGCCAAGGGGAACGAGGGGGAGCTGGGGCAAAACCGACGCAGGGGAAGGGATGGATAGGGATCCCTCCGGAGTGGGACGGAGGCCGAGAGAGAAGGGAGCGGAAGAGGGCTCCGGTGCCCCACTCATGGGAGAGGAGCACACCAAAGCAGACAAGGAGGCTATGGGAGCGAATGGCGCCGGAGACGAGAAAGCTGGCTGGCCTGAGGAAGGGGGAGGGGTCAGGGAAGCATGGGAGGCTGAGGGTTGGGGGGGCAAGATAGCGCGGGAGCGCACAGGGGGGAGGGAAGGAAGACGGGATGGGTTGCGCAGAGAGGAGTAGGAGGAATGCGCAGAGGGGAGCGACAGGGGCTGCGCAAATGGAGCGGCGGGGGGGCCCTCCTGCTGGGACCCACGGGGTGGGCAGGAGGGAAGCGCAAAGGGGCGTGGGCCCCCGGGGGAAGAGGCGGGCTCAATCAATTGCGCAAGGAGTGGGAAGGAGGCCTGGAGCTGCGCAGAGGCGGCAGACCAATCCTGCTGGGCCCCACAAGGGTTGAAGGAGGATTGCGCCAGGAAGTGTGGGCCCCCAGCTGAAGAGGCTGGTCCTTGCATGTGCGCAAGGGGGACAGGAAGCGCCAGGGGCTACGCTAAGTGGGCACCAGGTGTCCACTCCTGCTGGGTCCCGAGAGGGGAAAAAGGTGGGTAGCTGGGAAAGCTGGCTGGGGCATCAGCTAAACCAGAGGATACCACCTCGATACTGGCGCCAGGGATGGCGTGTCCGAGTGGCCAAGCGGCGTGCGGCCCAAGGTCGGTGCTGCTGGAGAGCACTGCTCCCGAGGGGGAGTCGGGGGATTTCGAAATCCGGGGGTGGGCAGGAACGGAGGGTTGGTCCGAGAGAAACCCGGCGGCTGGAACTCCGTTGACCGTGCTGAAGAGGGAGGGAGAACCGAAAGGCACTCCCAAAAAGGAAGCCGAAGGCCGGACGCTCCAATTTTGAGGGCCGAGAGGAACAGGGGGGGCCAGGGTGCACAAGGGGGGTGTCCGATGGTGGGGGAGAGGACTGAGGGGGGAGAGGGGGGGACGGGAGTGGAAGGCGGTGGAGAGCTGACAGATCAAGGCTAGCGCCTCTGGAGGCCAGGGGAGCGACATCGGGGAACCGACGATGGCCTGAGAGAGCGAACGAGGAGGAGGAGGGGGAGAAGGGCGGAGGAGAAAAAGGATGGCGGCCGGCCTAAGCCGGCCAGGGGTTGGGGAACGGGAGGGCAGGGAGAACGGGAGAGCTGAACATTGTTTTTTTATCCTATATATATATATATATATATATATATATATATATATATATATATATATATATAAAATCTAAATCCATATATCTATCTCTACAAACACACACTCCTCTATATACATATATATACACACACATATATATATATATATATATATATAAACACACATACACATATATATATAAATACATACACACACACCCTCCCACAAACACACACTCATACCCTCACACACTCACACAAGCACACTCACACTCTCACACCACTCTCATGACACAACACTACCACCACCATTCCCTACACACACACACAAATACATATATACCAATACCACATATATATATATATATATATATATATATATATATATATATATATATATATATATATATATATATATATATATATATATACCACTTAATATATAAAAAAAACCCCAAATAAAACCTTAACCTGGATTATTAGGAAACCTACAAAATTTAGGGGCAAAGTGTAGAGAATTTCATCCTCTCTAATTATTGTGAAGACATTAAAAGCAAAGAGCAATAAATAGAGGATTTAATGGCTTACCTAGATTAGGTTCTTGGAGAGAGAGAGAGAGAGAGAGAGAGAGAGAGAGCTTGGAAAGAAAGATTTTTGGAAGAGAGAGAGAGATATTTCTTAATGGAGAAGAAAGAGGGGGGTGCTCTCTTGTGGCCGGCCATGTGGGGCTTATTGGGTTGGGTAGGATCCAATAACCCTCCACCCATTAGACTTGGTTTGGTTTTAATTGAATTTGGTTTGGTTCGGTTCGTTTCGGTTTAACTCTAAGTAACTAAATTAGCCTCTATAATGACTAATTAATCTATGAAAGTTGGGTTAATGATTTATAGCCTAATTATGATGGCATGTGGGCTAAGCCCAGCTAGTATGGGGGTCCCACTAGGGTCCAGGCTATCCGGGTCTCCAATTTGAGTCCGAATTGGATAAAATCCAAACCAAACCAAATAAATCCCAAAAAATCACATAAAATAAATAAAAATTTCTAAAAATTATAAAACTTGAAAAATGACAAAAATACCCCTAATTTGAAAACTGGGGGTGACAAATCTACCCTCCTTAAAAAAATTTCGTTCTCGAAATTGAATGAGAACTAAAACAGCAATCATGAATAGAACAAGGAAAGAGAAAGATAGAATTTTACCTCAAGGCTCGAAGAGATATGGGAATCGCTCCCGCATGTTGTCCTCCCTCTCCCAGGTGGACTCACCTGGAGAGTGGTGTCTCCATGCAACGCGAACCAAGAGAATGACCTGGTTCCGGAGCACCTTCTCTCTTCGGTCCAAGATCTCGACCGGCTTCTCTGGGTAGCTGAGTGTCGGTCCCACCTCGATCTTGGAGTGGTCTAAGACGTGACTGGAATCTGCCACGTACCATCTCAGCTGCGACACGTAGAACACACAGTGCACTCCCTCTAGTGCGGGCGGTAACTCCAGCCGGTAAGCCACTGCACCGACCCTGCCCAAGATACGGAATGGTCCGATGTATCATGGGCTAAGCTTCCCGCCACCACCAAAATGAATCATTCCACGCGTTAGAGAAATTCGCAGAAAGACAAGATCATCAACCTAGAACAAAATACAAGACTTAGTGCTTGATCTAAAACAATCACAATCAGACTCAAGTACTAGAAAAATCTAAACTATACCTCAAACTCTAATGGCCTCCGGTGGCTATCGGCCCAATGCCGCTGCCTATCCTGCGCCACCCGAAGTCTATCTCTGATAACCCTGACCTTCTCTGCAGCATCCACTACCATCTCTGGGCCAAGAAAAACCCTCTCGCCGACATCATCCCAAGACAAGGGAGTACGGCACCTCCGTCCGTATAGAGCCTCCAAATGTGACATCTCTATACTGGCTTGGTAGCTGTTATTGTAAGCAAACTCTACCAAGTAAAGGTGGTCCTCCCAAGATCCCCCGAAGTCCAAGACACAGGTACGCAGCATATCTTCGAGGGTCTAAATCGTCCTCTCCGACTGCCCGTCTGTCTGGGGGTGGTATGCGGTACTGAACTTGAGCGATATGCCCAAGCTAAGCTGCAAACTCCTCCAGAAGTGGAAAGTGAATCGGCTGTCCCGATCCGAGACTATGCTCACTGGAATCTCGTGCAATCGGACTATCTGCCACACGTACATCTCGGCCAACCTCTCCGTCGACAAACCCACATTGAAAGGCAAAAAGTGGGTCGATTTGGTCAATCGATCAACAATGACCCAAATCGCATCCTTCCCTCCTGGAGAGCACGAAAGCCCAGATACAAAGTCCATAGTGATATGCTCCCACTTCCACTCAGGAATAGGGAGTGGCTGGAGCAATCCACCGGGTCTCTGCCTCCCGGCCTTCACCTGCTGGCATACCAAGCATCTCGAAACGAACTGAGCCACCTCACGTTTCATGCCATACCACCAAACATGCTGTCTCAAGTCTCTATACATCTTGTTGGCCCCTGGATGCATAGAGTACTGAGAACGGTGCGCCTTCTGAAGAACCTCCTCCCGAAGTCCTCCGTTCGGCACGCACAATCTGGTACCATGCCTCAACGACCCATCCCCTGCTATAAAGAACTCATCCAACAGCCCTATCTGGACCTGCTCCCTGATGACCCTCATAGCCTCATCCTCAAACTGAGCTACCCTGACTCTCTCTCTATCAGCTCCGACTGCACCTACAGACCCCACATCTGCGCCTCGAACCCAGGAACTATCACCTCTAAGCCCAAGCTCTCCAGATCAGCCAGAAGGTGATGATATATCGTCAAACACATGGCCACGGGATACCTGCTCAGAGAATCCGCGACCACGTTGGCCTTCCTTGGATGGTACTGTAAGAATATATCAAAATCCTTCATCAGCTCTAACCATCGCCTCTGCCTCATATTCAGCTCCTTCTAGGTAAACACGTACTTTAAGCTCTTGTGGTCAGTATAGATCTCCACACGCTCTCCGTACAGATAGTGTTTCCACAGCTTCAAAGTAAAGATGACCGCTGCCAGCTCTAGATCGTGGGTAGGGTAATTCCTCTCATGAGGACGTAACTGCCTAGATGCATAGGCAATTACCTTCCCGTGCTGCTGAAGCACACAACCCAAACCTTGTCCTGAAGCACCACTGTAGATCGTATAACCACCAGATCCAGATGGCAGCGTCAAGAAAAGAGATGTAGTCAACCTCGCCTTCAGCTCCTCGAAGGCGGCCTGGCACTCATCGGACCAAACAAACTCCTCGTCCTTCCTGGTAAGGCGGATTATCGGCTGGGCAATCCTGGAAAAGTCCTGTACGAACCTCCGGTAATAACCTGCCAGACCCAGAAAACTCTGAACCTCTGCTATTGATCTCGGCGTCGACCAGGACTCCACCGCAGAAATCTTCTTCGGATCCACTGAAATCCCCTCGCCAGAGACAACATGGCCTAGGAACTCCACGCGATCCAAAAAGAACTCACACTTGGACAGCTTCCCATACAGCTGCTACCTCCTGAGAGTGTCCAACACAATCCTCAGGTGCTCCTCGTGCTCCTCTGGCGTCTTCGAATAGATGAGGATGTCATCAATGAAGACCACCACAAACTTGTCAAGGTACTGATGAAATACCTTGTTCATCAAGTTCATGAATACCGCCGAGGCGTTGGATAACCCAAACGGCATGACAGTATACTCATACTGGCCATAGTGAGTCCGAAAGTCAGTCTTCGGAATGTCATCCCGCTTCACCTTCAGCTGATGATACCCGGTGCGCAAGTCAATCTTTGAGAACACTCTCGCCCCGCTCAACTGGTCGAACAAGTCATCAATCCTTGGCAAAGGATACTTGTTCTTGATAGTAAGGTTGTTGAGCGCCCTGTAATCAATACACAGACGTACCGTACCATCCTTCCTGGGGACGAAAAGAACTGGTGCGCCCCAAGGTGAAGAGCTAGATCAAATAAAGCCCTTGTCCTCCAGCTCGTCGACCTGCTTCTTTAGCTCTGCTAACTCGCTATTGTTGATTCTATAGACGTGCTGGGAGATAGGATCAGCGCCCGGCACTAGGTCTATAGAAAACTCAACATCACGATCTGGCGGCATCCCGGGCAGCTCCTCGGGAAAGACATCCAAGAACTCAGCAATAAGTGGATGTGGCAACACCGGCCCTGCCAATAACGCTCCGCAGAATCCATCTCCCTGCTCCACTGCACCCCTGGTGAACTCATACTCCGACTCTCCCGGCGGCCTAAACAGAATCCTGCCCCCTCTGTAATCGATGCTAGCGTGGTGCATGCTCAACCAATCCATACCGAGTATCACATCGTAATTCAAAAGTGGCATTACAAGCAAACACGCACTCAGCTCCCGGCCTCTCAAAGAAACTCTCTGCCCCTTGCAAACATTATTAACTAGGATGATGCCATTCCCAGTCATAATCTTGCAAGTCCTACCAAGATACTCAACAATAATATTGTGCCTAAGTGCAAAAGAAACTGACACAAAACTGTGCGTAGCACCGGAATCAAACAATGCTAAGGCAGAAAAAGAATCAAGAAGAACCGAACCTGCAACTACATTTGCGACTGGCTCGATCTTCTCGGCTGCAAGAGCAAAGGCTCTGCCCTGAACACCCCGCTGCTGGTGGTGCTGTGCAAACCGCTGCTGCTGGGTCGGAAGCGGACCCCTTTGCTGCACTGCAGGAACTCTCGCCGGTGCCCCCTGAGCTTCTACCGCTCCACGGACTACCCTGCGAGGGTTCGCAGGACAATCCTTCAACTTATGTCCAGCCTTCCTGCAGTAGAGGCACATGCACAGCCTCTTCCGACAGACCTCCCAGATGTGACCGGGCTTCTTGCAGTAGCTGCAATGAACCCCATGCTGAGCCTGCCTCGGCTGAGTATGCTGCACCTGCTGCTGCTGAACTGGTGCTCGGGTCTGAACCTGCGACTGGTGATGCTGGAAAGAACGATGCTGAAGCTGAGGGTGCTTAGCAGCCCCTGCGCTGCTAGTAGCCCCCGAGAAATGATCACGCTCCCTCTTGGGCTTTAAGCCCCACTCTCGCTCTACCTTACGGGCCTCCGCATAGATCTGGACATACGTCTCATAGAAGGAGGGAATGAGGTGCTTGATATCCCAAGCGAGTCCCTCCCTGAACCGGCTCACCCTGATCTCTGGGTCTCGAACCATGTACTCTGCGTATCGGCTCAGACGGCCGAACTCCGCTGCGTACTCCTCCACAGATAGACTGCCCTACTGCAGATCCTGGAACTGCCGTACCAAGTCAATCATGTCCGTAGGGGAAAAAACTTCTCCTTGAAGAGGAGCTTGAACTCTGCCCAAGTATGGCCCTCTCCAGCTAGGGCTGGCTCGTTCCTGAACCAGGTGCGTGCAATGTCTAGCAACTACAAACCTACCGCCTCGACCTTCAGGTCGTCAGCTAGGCGGGAGGCCCTCATCTGCCGCTCGATATCCTCGAGCCAATCATCTGCATAGACCACGCCCTCGATCCTGCTAAAGTCACGGGGCCCGAGCTTCTTGAAGTCCTGGATATCCCCGTACCTCAGTCGCGTCCGCGGATGAGGAGCCCTCTGCTCCACGGCTGCAAGGGCCAACTGATAGGCATCCTCCATGCCCTGACGCATCGCGTCTGTCTATCTCTGCTGAGCCTCGGTCTGGGCTCTCTGAGTCTCCAGTATCTGTTGGAGGAAGGTAAGCATCTGCCCCATATCTGTAGGCAGAGGAGGTGGAGGTGGAAGTACGTCTACAACTGGAGGAGGAATCCGCTGCACAGGAGGAGGAAGAGCGCCCATGACAGCTTCCGGCACTACGGAAAGAGCACCCGCAACCCCAGGGACTGTCATCGAGGTAGCTGGAGGAGTAGCCCCAAGAGCACCAACAGAAGTCCCATCTGCGGGGGAAGTGACCGGAGCCTTCCCGCCAGAGGTGGCAGACCTCTCCGTCTCCCCGTGCTCCTTGCCAGGAGAATGAGTTATCACTATCCTGAAGACAAATTGAAAAGAAGATATCAATATGGCACATGAAGGCAATATCAAAGGAGGACAGCTAGAATGCAGTAAATCAATATCAAAGACGGTAAGCAAGATAAGCAAGAAAAGATCCTACTGTGATTGAGCACTCTTAACCTACTACCTCCTATGTGTAACACAGGCTCGTAGTCAACACTCTAAGACGAGTGCCGCCACGACATCGCACTAATCGCGACATCAGGACTTGCGTGGGCCACCACTAAAATATGTCACGACCCGCACCCGCTAGAAGGGCACGTGACGCGACAACGCCCAGCCCTCACCGAAAAATTGGCATAGAACGCTGTGGATTTTTCTACTCTAAACAGTTTATATATATAACAAAAACCTGTCGAGAATATGGTCAACTCCGAACGGAGGACAAGCAATGAATATATATATATATGAGTACTCAATCACGACTCTAAGATAACAAAGTAAAGACTGAAATAAAAAGACAACAAGATGATAA
Source organism: Iris pallida (assembly GCA_029216955.1). Classification (NCBI taxonomy): domain Eukaryota; kingdom Viridiplantae; phylum Streptophyta; class Magnoliopsida; order Asparagales; family Iridaceae; genus Iris; species Iris pallida. Next base: position 10,572,062 of record JANAVB010033817.1, on the reverse strand, counting down.
AATAATATATAACCTGTCAAGTCCAACACAAAGAATATATACAAGTCCAAGTCTCTAATACAGTCCATAATAATAACAGTCTCAAAAGTAGCTGGAGAAAATGTCCAGTACAAAGGACCTACTCTAACTAAGCAATAGGTAGGGTCTCATCAGGCGGAGCTAAGCCCTACTGGACCAAAGTCTCCAGGTCTAGGCCCACTACGTCATCCGGACCGTAGTAGGTAGAATAGTCTCCCTCGTCTTTATCTGTAATATTTTAACATATCCTGTCAGGATGGAACGAGTACAATCTACTAACAGCAGTTCACAAGATATGATAAAAGCTACAAGACTGTAAATAGATAGTATATACAAGAAAATCATGGAATGTACATGTGAATATCATGGCAAGGTAAGCTGTAAATCTAGAGCTAGAACAAGGCAAGTAAACTGATCATGGCATGTACAAGAATCAAGAATCTTATCTCTAGGTGTGTGAGTACTAGCTATAATATGTGGTCGGCTTGGGTCTGCACAAGGTCTACTGATCAGCCAATCCTGCATGAAGTGTAGGATTGGTAGCATTCAAGGTCTACAAGAATAAACAAGACGGGTAATGACCACACATCTACACTAGTACTCCCCGTCCTCGACTGGTAGAGTGGATCCAAGCAAGACACGTTATGACACGGGATTCCAAGAGAAGGGAGCAAGTCTTCTCGAGAATCGGTATCCATATACTGCACAAGAACTACAAGGGGCTTGCACAGGATATACCAAGATAACGAGGAATAACATCTTATGTCGGGATCCATGAATACCAATCCGTATGACCAATGTGTCGAGAACAAGCATATCTACACTAATTACATGAATTATAACAGTTATCGTAAATTGGAAAAGTGTCAGGGAATGCACTCGCCTGAAATATGATATGGTACGTCAACCGGAGCAAATGCAGCGTCTCGAGGACCTATAGAGAACAAGACGTATCAATACTATGTTTAGGTATTAAGTTAAATCAAGTTAAACCCTATTTAAGTCATTCTAGGTCAAGACACGTCAAACTAGACTGTACGAGGTCAACCTAAGTCACATTAGGTCTAGTTAGGTCATACTGGGTCAATGCAAGTCAACGGAATTAATCTAGGTCGATTTGAGTCAACGGTTGACTTATAGTTGACTTTTGGTCAACTGGTCAACTCTGGTCAACCGTGGTCAACTTTGGTCAACCCTAGGTCAACTCTAGGTCACTGGTGACTAACAGTTAACTTTTGGTCAACTGTACAAGTCTAATGGAATTTAGAACTAAATTGGGCAAAGTGTTGACCCATAGTTGACTTTTGGTCTAAAAAGTCAACTGTAGTCAACCGGGGTCAAGACTAGGTCTAGACGGCTATTTCTACCCATTACCAACCTCTACAACACATATCCAAGTCTATCTTGGACTTGAAAACTCAAATCTTGGCCGTAGGCCAATTCCCTATTTTACCCTTAAAAAGGGTAAAATTTTACCTTCGACGATTATCTAGTTAGCCTACCTACGCTTGATATTTTGACCCGATCTCCCCAGGGTAGTAAGGTACTAGCCTATAGGTATATTACCTACCAAGATACCTAAGTAAAGTGGACGTCTAGTCCACCTTACGGCGCGTTGCCAAAATCTTAAATATTTCAAGATACGCACTGATACGACACGATACCGACGCCCTACGACCCCGATTTCCACTCGAGAGCCTACCCGTAAAATCTAATCACGTATCCTAGGCCTACGTCAAGTTTCATCGCGTTCCGATACTCCGGGCTCAAATTCGCCCTCTAACCTCGACTTCTCTTAAAAACTCCTTCTATCTCTCACTCTAATTTCTCCTCTAATTTCTTCTTCTAACTTCTTCTCCCCTTTCTACTTTTCCTCCTCCTTACTACTTCCTATTCCCCTTCCCTATTCTCTTTTATCTTCTCCTCATTCCTTTCCAAACTTCTCTAATTCTTCCTTCCACTCTCTTCAAACTCTTCTACTATTTCTCCTCTCCTCCTAACCTTTCTTCTTCTAATTCTTCTTTCTAAAACTTCTTTCTAACTATCAATCCTATCTATGTATATATACTATACATATCTATATATATATATACATATATATTATTATAAGGGGGGTTTAAGGGGTTAAATGGGGCTTATAGGGGGCTTAAAAGGGGGAGAACATGTGATACTGCTGCTGCTGCTAGGCTAGCTGCTGCTGCTGTTGCAAGCAGCTGCTGCTGCTGCTATTGCCACAGCTGCTGCTGCAGCTTCCCATTCTTCTTCATCCTCTTCTCCTCTTCATCTCTACTCTCTACATATATATATATATATATATATATAGATATATATATATATATATATATATATATATATATATATATATAGATATATATGATTATATCTACATACACATATATATAATCTAAAATCCATATATCTATCTCTACAAACACACACTCCTCTATATACATATACACACACACACACACACACACACACACACACACACACACACACACATATATACATATATAGATATATTATATATATATATATATATATATATATATATATATATATATATATATATATATATATATAAACACACATACACACACACACATATATATATTAGATTATATATATATATATATATATATATATATATATATATATATATAAAAATATATATCTATATATAATATAATATAAGATATATATATATATAATATATATTTAATACATACACACACCCCTCCCACAAACACACACCACACCACTCTCTGACACAACACCACCACCACACTCACCCTCTCACACAACACACAAAACAACACTACCACACAAAATAATATTATATAATACCATATATATAATATATTATATATATATATAATATCATATATAATATATATAAATATATTATATATATAATAGATAGATATATATATAAAATATATATATATATATATATATATATATATATATATATATATATATATATATATATATATAATATATACCACTTAATATATAAAAAAAAACCCCAAATAAAACCTTAACCTAGATTATTAGGAAACCTACAAAATTTAGGTGCAAAGTGTAGAGAATTTCATCCTCTCTAATTATTGTGAAGACATTGAAAGCAAGAGCAATAAATAGAGGATTTAATGGCTTACCTAGATTAGGTTCTGGAGAGAGAGAGAGAGAGAGAGAGAGAGAGAGAGCTTGGAAAGAAAGATTTTTGGAAGAGAGAGAGAGATATTTCTTAATGGAGAAGAAAGAGGTGGGGGGGGGGGGGGGGGGGGGGTGCTCTCTTGTGGCCGGCCATGTGGGGGTTATTGGTTGGGTAGGATCCAATAACCCTCCACCCATTAGACTTGGTTTGGTTCTAATTGAATTTGGTTTGGTTCGGTTCAGTTTCGGTTTAACTCTAACTAACTAAATTAGCCTCATAATGACTAATTAAGCCATGGAAGTTGGGTTCATGATTTCTAGCCTAATTATGAAGGCATGTGGGCTAAGCCCAGCTAGTATGGGAGTCCCACTAGGGTCCAGGCTACCCGGGTCTCCAATTTGAGTCCGAATTGGATAAAATCCAAACCAAACCAAATAAATCCCAAAAAAATCACATAAAATAAATAAAAATTCCTAAAATTATAAAACTTGAAAAATAACGAAAAATACCCCTAATTTGAAAACTAGGGGTGACATATAGCCTCTAGTTAGGTTATATAAATATTCTATAGCTATTTTATAGTTTATTATGATTTTTAGATATTTTAGATAATTTTTAAATATTTATCTTGTGGAGATTTATATATTTTATTGACTTTCATGATTTACCATATGGACATTCAGAGTTATTTTTGGGACCCAATATTTTATTTAGGCTCTATTAGGTTATAAATATGTTCTAGAATATTCTAGGATTTTTCTGGATTTTTAGAATTTTTTTAGAATTTTTAGATAATTAAAACATATAGAATTTATATTTTATAGGTGTTTGGAATTTACTGTGAGGTCACATGATGGTATTTTCTATTAAAATATTTAATCTAGATTTTAGACGCTTAGAAATATTTTCTAGAATTTTCTAGAATTTTTCTGGATTTTTCTGCAATTTATTTTGATTTATTTGGACTTAAAATAATTTTTAAATAATTTTCTGAATTAAATAAAGAATTATCCAGTCATCAAACTAGGTGGGGCCCACATGTCGGCGCTCAAGTGAGTCAGCACTGCCTCTCTCTCTCTCTCTCTCTCTCTCCTATATATATTATTATATTCGAAACCCTAATTAAATTCCTACAGATTTTGAGAGAGGTTTCATCTAGGAGTCCTTCAACTTCCCGAAGTGATTACCGACAAACTAGAAGAGCTTTTCGCACGTCGTTTTTTTTATTGGAAGCGGATTGAGGTATATTTTATGAATATCTAATTTATTTTCGTAATTTTTGAACCTAAATTTCTAAAACATTCGTAGAGTGCTAGTTGTCCGAAATTTGACACGTTTTGGTGTTTTCGAGATTCCGGGGAGAACCAGGAATCCGAATCACGAACCGTTTGAAATTTTGGAAAGCTAACATAGATATCTATGACATATATTTTTCCCAGAAATTAATTAGTTAATCCAGTATTTTTACTAATTCGTAGAACTCTGTTTTGTCCATAAATCATTGATTTGGTCAGGGATAGCCATAACGGCGATATCTTTTGACCAAAGCGTGATTTTGTGGCACGTTCGATTCCAGTACACTCATGGTGCTGAAATCTACTCGGAGGCATGCTTAAGTCATCAAGTTCATGTCATTTGACTAGTTAGTCATCGATGCGCCTCGATTTGCGTGCCACGGGTTCCAAATTGGATACCATGATCTTCTTTGGCTAAAATTAGTATTTAATTTTAATTCCAGAATTATATTAGATTAAATTAGGTTTTAGATGATTTATTTCCAAATTAAATAGGATTAGTTATGTTAAACTAGTAGCCACTTTCTAGGATTTTAGAGTAGGATTTTCATAATCTAACTTATGGTTATTTATGTGACGGGGTTGAGCGATCTACGACGTTTGAGTTGTGACTTCATCATCTAGCGAAGCAAGGCAAGTATCACTATAACCTATGTTGCCTTTATTTTATGCTGCATGTTATTCTTTTCCTTAAATTGATAGTCTTATCTTCTATATCATTGGTGCACGAGAGTTATACTTGTTACCATAACCATACATGTTCACTTAATGTTTTCGTTCAATGTTCTATCTTCAATGTTCAATGTTTAAAGTTAAAGTTAATGTTAAAGTGATCATGTTTACTTGTGAGAGAGTCGGAAGGGGGAATACAACTGGTATGCATGTGGTCTACGCAATGTATAATTTTTCTCCCAATGTCAATGTTGATAGCAGTCCTCACGTACCGACTGCCGGATGTCCTAACCCGTCCACATGCAGAACCCTTGTATTCTAAAACTACAGTACACAAAATTTATTTCGTGTTGACATTTTTCCCAGAGGTTTGTCTTATATTCATTGTTCTCTTGTATTGTCTTCGTGTCTTAATTATACCTTCAACTGTTCCATGTCATAATTGTACTCTTGAACTGTTTCCCAAGATATAGTAGTCTCTGTTATATCATATCATATTCATCTTTTCCTTATTGCTTATTTTTTGTGCTTGTATATTATATTGTGTAGCATAGTGTTGTGGTGATCTTGCTCCAATCTTGACTGGATAACTATTTTTCAGCTTTAGACGACATGGTTTGCCCCGAGGTTTATGGTGCGTATCTTGGTGACCCTGACGTTACCAATGTGCCGGTTATTTCTACTGATACGGAGTAGCATATTTCTTTCTTATTCTTTTTCGTATTATTCTTAGCTAGTGAGCTTAGCGAACTTTAGTTTCAGTGGTTTTATATTTATTTTTAGCGGGTTTGTTCCCGAGACTAGCTGAGTTGTAGTGGATCTTTCTTTAAATTATTTATTGAGACTTGAGTTTAATCTTTTGTTACAACTTAGTTGTGGATGATAAATGTGAACTGTGTACTTGTATGAAAAATGCTTATCATAGACAGCGTACTACCGTCGACACTGTGGCGTAGGCTGGGCTTGGACACGTACTCGTAACCCAAAAGCGGGTTTGGGTCATGACAATACTGAAATTGTGATCTCTTTTTGGGTTAAAAGTTGCTGTGACAAAAGTCAGCATACCGACGGTATACCGTACTGTACCGACGGTATACCGATTGTGAGCCCTCATTTAGCCTGAAAAGCTTATAGTTCGGTATACCGACGGTATACCGGTGTGTACCGCCGTGCCATTCCAGTACCCCCAAGTTGTATAATTTTTTTTGATTTTGATTTCAGTTTCTTGATTTCTCTTTGTTTATCGCTTTATTGTACATGTCCATGCCAGTCTACTGTGTTGCCTTGTCATGCTTGGTTGGTCCTAGTACAAGTTCACGTCTAGATCCTTGATAGTGGCCTGTCTTGGCGCTCCTGATTTCCTTACATGTCTAGTTCCTTGTTAGTGGCCCGTCGTGGTGCACTCTTGTACATGTATTTTCCTAGTTTGCTTGATAGTGGCATGTCATGGCGCATTCTTGATTCCAGTACATGTCTAGCTCCTTGATAGTGTCTCTTCGTAGCACACTCCTAGCTTCCAGTTTATTATATTGTCTTGTTGTGGCTTGTTATAGTGCATGTCCTTGCTTGTATTGTCCATTCTTGCATGTCTCATGTCTAGGATGGATTCTGCGGAATGCCACACCCAGAGTCGAACAAGAAAATGTTAAGGACTAAACAACCTAACTTGATTACTTAGATCATTAAGACTTTCCAGTTACTTGTTGCCCCTTTGGTCTTGGTCTTATATATATATATATATATATATATATATATATATATATATATATATATATATATATATATATATATATATATATATATATATATATATACATGGGATTTGGAGCTATCTGTCATGATGAGCACTTTTCCAGCACACCATCGAGTGGTGTACCTCCTTAGGACACATGTATCTTACTGCAGTATGTCTGCTATACTTGCTTTTCTTTTGGCTTGGATCATTCAGGTAGCAGCAGGCGGGTAACTGGAAATTGGATTTCTCAAACTTGCATATAATAGTAATTAGGATTGTGACAACCCTAGTTAGCTAAAGTATCACGTCGTACATATTGCTTGGACGTGATTGATGGATAGAGTCCATTCTTGTCTTATCTAGTCTTGCTCCAGTTTATGTTATTATAGTATTTAGCTTTCCATCACTCTTTAACATGACATTTGTCTACGACATGCTTGGCCTTGCTAGATACCTAACATGCTTACATATCTCAGTTACTTAACATGCTTACATGTCCACATTTTACATTATGCTACATGTTGTTCTACTTAATGTTCTCTTCTATTCTTGAGATAAGTGCATTGGTAGTGCATGAGTCTCGATTTGCACTTACTTATCTCTCTCTCTATCTGTTATGAATTGCATGCTGGTTTTAGTTTATAGTTTGGCATCCTTTTTTACTTGCTATTGGGGTCTGACCCCACTGGTTTTGTATTGACCAGATTTAGTTGAGGAGCCCGAGGATCTTTCGGACCTTCCACTCGATGGTGACCACCAGGGGTGTCACGCCTCGCTCCCGGAGGAGCGATCGTCCTCGCTAAGGCATGATGCCGCACGAGCCTAGGTTGCGCTCGTACAAGGCCAAGTCCAGAAACGGCCGATTAAAGCTAGGCCACAGAGTCGCACAGAGTGTCCCCATTTGCAGCGAAAAGTGAATAAACACACATTGAAACAAACTCAATAGACTTTATTGATATTCAAGAAGTAGTACAAGTGGCGTTATGCCGAGATTACAATTCACTCAAGCTCTCTCTCTCGAAACATAAAGGCGTGCCAAGTGGCTTACAAGATGGAATGATTCACGACGATTTTTCGATACGTTATGTCCCGTATATGCTGCTTCTGTCACGACCCGCACCCACCGTGAGGGTACGAGTACGTAACAGCGCCCAGCCTACGCTGCAGTGTCGGCGATAGAACGCTGTTCTAGGTCATGAACTATAACTAACATAATATGAAATACTCTCCAAAAGGAGGCCAATCACAGAAGGTATAACTCAATGACAATCTAAAGGTAGAATATAGCACGATGGAATAGATAGAAAAATCCTCAACTGAGGTACAACAAAAATAAAATAGCATAAGTCTCAACATCTCTATAATAATACAACTCTGAATCCAGACAACTACTAACATGAAATAAGGAACAGTCTAGACTATCTATACTATGCATGGGTATCATCCTCAGCAGCTGTCTGAACCTCCCCAGGGGTCCAGGTCGCGAGTGTCATCTAGGCAAGCTCCATAGTAAGGGGTGCAGGGTTCCTCATCATCCTCTATAAAATATTCAACAGGTCCAGTCAGGACGGAAGCAAGAATAATATATCTCACGCAGATCATAACAGGTTAGAAAATATAAACATACAAGAGAGTACGATACATGAAACTGAAAGAAAGTACATGATGTAAATAGAGAAGGAACTGTAATGGAAATATCTACTATAAGTAGAGAGCTACCGGTGACTAGTAATTTAGAGTACAAAGTCGACATGTGAATGGCTGGATTTGCACATGAATATACTAAAGAGGCGCACATGGTTATACTACTTTGGAATTGTTCACATGACTATTTATACTCCCCCATATCCCAATCAATACACAAGAATTCAGACAAGTTATGTTACGTACATGATTTTCACATGAAAGCCCATAGATGGGTGCACATGAAGTATACATGAGGGCTCATAAATGAGTGCACATGAATTTCACATGAAGGCCCATAAATGGGTGCACATGAAGTATACATGAGGGCCCATAAATGAGTGCACATGAAGTATAGGTTACACATGAAGTATATAAGAAACATGACCGAACATGAGAGCACATAGGAGTACACGAGCGTACGTGAACGTACATGAAGCACATGAGAAACATGAATAACATGAGAGCGAGGAATACATAATGTACATGAAACACATGACATGAAGTATCCGATGCTCCTGAGGGGGATAACATCTCATAAAAAGATCCATATAGTACCAATCATTGTTACCAACGTGACAGCATCAGGTAAAGTAATCTAGAGCAGAAATATAAGTTCTAGCAAGTATAAAACGGTCAGAGAATGTACTCGCCTGATACTCTGAACAGCTGATATAAAAAGATGTCCAACTGGAGTCACAGAGTCCTAGTTATAGCAACACAGGTTATAAAGAGTTCAATTTATATGGTAATTGAAATTATAATGCAATCTACTTGAGTCTAAGTCAATCTAGGTCAAAGTCAACTCTTGGTCAACTCTGGTCAACTATAAAGTCAAACTAGGTCAACTCTAGTCAACTGTGGTCAAACTAGCTAGGGTTGGGTCAACAATGGTCAACTAGTCTAGGTTAGTCAATTCTAGGTCTAAACAAACTAAGTATATGCAAATCAAGTATCTAAGATAGCTACTAACTCATAGCCTAAGTCACTTGCTAAACCAAGCACAAAACTAAACCATAAGCTAACAAAGCACACAAACTTAGTCATATAATGTATATATATTATTCACATTAACATATTCATATACATAGATATATATAGGAAAGCTATATATATAGGCACATACATACATATATATATATATATATATATATATATATATATATATATAATATATATATATATTTACATACATATATATATATATATATATATATATATATATATATATATATATATATATATATATATATATATATATATATATATAGAGAGAGAGAGAGAGAGAGGGAGAAAGAGAGAGAGAGAAAGAGAGGTAAAAGAGTGAGTATGTGTGTGTTTGGCATGTATATGAAATGATATGTGTTAATGTTCTCAGATTTAGTGATAGGTAGGTGTATGTGACATGGGATACATGGTGTCAAAGGGCGTATGAATGCATGTGTGTAAAAGGTTATAGGTTAACTCAGTTTATAGAAATGCATACATATATACTTATATTGCATACATGCATACATACATATCATGTATATATACATACATTGCATACATGCCTACATACATATCATATATGCATACTTGCATTCATTCATGCACCTATATATACATACATAGAAGCATACATATATATATTTGAATACATTATATACTTGCATACATTATATTCATATATGCATACTCTACATTATATTACATTCATTCTTTCATACATGCATACATATAATATATGCATACAAACTCATATATTTAACTCAAAATATATGTAAATACATACATTACATTACCTTAACACATATATATATCATTCATTCAGATTCCATATACATGCATACTTCAATTCACGCATTATATCCATTCACATATCATTAAGTTGCATGCATATACTTATTTTCATTACATACATGTCATTCATGCATATTACATACTTACATGCATCTATATATTATATAAATTGTATACAACATGTAAAAATAGAAGAGGGAAAAAAGGGGGAAAATTGAAATGGAAAGGAAAGGAAAGGAAAAATGTAAGAAAAAGGAAAAATAGTGGACATATACATGCTTGCATCATATATTCTACATTATCATACATGCTCTCATTATATATTGCATTACATTATTTATAAATTTTGCATTCATATCTATCATTACATGTATACCTTGCATTCACATCTAGCATTCATTATATACTTTCATGCATACATTGTATATCATTCTGTCATTCATGCATTTATGCATTGCTTACATACATTACATTGATTGCATTCCTACATGCTTGCATTCAACCATATATATACATATTTGTAAAGAAAATATATATCATATATATATCATTTCATTCATCTGACATATCATGCATTACATACTCTACATTTATTTAATATTCATACTACATATGCTCATAGGTTACACAAAATGCCTATGTCGTATAGTCACTCTTCTACTTAAAATCAATACTGTACCAATTGGGCCTTTACTAAATTTTAGGATTAAATTATGTTGTAGTCCTTCGTGTTAGCTTTCCAAAACTTCAAACGGATCACATTTTCATGTTCGGAAGCTCCCGAAATCGTGAAAATACCGAAACGCGTTCGTCTTTCATACAGCTGACACTCAAATAATTCTATAGAAATTTCCAGAAATAATTTGGCTTATTAAAATATGTATTTAGAAAGCTAACTTCGATACGGTTCTTTTAAAAAAAATGGGAGATTAATCGGAGTTAGAAGCTAAAAGTTATGACATTTCTAAGTTGCTTTGGTTAATAAAAACGTGGATGAATATTATGACGAATTTAAGTTGTTTTGGACAAAAGAAACACATGTAGGCCAATATACTTGGATACCAACATAGGTATCCAAATGAAACTCATTCTAACCATCCTAACTAAGATAAATCCACTCTCTAACTATTCTAAAACTGAATTAAAATATCTATATAAACTATTATCATACATACATACACATGGGGTGTCCTAATTTGGGATCTATCAAGTAGGACACAAGACACATATCTAAAATCCTCAAGAGAGCTCCAAATGGCCTCAAATTTGAATCTAAATGGGGTACATGCATGGGAGTGGATTCTATGGGTTCAAAACTAACTAATATGCGTAGAAAATCAATTTAGAGGGTTGGTTTTACCTATTGGGAGTGGAATCCCAATGATACTCCTAAGGACGGCTCCGACACGAAGATCTTCCAAAAAGGACACTCCTCCTTGCACTTTGCTCCAAATATTTGCTAGCACCCTCCCTTGGTAGTATGAGATGGTTGGATGAAAGTTTTGGTGGAGGGATGTAAGGATTTGGTGTGACGCCCCAGAACCAGAATACTGGAGAGCGGGGGCGTACATAGCTAGCTACGTATAATGAAATAGAATCCATCTCACCATACGATCACGGCTGTCTAGATATATGAAGGTTTATCTACAAGCCATCAGTCTCCTATGGTCAATAACAAGCCTAAACGTCTCAATCTCAAGCAAGAAAGTAAAGTTACAAGATGTAAGATCACTAAATATACAATAGTAAAGCGTCCCAAACATTACATATTCAGCTGATCATGAAGCTAGTTGTTACAAAATATGAGGACTAGCAAGAGTTTTAGTCATACACGATCAACCCTAGGTTGCCAATCATGTTACAACCCGTAGGCAGACAGTAAATAAAGGTGCAACCGAGCTAACACGTGCTCGTCGGCTAAACGCCGCAAAAGAATATTTTTACAATAGAGTGGGAGAGCCAAAATAAATCCACTCGTTGTCAGGATTCCTTCTAGTGGTCACCATCTGGCTGGAAGGTCGGTAGATCCTCTGGGGCTGCTCCGATATCTAGCCATACAAAACCAGCTGGTTCAGACCCCAGAAAGAGCAAGTGCCACAAAGAAGACTTCACTTAGGAACTAAAACCACTAATTAGCACAAGAATATAATTACATAATAAAAGACAGTGATTAAGGAAAAGCATGACAGATGATATACGATGAGATAACCATGAGACTATTCAGATAACCAGATTACAACCCGTAAACCAAACAAGGACCGGGGTTGTAACCCTTCATCTGAACGGAACTTGGTTTCCCACCATTTATCGGCAAGTTAATATAAGAAATCAGGACATGTAATGTCACGACCCGCACCCGCTTTTCGGATACGAGACGTGTCCAAGCCAGCCTAAGCAGCAGAGTAGGCGATAGAACGCTGTCAAGCCCGCAAGAAATAAATGCTTAAAATATTTGCTGCTCATTCACATTTCTAAATTTATTACAATATTTATAACATTTATAATTAAAAAAAATACAAGATTTTATAATTAATAAAATATTACAACTGCTATCTATTTCTAGGTTGACCTCAGCATACCCAAGCCATCCCAGTGCTAAGAGTGATCGCGCTAAACCTGAAAAATATTAGTTTCCAGTCAGGAATGGAACAAGTACACAAACCGACGGCAATGCGAAAACATAATAGAATTAACAAGACATGAAAATAACATATGAGATATAAAAACTGGAAAGAAAACTGATGACATGGCACGGTGTAGATAAAAAGAAAAAATAAAATACATCTACCTAGGTGGTGTGAAATACCCGTTTCGACATGTGAACGGCTAGGGGATAAATCTAGCACCTGCACGTGTCGTGTACAGGTGCTATTATTCAAGAATATACTCATGGGATAGTTCTGGGTAGTTTACATGTCTACTAAGATATTTCTCCTCCCGACTACTCCGTGTGACGAGCGTGTCAACAAGCAGCAAGATATATGTATATATATGAAATGAAAAGACAACTATGAATCGAAAGCAATCAGAAAGTGCACTTGCCTGAGGTCCTTAGCTGGAGAAACCAATAATACTATATCACTCAATGAGCCACAATCAGTCAACACATGCAGAAGTCTCCAGATGCTGAAATAAACAGTACCAACGTTCTCAGAATAGTCAAATTAGCTAGAATTACCTGTCCTTAAGTCCAATTCTGGATACAAGGGCAAAACGGTAATTTCAGACAAAAACGATATCCGCCGTTGGACCCGCTTTGCACCGAAAAGTGTGCCAGAGTCAATGGTCTCCAAAGTCGTCAAACTATATGTCTACGGATCCGATTTTCCGATACGAATCCAACCGTAGGTCCAAAGTTGGATTTCGGCGGGCCGTACACAAAATTGTCCGTTGAGTTGGTCGCGGGCCCGCCAATTTTGGCGTTCCAATCAACCTTCTCAGAATCGGACCAAACTTGGCATACAGGACAAGAAAAATGATACGGTCCTGATGGCGCAAGTTTCACGTCGATTCGACGAACGTGCACGAAGTTATGGGCTAATTTACAAAATCTCGATACCGGGGTATCTCGACGGATACACACTGATTTCGCTGCGTACACACAACGAAATCGAGTCTCGTCAGTTCCCATACGTCGGCAACATCCATACGCGCCTTTTGATGCATATAGTGCGCGACCACGTTGCCCGGTTTGTCGGGGCGCATGCCGTATCGATTAATTTTTCCTAAGGTTTTAGTTTAGAAACTAGTTTTTATCCCAACTTTGAAACTCAATTAACAACAGTATAAACAATGAAAAATAATTCTAAAAACTAGGTTTCCATCTCGTTTATATTGCGAATGAATCTGTTAAAACAGGTTTTCGAAACTGTCGATGAATCGACGGGATTTTGCCTTCCAAATTCGGGTCTGTGAACAATTCATCCACTGCTTATGAACATATTTTTCTTGATGTTGGGTTCGATTTTTCGAACAATATATTACTCCTTATCGTAAACTAATACATGGATTGGAAAGAGGGTTATATTGGGTTCACGTAAGATTTTACGGGATCAAAACGATTGAGTATGTGAGAAGAAATTGGGGAAAGAAAACGGGTTACCTGGCTGGCATGGCCGCTGTTGCCCGCGCGTGGCTGCGCGTGTCTGTCGCAGTTTGATCGGCCGACGACCGCATGTGGTGGTGCACGCACATAGAGGGGGTTGCTAGGGTTGCGCAGGGTGGTGGCGGTGGTCGTTGAAGTTAGGGTTTTGGTCTCACTATTTCGATCGATATATTGGTATACTGTGTATTCAGCGGTTGAAACAAATCAGGGGGGGTCGGCCTGGTTCATTGGGAGAGCTCTGCTGGGTGCCCAGCTCGGTTTGGCTCAGCCTATGGGCCTGCTGGGCTGGGGAAGTTGGGTTGAGTTTTCTCATTCATTTCTTTCTTTCTTTATTAATACCATATGTATATATGTATATACATATTTTTATACATATATATCTATATATATATATACACACACACATATTTACCTTTATATTTATCTATATATACACACATATATACTATTTTCGTATATACACATTTATATATATATACTTACATAATACTATATATACACATACTTTATTTTATAATAAATATCGATAGTATATATACTCACAATTATTTAATTGGCCTCTATATCCCTATATATTTATATATATACCAATATAATATTTTCCATAAAACATAATTAAACCTCTATATTATCTATTCCTGATGGCTATATATAATAATATTTATTGATAACGAAATACATATAACCAATATTAGTAAATAATTATATATATATAATAACCTCAATAATAATGATAATAATAATAATACTACTAATAATAATAATAATAATAATAACAAATTTAATAAACCAATAATGGGTGTACATACAATTATATTTATAGTCTAATAATCCAAAAACGTACAAGAACAAATTATATACAATTACCATTGAATATCAACTAATTTTGATATCCATAATATTTATTAATAAAATACTTGAAAAACTGCATTAGATCATTAAAATGGAATACGGCATAATCCTACCAGGAATATATCAACACGAACGTCTTTGGACGGGTCGCACGACTATAAGGGCTTGGATTTGGTTCGACCCATTTCGGAATAACTTGGTTCAACCGGGTTCCTGCAAAGTCAATAAATCTAATAATAATTAATTAAACTTATTTATAATGGTCATGCTATAACTTGGCCTGGTTTTCCTAGTTAGGACACTCCTATGGATCGACATTCCCCTATCATGGCTAAACGTTAGTCAAAGCACGCCACTGCACCATCCGCGCCATGATTTCTAGTCGTCTTGTACTCCAATTCTAACTAAGGCTAAAATCATCTACCGTAATAATTAACTAAATAAATATTTCTAAAATTTCTAAAATCACCATTTAAATAAATAAAATAAATAATAATAAAATATTTTAAAAATTCTGGGAAGAAAAGTTACAAATCTACCCACCTTAAAATTAATTTCGTTCTCGAAATTCTAACTCATAAACATGCCTAAAATTCAAAAATAAAATAAAAGAATAAATCCATTATTACCACAATCTTCTCAAATGTAATTTTTTAAAAATATGTATATCCTCCTTCTAGCCATTCCGTAAATACGAATCATCGAGGACTTCTATCCACCTTTGGTCACACTACCCCCTTCAAACACCTGACGTCATAACATTGTAACCCTCCAACTAATTGCAAAATGTCCCTACCGATAGATATCTATAGCATGAGGCATCTACAATCTTCTCTTATTTATCAGGCAACCCAAAATTTAGCGAATAACAAATTTATACAAGTACCTAAGAAATATTGATAAATTTTAGTAAGCATGACCATCCTTTGCTCCGAAATAGGAAGGACAGGAAGAATAATCGAGGGCAAATATGAAGTTTCAAGAGCGGTAGAGAGTATCTAATGATACAGATAGGGAGAGTTTATGAACCATTGGCTTATTTGTTAGATTGGGCTACTCTAGTCCAGTCACTTGCTAACTCGAAGAACTCCTCGTTTCTTAGAGGTGGAGACTACATAATAGGATAGGGACCTATTTCAAATAGTTCGATTTTCCATTCTGAATATGGTGGTATGTATGGATGGGTTTTACTGCGGCTTAATAGGTTTCTTATTTGGATATCACTCGTTGGTTGGATGAACCTTGTATTTTAATCTATATGGATTGGACAAGATTCCAAGGATAAAACTCTTCCTACTAGATTAGGGTATCTTAGAATAGGTTTCTGTCCAAGGGTTGAGCTAGTTGCCCGTCAGGTTAGTTAACTAGGTTCATAAAGCCCGAAATGCGCCTTTAGTGACTTTTGTGTTTAAGTAGCACATGAAGCCTCAATTGGACGGTACACTAGTGGCAGGTTCGTAGTGGGCTTCGAGTAGATCACAACCATATATTGGGTCGAAGGAATTGAGTCGAGATTAAGTCTCTAATTATAGTCGGGAAGTTATACCGGTATTACGGTAAGGGTTATGGCTAGTCCTTTTGTCCTGAAAGTCGTACCACAAAAATAGAGTACGAGGGGATGGGTTCGAGTGGGACATGATATATCTAGATGAAGGTGGGCTCGTCTAGATCTTGCATATAAAATTTGTTGGAAGGAAACAGCCGGTCTCGTGCTCGAAATATAAATGGCACGGTCGGGGACACAAAATGGCCTAAATGGGAAGTGGAAGTCCATGGGACACTAATTATCATCCTAATGGAAATTATTCCGATCGATCAGTAATCCTCGTATATCCTAAAAATTTTAGAAGGGTTACTGTCTACCCACCTTAGAAACTAAGACATGGTTTTAGGAATAATGAGGTTAGAATGATTCCAAAGTCGTGGTATTGTACCTCAACTCTTGTTAATAAAGAGTAAGGCAAGGCGTAATAGGGTACGGTAGATATAAATCAAGCCAAGGGTCATTCCTCAATAAATGGAAAACAAGTGCGCGTGCAATGACACATGGTCGATAAAATAGAATGACCTACTCGTCCACAGTATACATGAGTTGTCGACGGGGTAACCAACTCTAAGGTACATCATATAAAAAGATTTCTAACAACTGAGTCGTGAATTTCTATTGGGGTCAAACCTGCCAGACTATTGTCACAAGGGTTCTAGTTGAAGCAAGCTCCAAACAATGATTAGAGGCTCACAATATTTGGTCTCTGGAGAATAGGTAGTCTCCTAGGTTGGCATTTGGTCAAGGGGATAGATCCTAATCATTCTCGGACTCCAATGACCAGAAGATCATGATAGTAGGTTTAGGGTCGCAGAGAGGACGAGTAACTTAAGGCAAGGTTCCAGTCACAGAGCTGGCCGATGGTAGTTACACCTGCATATACAACTATCATAGCCATGTGGATACTCGGTATCTATCTATCAATTATGAGCTTTCGTCTTTCCAATTAGTGAAAGACAATAACAATGAAGAGTTCAAGAGATGTCACTGAATAAAATTACGTGATTCAAAGGCGAAAGTATAATTCAAAAGGAATTGTCAAAGCAGTCGTGGATGAGATCCTAGAGACATCTACATCTCAATCCACATAGGGTAATTAGATGAAGAGCGAACCAAATACATCATGGTTGATCAGATCGTAATACAATGATTCTGATTAGATAATATGTTAGCGGGCGTCCCCAATAAATATATGTCTCGAATCAAGCTCGATAAAAGAGTAAGCTTGTAAAACTAGGCTGTAATTGCAGCATTGGCCAAGATAGTCAAAATATAAGTAGGCGAGATTTTGAAAGGAGGAATAAGTATTTTAAGTTTTGGAAAAATCAAAACCTTACCCGATGTTACTGCTTATACAGGCATCCTACTATATTCTATCCATAAGGCGTTGGTCGACTAATGGGTTATGGACTTCTGAATTCTATATTTCAAGTGAACCTATTAGTGTCTATCATTTACCTCGTTAATGGATCACAAGGACCACGGAAGGCCAGGTTGGAAGACATGCTACCGAACTTACAGAACTTCCATTAGTTTTGGCTTTGGATCTTAGGGTACCTACGGGGCATTTTTCTATCCTCTATGGTATCCTAAACTTGTAATTCCGTCTAAAATCATTTTACCGAGAATTGTGCCTCGCCCGTATACTCAGGCTGCGATAAACTCTTGGTTCCGTGATTCAGATGTGATAAGCTATCAGGTACGCTACTCTATATTGACACAAGGGTATTTAAGATCTAAAGAGCTCAACGAGGACATAGTTTTAGCAATGTTCCATAAACTACAATTCTTTGAAATGATTTCATTTCTATGGGCTGTGCCTCGCCAGTTCGCTGCTGTCTAACCATCGCAGTTGTTAAATTACTCTAACTATATTCCTAAGAACTTCAAGGAGCGGTTAGGGATTCAAACTAGTTGACTATAGTAGAAAGCGTAAACACCTGCCTGTAAGTCTCAATCCTTAAAGTAAAAGGTTGACCGGGGGAAATAACTGACGACAAGGAAAGTAAGAACATCCTAACATTTATCTCATATATACTTCAAATGGTTGAGGAAAAAACTTTGAATCAAATCTAACTCGGGATTCATACATAAATAACATAATCAGAAATTATAAACTACTCCTTACAGCAAAAGAGAATTTAAAATAGACAATTTTAACTTATGATATAAGATTATATCTAATACAGCAAAAGAAATTAAACAGTTTATCAAAATTAATGCCTTAATTTTAGGCAAGTCTAACATACCAAGCGAATAGTATATCCACATTGAATCATATTGTCATATCAAAAGTAATAGTGTACCTATAGGGATCTAGCAAGCTATCTAAATTGTATGGCCTATCTAATAACCTTAACTATCCAACGGTCAATTTGTACAAGGGACTCATAGTCCTAGTTATTCTCCTAAATTATTTTAATCCAAGTTTGTGAATGAACATTTCCTGGTCGCAGGCTCATAATAGTACGACTATGTACCATCACGAGTTCGCATGTTTTACGAAATCTGACTTGCATGGGCCACCACAAAAACTTGTCACGACCCGCACCCGCTTTTCGGATACGAGACGTGTCCAAGCCAGCCTACACCGCAGAGTCGACGGTAGAACGCTTTCAAGCCCGCAAGAAATAAATGTTCAAAATATAACATTTGCTGCTCATTCACATTTTTAAATTTATTACAATATTTACAACATTTATAATTAAAGAAAATACAAGATTTTACAATTAATGAAATATTACAACTGCTATCTATTTCTAGGTTGACCTCAGCATACCCAAGCCTTCCCGGTGCTAAGAGTGATCGCGACTAAACATAAAAAATGTTTATTTCCAGTCAGGAATGGAACAAGTACACAAACCGACGGCAATGCGAAAACATAATAGAATTAACAAGACATGAAAATAATATATGAGATATAAAAACTGGAATAAAAACTGATGACATGGCACGGTGGAGATGAAAAGAAAAAATAAAAGATATCTACCTATGTGGTGTGGAATACCCGTTTTGACATGTGAACGGCTAGGGGGTAAATCTGGTACCTGTACGTGTCGTGTACAGGTGCTATTATTCAAGAATAGACTCATGAGATAGTTCTGGGTAGTTCACATGTCTACTAAGATATTTTTCCTTCCGACTACTCCGTGTGACGAGCGTGTCAACAAGCAGCAAGATATATGTATAGACATGAAATGAAAAGACTACTATGAATCGAAAGCAATCAGAAAGTGCACTTGCCTGAGGTCCTTAGCTGGAGAAACCAATAATACTATACCACTCAATGAGCCACAATCAGTCAACACATGCAAAAGTCTTCAGATGATGAAATAAATAGTATCAACGTTCTCAGAATAGTCAAATTAGCTAGGATTGCCTGTCCTTAAGTCCAATTCTGGACACAAGGGCAAAACGGTAATTTTAGGCAAAAACGATATCCACCGTTGGACCCGCTTTGCACCGAAAAGCGTGCCAGAGTCAATGGTCTCTAAAGTCGTCAAACTACATGTCTACGGATCCGGTTTTCCGATACGAACCCAACCGTATGTCCAAAGTTAGATTTCAGCGGGCCGTGCACAAAATCGACCGTTGAGTGGGTCGTAGGCCCGCCAATTTTGGCGTTCCAATCAACCTTCTCAGAATCGGACCAAACGTGGCATATAGGACCAAAAAAATGATACGGTCCTGATGGCGCAAGTTTTGCATCGATTCGATGAACGTGCACGAAGTTATGGGCTAGTTTACAAAACGTCGATACGGGGGTATCTCGATGGATACGTACTGATTTTGCCGCGTACACACAACGAAATCGAGTCTCGTTAGTTCCCACACGTCAGAAACATCCATACGCGCTTTTCAATGCGTATAGTACGCGACCACGTCGCCCGGTTTATCGGGACGCACGTCGTATCGGTTAATTTTTCCTAAAATTTTAGTTTAGAAACTAGTTTTTATCCCAAATTTGAAACTCAATTAACAACAGTATAAACAATGAAAAATAATTCTAAAAACTAGGTTTCCATCTCGTTTATGTTGCGAATGAATCTGTTGAAACAGGTTTTCGAAACTGTCGAGGAATCGACGGGATTTCGCCTTCCAAATTAGGGTCTGTGAACAGTTCATCCTCTTCTTATGGACAAATTTTTCTCGATGTTGGGTTCGATTTCTCAACCAATATATTACTCCTCGTCGTAAAATAATACATGGATTGGGAAGAGGGTTATATTGGGTTCACGTAGGATTTTACGGGATCGAAAACGATCGAGTATGCGAGAAGAAATTAGGAAAGGAAAACGGGTTGCCTGGCTGGCATGGCCGCTGTTGCCCGCGCGTGGCCGTGCGCGTCTGCCGCAGTTCGACCGGCCGACGATCGCATGTAGCGGCATACGCACACAGAGGGGGTTGCTAGGGTTGCGCAGGGTGGTGGCGGTGGTCGTTGAAGTTAGGGTTTTGGTCTCCCTGTTTCGATCGATATATAGGTATACTGTGTATTCAGCGGTTGAAACGAATCAGGGGGGGTCAGACTGGTTCATTGGGAGAGCTCTGCTGGGTGCCCAGCTCGGTTTGGCTCAGCCTATGGGCCTGCTGGGCTGGGGAAGTTGGGTTGAGTTTTCTCATTCATTTCTTTCTTTCTTTATTAATACCATATGTATATATATATATATATATATATATATATATATATATATATATATATATATATATATATATATATATATATATATATATACACACACATATATACTATTTTCGTATATACACATTTATATGTATATACTTACATAATACTATATATACACATACTTTATTTTATAATAAATATCGAGAGTATATATATATTTACAATTATTTAATAGGCCTCTATATCCCTATATATTTATATATATACCAATATAATCTTTTCCATAAAACATAATTAAACCTCTATATTATCTATTCCTGATGGCTATATATAATAATATTTATTGATAACGAAATACATATAACCAATATTAGCAAATAATTTTATATATATAATAACCTCAATAATAATGATGATAATAATAATAATAATAATAATAATAATAATAATAATAACAATAATAATAATAATAATAATAATAATAATAATAATAATAATAATAATAATAATAATAATAATAATAATAATAATAATAATAAATTTAATAAACCAATAACGGGTGTACATACAATTATATTTACAGTCTAATAATCCAAAAACGTACAAGAACACATTATATACAATTACCATTGAATATCAACTAATTTTGATATCCATAATATTTATTAATAAAATACTTAAAAACCTGCATTAGATCATTAAAATGGAATACGGCATAATCCTACCAGGAATATATCAACACGAACGTCTTTGGACGGGTCGCACGACTACATGGGCTTGGATTTGGTTCGGCCCATTTCGGAATAACTTGGTTCAACCGGGTTCCTGCAAAGTCAATAAATCTAATAATAATTAATTAAACTTATTTATAATGGTCATGCTATAACCTGGCCTGGTTTTCCTAGTTAGGACACTCCTATGGCTCGGCATTCCCCTATCATGGCTAACCGCTAGTCAAAGCACGCCACTACACCATCCGCGCCATGATTTCTAGTCGCCTTGTACTCCAATTCCTAACCAAGGCTAAAATCATCTACCATAATAATTAACTAAATAAACATTTCTAAAATTTCTAAAATCACCATTTAAATAAATAAAATAAATAATAATAAAATATTTTAAAAATTCCGAAAAGGGAAGCTATATGTAACAATCTTGTACAGGATTAAGACAAGACTAGAAAGTTTATACCTCATCCAAAAATCACGGTCAAGCAATAAGTATGGCTTGATACTTTAACTAACTAGGGTTATCACAAGCCTAGTTACTAGCAAAATGCAGTGAGATGTTCCTCCAGCCACAAGCCCTGCAGCTAATCCAGGTTATCCAGGCGACTTGGGTTAATTTGAGCAATGCCTCGTTATATTCCACATATCAGTGAATCTAGACTTGTGCCCTACTCGTCGGCAGGCTACAAGTCCAACAATGGTGGCCGGGATAACGGGATCTCCTGTAACTGAGGAAATCTCTCATGACTACTGAATTATTCTAGTAATTAGCTTTAGTCGATTTCAGTAGGTACCCCTGACCGTGGTACTCAGGGGTCCCTGTCCTAGATATGATGCAAGACAAGACGGGTTCATTTGTACAAGCACAATCGTCCACGGTGTACATGTCATTTATTCTTGTCATGTCAAGCTAGCCGTCGCAACAGCATATCGAGATATATCATGTCATGTTTATTATGTCAAGTTTACTTCTCAGGAGTGCGCCACGTCGGGCCACTATCATGTCATGTCATTTGTCAAAAGTGTACCACAACGGATCACCATCGTGTCAGGGAGCACACTAAAAAATTAATATGGCACAAACATACGTTTAGTAATTAAATATTAGTAGGGACAAGGGCCGTGGGGGACTCATGCGGCTCAGAAAAATTATTACATGCGGCCAGCAAGTCACTTGGCCATATGCGGCTCAGGCAAGTTGCATGCAAGCGGCTTAATTAAGGGCCATGCGACCAGCAATTTAATAGTGTCCATGCGGCCAAGGCAACTACTAATGGCCATGCGGCCAATATATAATAGGCCATATGCGGCCAACTACGCATTGAGCCGCATGCAAGCAAAATACTTATGCGGCCAGAGCATAAAAATGCAATGCCAAAGCTAATAATTAAATAAATAGTAGCCAACTATATGCAGCCAACTATAAATTACATGTGACCAAGGTTAATATAAAAGCATGCAAGCATCAGCTTGCAAGCATACATTTAAATATAACATGGCATTGGCCATGCATGCAAGCATGCGGCCACAAATATAATGTAAGCAATTAATAATGCATTGGCCATCAGCTTGCATGCGGCCAACTATATTAAGCATGCTAGCAATGCATGCAAAGACCATGCAAGCAAGTGCTTATGCAAGCAAAATGCATGCGGCTACAAAGCTATGGCCACATGCGGCCAAAGCTTAATATACATGCATGCGGCTACAAGGAATTCCATGCGGCCACTAATGCTAATGCATGCATGCTACTGCATGCTAATGCAATCAAAATAAAAGAAGGGGCCATGTAATTAGCTAATGCATATAATTAAATAAAAGGCCATGCAATTAAGGGCCATATGCGGCCAGCCAATTGCTGAGCCACGCGGCCAAGTAACTAAAATGGGGGGGGCATATGCGACCACAATTATTTTCTTATGCGGCCAGCAATAGTTAAGGCCATATGCGGCCAATCAATTGTTTAATGGCCTATGTGGCCAAACAAATGACCATATGCGGCTAACAAATGGTTCCATATGCGGCCAGCAATTGCCAAAGCAATTTGCCAGCTAATAATGGGCCATGCAAGAAAAAGCTAAAATGCAAGCATTAAATGCATGCAACTAATTAAAAGGGCCAAAGATAATTAAATAATGCAATTAATTAATGCATATGGCCATGCGGCTCAAGCAAGCAATTAATGCATATGCGGCTCAAGCAATTAACTAATGGCCCATGCGGCCAAAATATTAAATATTCAATTAAAAGGGCATACGGCTGGGAAAAACACTTGTCGCATGAAATAGTCATGCGGTCAAGTACTGTTCTTCTTCTTCAATTTCGAGAAGAAGAACACCATGAAGCCATGCTTCCAAGCTCCATAATTCCATCATCCAGAGTCCAAATCCGAACTTCCATAGGTCAAAATGGGGCAGAGTGAAATTCTCTACAACATGGAACCATCAGAACTCGATAATAACCAGATAAAATAGCTCAAAATCCAAGAAATCTAAAAATGAAACAAACTTAGATCTACAAGCAATGAGCCATGAAAATTAAAAATGCTACGTACTAAAGTGTTTTAGAATGCTGTGAAGAAGAGAATAAAACAATAAAACTTGTGCTCCTCTATGAAGCAAGATGCACTTGCCTACAACTTCTCTCTCAGGTTGGTGGAGAAGTAATGGTAGGGAAGAGGAAAAGTTAATGAGGAGAGAAAAAGAGTGTTGGGCTAATAAATGATGATGGTGGTGGTAGGTAGGGGTTCTCCCCTTGGTTCATGATGAACCAATAAGCAACCCAAGCCGAACCAAGCTAACCCAAACAAGCCGAACCAAGCCAGAAGACATGCAATACGAGTCTAAATAAGTACACGTATACCAAAATATGTAATACGAACAATGTTCATTACAACTCTATCCACCTTAAAAGAATTTTGTCCTCAAAATTTAATCAAGTGACTAGAGATGCAAGGACAAGCTATATTAAGTAATCAATCAAACAATCAATCATGCAAGCAAAGAATTTGAAGGCATGAGGAAGAGGGAAGACACCCTGCTAGAAACTTCTCTGCCGGTTCTGAATCTGAGCTTGGACCTGGGCATACTGTTGCGGTCTCTGCTGCTGGAATGCCTGGGCCTGCGTTGACAATGGCCTCAGGAACGGGTACTGCTGTTGCTGCTGGACTGGAGATGGTCCTCTAACTGAAGGACTAGAGAAGGCTGATGATGAACTCCCCATGTTCGGGCAGTTTCCAACCCTGTGGTCCGGGGCACCACAAACCAAGCACAAACCCTGTGCTCTACGACACTCCGATACTACATGCCCCGGCTTCCTGCAGTGTGAACATCCCACTGCGGAAGACTGCTTCTGCTTCTGCTGCTGAGGGCGCATCGGGGTTGAATGCTGAACCGACGTCACTGAGGCCGCCCGCCTCGAAGCACCTATGGTCAAAGTCCTGGCTGCCGGGGCTGGTGCTGATGACTGATTCATCTGGCTGTGGGATCGCTTCCGACCCCCAGTCCTGTCCACGATCCCATGGAACGTATACTCATGCCTCCTAGCTGCCCTCAATACCGTATCAAAAGTCTGACACTCAAACTGCTTTACTGCCAACAAAATCTCGAGATGGAGCCCCTGTTGGAACCGCTGGGCTCGGTCTAATAATGTCCTGATGAGACCCACCAAAGTGCCATCATTAGGCTCTGCAGGCAAAATTGGCTGGACTGGTGGCTCTCCTCCAGTAGGCACGACTCTGGAGGCTACTCTCGAATGCTGGGCTTGATCTCCAGGTTGCTGCTGGTCCTCGGGAGGTGCTTCGCCTTGCTGATCGGTCGGACCAGGAATAATGTCGCTGAAGAAGACGACATAGGGAATAATAAGGAAGGAGCAGGATAGATTAAAGATACAAGCATGTGATCAGGACAAGAATTTCAGGGATCCAGAGGATACGAATAGAGATCAAAGACGAGTACTGATTGAGACATCTATTCAGTAAACCCTCACATATCTTGATTCACAAGACCTGCGTGGGCCACCACTTAAACCATGTGATGCCCCAGAACCAGAATACTGGAGAGCGGGGGCGTACATAGTCAGCTACGTATAATGAAATGGAATCCATCTCACTATACGGTTACGACTGTCTAGATATATATATGAGGGTTTATCTACAAGCCATCGGTCTCCTATATATGGTCAATAACAAGCCTAAATGTCTCAATCTCAAGCAAGCAAGTAAAGTTACAAGATGTAAGATCACCAAATATACAATAGTAAGATGTTCCAAACATTACATATTCAGCTGATCATGAAGCTAGTCATTACAAAATATGAGGACTAGCAAGAGTTTCAGTCATGCACGATCAACTCTAGGTTGCCAATCATGTTACAGCCCGTAGGCAGACAGTAAATAAAGGTACAACCGAGCTAACACGTGCTCGTCGACTAAACGTCTCAAAAGAATATTTTTACAATAGAGTGGAACAGCCAAAATAAACTCACTCGTTGTCAGGATTCTTTCTAGTGGTCACCATATGGCTGGAAGGTCGGTAGATCCTCTGGGGCTGCTCCGGTATCTGGCCATACAAAACCAGCTGGGTCAGAACCGAGAAAGAGCAAGTGCCACAAAGGAGGCTTCACTTAGAAACTAAAACCAGCAATTAGCACAAGAATATAATTACATAATAAAATACAATGATTAAGGAAAAGCATGACAGGTGATATACGATGAGATAACCATGGGACTATTCAGATAACCAAGTTACAACCCGTAAACCAAACAAGGACCGGGGTTGTAACCCTTTATCTGAACGGAACTTGGTTTTCCACCATTTATCGGCAAGTTAATATAAGAAATCAGGACATGTAACAATCTTGTACAGGATCAAGACAAGACTAGACAGTTTATACCACATCCAACAATCATGGCCAAGCAATAAGTACGGCTTGATACTTTAACTAACTAGGGTTATCACAAGCCTAGTTACTAGCAAGATGCAGTGAGATGCTCCTCCAGCCACAAGCCCTGCAGCTAATCCAGGTTATCCAGGCGACTTGGGTTCATTTGAGCAATACCTCGTTATATTCCAGATATCAGTGAATCTAGACTTGTGTCCTACTCGTCGGCAGGCTACAAGTCCAACAATGGTGGCCGGGATAACGGGATCGCCTGTAACTGGGGAAATCTCTCATGACCACTAAATTATTCTAGTAATTAGCCTTAGTCGATTTCAGTAGGTACCCCTGACCGTGGTACTCAGGGGTCCCTGTCCTAGACATGATGCAAGACAAGACGGGTTCATTTGTACAAGCACAATCGTCCACGGTGTCCAGGTCATTCATTCTTGTCATGTCAAGCTAGTCGTCGCAGCAGCATATCGAGATATATTATGTCAGGTTTATTATGTCAATTTTAACATGTCAAGTTTACTTGTCAGGAGTAAGCCACGTCGGGCCACTATCATGTCAGGTTATTTGTCAAAAGTCTACCACAACGGATCACCATTGTGTCAGGAAGTACACTAAAAAATTAATATGGCACAAGCATACGTTTAGTAATTAAATATTAGCAGGGGCAAGGACCGTGGAGGACTCATGCGACTCAGAAAAATTATTATATGCGGCCAAAAAGTCACTTGGCCATATGCGGCTCAGACAAGTTGCATGCAAGCGGCTTAATTAAGGGCCATGCGGCCAGCAATTTAATAGTGGCCATGCGGCCAAGGCAACTACTAATGGCCATGCGGCCAATATATAATAGGCCATATGCGGCCAACAACGCATTGAGCTGCATGCAAGCAAAATACTTATGCGGCCAGAGCATAAAAATGCAATGCCAAAGCTAATAATTAAATGAATAGTAGCCAACTATATACGGCCAACTATAAATTACATGTGGCCAAGGTTAATATAAAAGCATGCAAGCATCAGCTTGCATGCATACATTTAAATATAACATGGCATTGGCCATGCATGTAAGCATGCGGCCACAAATATAATGTAAGCAATTAATAATGCATTAGCCATCAGCTTGCATGCGGCCAACTATATTAAGCATGCTAGCAATGCATGCAAAGACCATACAAGCAAGTGCTTATGCAAGCAAAATACATACGGCTACAAAGCTATGGCCACATGCGGCCAAAGCTTAATATACATGCATGCGGCTACAAGGAATTCCACATTAATGCTAATACATGCATGCTACTGCATGCTAATGCATTTAAAATAAAAGAAGGGACCATGTAATTAGCTAATGCATTTAATCAAATAAAAGGCCATGCAATATCTAAGGGCCATATGCGGCCAGCCATTTGCTGAGTCATGCGGCCAAGTAACTAAAATGATGGGGGGCATATGCGGCCACAATTATTTTCTTATGCGGCCAGCAATAGTAAAGGCCATATGCGGCCAATCAATTGTTTAATAGACTATGTGGCCAAACAAATGACCATATGCGGCTAACAAATGGTTCCATATGCGGCCATCAATTACCAAAGCAATATTCCAGCTAATAATGGGCCATGCAAGCAAAAGCTAAAATGCATGCATTAAATACATGCAACTAATTAAAAGGGCCAAAGACAATTAAATAATGCAATTAATTAATGCATATGGCCATGCGGCTCAAGCAAGCAATTAATGCATATGCGGCTCAAGCAATTAACTAATGGCCCATGCGACCAAAATATTAAATATTCAATTAAAAGGACATACGGCTGGGAAAAATACTTGCCGCATGAGATAGTCATGCAGTCAAGTACTGTTCTTCTTCTTCAATTTCCGAGAAGAAGAACACCATGAAGCCATGCTTCCAAGCTTCATAATTCCATCATCCAGAGTCCAAATCCGAACTTCCATAGGTCAAAATAGGGCAGAATAAAATTTTCTACAACATGGAACCATCAGAACTCAATAATAACCATATAAAATAGCTCAAAACCCAAGAAATCTAAAAATGAAACAAACTTAGATCTACAAGCAATGAGCCATGGAAATTAAAAATACTGTGAAGAAGAGAATGGAACAATAAAAGTGTTTTAGAATGCTGTGAAGAAGAGAATGGAACAATAAAACTTGTGTTCCTCTATGATGCAAGATGCACTTGTAATGCCGCTCTTCGTACGGCGCATTACACTGAAGCGTTGACTCAACGAGTCATGATGAAGCAAGAAAATGTATCGATGCAAAACGATACGATAGTTAAGTTGTCCGAGGAACGCATCAAACTATGTTGATGTGAAGAGTTGCCTTATCCCGAGAGAATGTATCGAGTTAAATCGATGCGAAGCGCCGTGTTGCCCCGAAGGATGAGTGCGTTGAATCGGCTCAAAGATTCTAAGAAATCGAATCGACCAAGGCGCAAGTTCGAATCGATGCAAGTGTTGATTTTAGTTGGTTTTGTGTGCAGGTTATACTTTGACGGGAAAATATTAGAGGTCGATCTTTTATAATATTTAGTAAGGGGTCCACGAAATCAAATCATCGCCTTGCGACGGGCTGAAACTTGGGCACGCTAAGGTAAATCGGACGTATGATTCAATGGAGCACGAAGTGCTCGAATGGCTAAGTCAGGAGATTGGCCGTGCAAACAAAGTAAGGGAATCGAGCCGCATCGGTTCGGCAAAACGATGAAGGCATATCGACACAAGGTGGGAGGATTGACTTCTTTTTACACCTTCATGCGATAAGTCAAATATATCATTGTATGCTAAAAGTTAACCTATCGACGCCACGGGCGTGGTCCGATCGGAAGATAAAGGATAGTGTGAGTCGAACACTAAGTTAGAACAATCGAAATGATACGTGCATTATATACACGAATTGCTATGGAACATTGGATATCGCTAAGGCGAGCGCCTCGGTGCGCAAGCCGCAAAAACATGGGATAACTGTACTCGGCGAGTGCCTTAGTGCACGAACCATACCGTGCCTTAGCGCACGAGTTAAACGGCTAGAACATTGAAAGACAATAGGTGAGCGCCCTAGCACGTAAGCCCCGAACATTGAATGCTAAGTTATAGTACATCGGAATACGGTCGAAAAGTGCCTACATGTACGGGATAATAAAAGATGGCTTCGTTACGAGAGAATACAGTTGTGGCATAAATGTGGCGAAACTGTCGGCTATGACATGGTGCCTCGAAAGGTGTTCGAGACCTTCGGGTCGTTCGGTTGGTGAGCATTGAGTTGAGGCATGATGCCATTGAATCATTGAAACGAAGTATGAAACGAAAGAACATAGAAAGTTAAATAGAATAAATGCGAGATGATAAGTTTGAGTCTCGGACTCAAGACTATGTTTGGTTGTTTGAATTTAATTGCTTGAATGATAAGGGCGTTGCATGGTCGAATGGAATGGACGAGAGATAAAATGTGATATCGCCCGTGCACGGGTGTTTCCCCCAAACGGTTAAATGTCGGAGCGCCCCGGAACCGCTTGGCCTAGGAGGGAATCGAATAATCTTTGTAGGCGCACATCCTTAAACAAGATGGGAAAAGCCACAAATGATGGTATGCAGCGGGAACGTTTCGGTTGTTGGGATGTGACCTAACCCGTGAAACGCCGGACAGCCCGACTAAATATTGAAAAAAAAAGGAAAGAAAAGACAGGAACTACTTTAGTCCATTCCGGCGCGGATACGCCAACGGCCCTCATATAGTTAAAAAACGATGGATTAAAAGTGTAGGCGCGTATGCGTCCCGCATAGAGATCCTGCTTAGAGATGCACATATAACATGACAGGAAAGGAATGCGGCGTATTCACCTTACGTCGGTGCAAGGGCGAGTGCGTCGACTTGGTAAGAAGTCGCGCCACGAATCAAACACGAGATTGCTTGTTTGCTTGCCTATTCAATTCGATAACATGCTGCTATGATAACATGCTTTACGCTTTCAAAGATGCCATGAAATTGACCCTAAGGAGAACATGGCAAGATCATAAGCTAAGTTGCATGATTCAACGTAAATATTAAAGATGCTGGTTTGGAAAGAAGATCTTTGCTTCAGAACATGCGAGGACGAACGTACTGATCCCCTACCAGCTTCATGCAGGGTGCATGGAATGGATTTCTCGCGGCAAAGCGTTGCTTGAACGTGTTGAGGCTTGGAATGCCGAAGCGCATTGAAGCGTGCTATCGTAATGACGCTTGGACTACGCAGCTGGATTGATACGGCCGAGATATAGAAGGCATGATGTATGGAACGGTGAAATCCTTTGTCGGCAAGAGAGAACCTGAGTGTTGTAGCCATTCTGGCATATATTGTTAGGCTATCGAAAGCCTTTGTAATCTCAGCTTCGAATATCAATAAAGAGAATTGTTTCGTATACTCTGTCTTCCTTTCGTGTTAATATCGAATCAAAAGATAACCATTTGAGAACTTGTCATCTTGTCTTGCATGAGCGCAACTCCAGGCTCGTACGGCATCACGCCCCCTGCGAGAACGATGATTCGGGTGATTCCGGGTCGGGGCGTGACAAATTGGTATCAGAGCATTAGGCTCAATTTTCTCTGGACGCTCGCGTCATTACAATTCTAAAAGTTGCCCACCAACACTTGAAATCACTCTTGACTCGACTCGATGCCGCACTGGATGTTCCATACAATAAGTCTAATACAAATCATAAAATTTTGCCACATGTGTTTTAGAAATTTCATGGTGTTTGCTAAGAAAGTCGCGAAGGGTATATTGCATTGAATGCAACGAGCCGTAAAAATGTTAGTTGCTGCAAGTGCAACAAATTGTAAAATACGATTTGGGATGTTGTTGTTTCAATATAACATGTTGAAAGAGAAATAAAACGATGCACGAAGTACAACGAGTTAATGGTGAATATGCGTTAAAATGAAAGTGAGAAGTGATAAACCAATACCGAATGTGTTAAACGGATTGAGCATTGACTTGGAAAGTTGGGAATAAATCATTGCACGTGGTGCAACGCATATCAGATTAATCGTTGCACGAAGTGCAAAGAAAATTGGAAATAAATCATTGTACAAAGTGAAATAAAATGTCGGAGATAAATCGTAGCACGATGTGCAACGCTTATCGGAAGTAAAATTGTTGCACGAGGTGCAACGTATATCAAGATAAATTGTTGCACGAGATGCAACGTAAGAAAAGAATTGAAATTATAAATCGATAGAACGAATCCTTCGGTTGCGTACCAAACTTATGTTGGCAAACGAGAACATTGACCGAGTTGTGTCGGATTTTGATAGAATCAAAGTTACGGTTGTGATCAAGCACGATCACTACGGAAATCGTGAGTCGAAAGAGATTGTTGGTTTATACTAAGTGAAATGTGAGGAAATGGCTTAATTTCGAGTGGTATATGCCATACCACGTAGACGATGAATGACTCGATTCTGAGTGGTATATGGTATAGCACTTGTGTGATAAATTGCATCGACTCGTTGTGAGAATTGCGGAAGGTTTGTCCGCAACGGACGGGAGAGTACCGAGACTCGATTGGAAATTTGTATGACGGTATGTTGATGCAAGTGATCATCGAAAATCGGTTGGGACGATAAGGCGAGACTCGTATCGATGAACGATACGTCGGACGAAAGTTATAAGTTGGTCGGACGACCGAGACTAACGGAACGATTATGCCTTGATGCAATAATCGGATCGACGGGAAAGGGAAAACTCGAGCTTACAAATGAGTCGCACGACTTGCGATCTCGATAGAAATATTGGACAAGGCGAATAGAATCGCATGACTTGCGATCTCGGTAGAAATGTTCGGCTAGGCAAATCGAATCGCACGACTTGCAATTTTGATAGAAATATTGGCCGATGTGTATTGTAATTGAATCATACGACGTGCGACTTCGGTGAAGAGTTGGTTGACGTGAGTAATTGTGCTAAGAAATAGTTCGTTACGTTACGGTGAAACTCATTTGAGTACGACTGAAAAACACACAAAACTTAGAGGGCGAGATCGTATAACTCGAGAGTTCGATATTGGATAATCGGTAACTCAGTTACGCGATCTAAAGTATAGCGGGATGCGACGAATCGGAGAACGAGTGGATGCGTATGGAAAAGTTTGTTGTGAACTTGGATATATGCGATGCAAGTTAAGTTGACGTTGAAATGGATTCAAAGTTGACCGTTACGTTATCGAAATGGATACGGCGTATCGAGATCGATACGTAAGAAGACGTATGCGATATGAGAATACAAAATAGAGTGTGCCTCGTGCTATAGAATTTTGTAAGTAACGATACGAGAATGAACGAACTTGGTTGATCGTAAATTTTGTGATTGATCAAAGACGAGACTATAAGTCATCGACGATTGCTCGATGCGTATAGCACCTCGTGTGTCGACCCGCAAATAAGATAGACTCGAACTCAATACGAGTAGATGTTTTCATAAATTGCAGAATTATCAACGGCAGTGCATGACTGACTCGGAGGATAGTTGCACATCAGTTGCGCCGATAGAAGTGATTTTGTCCGAAATTGGGTAGTCGCATAGAATCGTCGAAACGTGATTTAGCTCCGAAATAAGATATAGCATGGTTCATAGTAAACTGTCCTTCGGTGATGATCCACAGTTATCGAGCGTAGCTTCGGCGCAGCTGACCCTAGAAGACTTGACCGCCAAATCAAATTGAATGCTGCAGACCGTAAGATGACCCATGCGATATAGCATATGAGATTGCACCGATAACAAATATAACATGGTGCATGATGACGATAAGTCTAGGCGATCGAGAATTGTTGGAACGACTTTCGATTGAGAATGATATAGTTAGATTTGAGTATTCGTCGGATGAATGCTCGAATGGTTATGTTGGTCGACGATTGAACTTGAAATTCACCCACGAACTTGGTGATTCGGGTAAGCGATTGCGAGAAACGTGCTATGCACGAGAGGGAACGATAAGGGAATGGCTTACGAGTCATGTCGTTAGATTCGGATTCACCTTGCAATTGAGCTTGCGTGAATCGAAGTTATACTCGATGTGGCGAGATAGATAAGTTGGGAATTTGGCTAGTGAATTCCTACTCATTAGGAAATCGAATGTAAGACGCGTCGTAAAGACCTTCGTGTCAAGGCGATCGTTGCCTTTTGCACCGTCGCCTTGATGTAAACTTTCGTGTCGGATAGATTGTGGCCTTTGTGCAATGTCAATTTAAAGTTACGTCGGGAGAAGTTAAGCACGGTGCCTGGAAAAGTAACCTAGCGGGCGTAGTTCTGAATGTTGATGCATGTGTAAGTCAACAAAGGAAATCGTGTCGAGATAAGTGCATAGCGAGACTTTGGAAATAAGTTGGGTAGCGGCGTCGAACGCAAGGCGTTGCAGAGACTCGTTGTGATCGGATGCGCAACGGCTCGACGCGACGCATAGAATTGATAGTTCCGATGAAACATACAAAATGAGAAAGACGAATTTGAATCGCGTTGCGTACAGTGACTTTATTGAATGAATCACGTATGTATCGAATATACGTATGCGATGAAAATTCGAGAACGGTTGCTAAGAATAAGTCCGATCAAGAGTACGAGATGGCAAGCATAGGATTGAAATTTACCTGTCAGCTTTGTTCCAAATTGCTACAAGTGGAATTGGTTAAATACATATATCTTCGGGACGCCTTGAATATAGGTATGGATCCAAATCGAGTTGTGTACAAAATTCAAATCGAGTTGCAGGGATGACTTTGAAATGTTAGTGAAAAGCTTGCGAGATATTATAAAATCGAACAACATTGGTGGGGCGAGTCGTGAAACGATCTATAAAACACTTAGTCAGAGTGTTGGTTTTCGTTCGAGGACGAACCTTGTTTTCAGTGGTATATTCTGTAATGCCCCGCTCCGTACGGCGCATTACGCTGAAGCGTTGACTCAACGAGTCATGATGACGCAAAAAAATGTATCGATGCAAAACGATACGAGAGTTAAGTTGTCCCGAGCAACGCATCAAACAATATTGATGTGAAGAGTTGCCTTGTCCCGAGAGAAAGCATCGAGTTAAATCGATGCGAAGCACCGCGTTGCCCCGAAGGATGAGTGCGTTGAATCGGCTCAAAGATTCTAAGAAATCGAATCGACCAAGGCGCAAGTCCGAATCGATGCAAGTGTTGATTTTAGTTGGTTTTGTGTGCAGTTTATACTTTGACGGGAAAATATTAGAGGTCGATCTTTTGAAATATTTGGTAAGGGGTCCGCGAAATCAAATCATCGCCTTGCGACGGGCTGAAACTTGGGCACGCTAAGGCAAATCAGACGTATGATTCAATGAAGCACGAAGTGCTCGAATGGCTAAGTTAGGAGAGTGGCCGTGCAAACAAATTTAGAGAATCGAGCCGCATCGGCTCGGCGAAACGATGAAGGCATATCGACACAAGGTGGGAGGATTGACTTCTTTTTACTCCTTCATACGATAAGTCAAATATATCATTATATGCTAAAAGTTAACCTATCGACGCCACGGGCGTGGTCCGATCGGAAGATAAACGATAGTATGAGTCGAACACTAAGTTAGAACAATTGAAATAATACGTGCATCATATGTACGAATCGCTATGGAACATTGGATATCGCTAAGGCGAGCGCCTCGGTACGCAAGTCGTAAGAACATGGGATAACTGTACTTGGCGAGTGCCTTAGTGCATGAACTATACCGTGCCTTAGCGCACGAGTTAGACGGCTAGAACATTGAAAGACAATAGACGAACGCCCTAGCGCGCAAGCCCCGAACATTGAATGCTAAGTTATAGAACATCGGAATACGGTCGAAACGTGCCTACGTGCACAGGATAATAAAAGATGGCTTCGTTACGAGAGAATACAGTTGTGGCATAAATATGGCAGAACTGTCGGCTATGACATGGTGCCTCGAAAGGTGTTCGAGACCTTTGGGTCGTTCGGTTGACGAGCATTGAGTTGAGGCATGATGCCATTGAATCATTGAAACGAAGTATGAAACGAAAGAACATAGAAAGTTAAATGGAAGAAATGCGAGATGATAAGTCTGAGTCTCAGACTCAAGACTATGTTTGGTTGTTTGAATTTAATTGCTTGAATGATAAGGGCATTGCATGGTCGAATGGAATGTACGAGAGATAAAATATGATATCGCCCGTGCACGGGTGTTTCCCCCAAACGGTTAAATGCCAGAGCGCCCCAGAACCGCTTGACCTAGGAGGGAATCGAATAATCTTTGTAGGCGCACATCCTTAAACAAGATGGGAAAAGCCGCAAATGATGGTATATAGCGGGAACGTTTCGGTTGTTGGGATGTGACCCAACCCGTGAAACGTCGGGCAGCCCGACTAAATATTGAGAAAAGAAGGAGAGAAAAAATAGGAACTCCTCTAGTCCATTCCGGCGCGGATACGCCAACGGCCCTCATATAGTTAAGGAACGATGGGTTGAAAGTATAGGCGCGTATGCGTCCCGCATAGAGATCATGCTTAGAGATGCACATATAACATGACAGGGAAGGAATGCGGCGTATTCACCTTACGTCTGTACAAGGGCGAGTGCGTCGACTTGGTAAGAAGTCGCGCCACGAATCAAACACGAGATTTCTTATTTGCTTGCCTATTCAATTCGATAACATGCTCCTATGACATGCTTTACGCTTTCAAAGATGCCATGAAATTGACCCTAAGGAGAACATAGCAAGATCATAAGCTAAGTTGCATGATTCAACGTAAATATTAAAGATGCTGGTTTGGAAAGAAGATCTTTACTTCAGTACATGCGAGGACGAACGTACTGATCCCCTACCATCTTCATGCAGGGTGCAGGGAATGGATTGCTCGCGGTGAAACGTTGCTTGAACGTGTTGAGGCTTGGAATGCCGAAGTGCATTGAAGCGTGCTATCGTAATGACGCTCGGACTACGCAGCTGGATTGATGCGGCCGAGATATAGAAGGCATGATGTATAGAACTGTGAAATCCTTTATGGACAAGAGAGAACATAAGTGTTATAGCCAATCTAGCATATATTGTTAGGCTATCGAAAGCCTTTGTAATCTCAGCTTCGAATATCAATAAAGAGAATTGTTTCGTATACTCTGTTTTCCTTTCGTGTTCATATCGAATCAAAAGATAACCATTTGAGAACTTGTCATCTTGCCTTGTACGAGCGCAACTCCAGGCTCGTGCGGCATCACGCCCCCTACGAGGACGATGATTCGGGTGATTCCGGGTCGGGGCGTGACAGCACTTGCCTACAACTTCTTTCTCGGGTTGGTAGAGAAGTAATGGTAGAGAAGAAGAAGAGTTAATGAGGAGAGAGAAAGAGTGTTGGGCTAATAAATGATGATGGTGGTGGTAGGTAGGGGTTCTCCCTTTGGTTCATGATAAACCAATAAGCAACCCATGCCGAACCAAGCCAACCCAAACAAGCCGAACCAAGCCAGGAGACATGCAATACGAGTCTAAATGCGTACACGTATACCAAAATACGTAATACAAACAATGGTCATTACATTTGGAGATCAAATCAAAGAGAAAAGCTCTCTAATTTGGGGAAAAATACTTTGTGAAGGAAAAGAGGCAAGATGAAATGAAATGAAAGGAAGGGAGGCTTACCTACCTATAGTGGCTGCCCTTAGATGAATTAGGGTTAGGTTTTAGATGTAGATGAGTGGCGATGGCTTATCCACCTAATTTCAAGTCCTTCTATTGGTTCAATTAGTCCTAAGACTTTCTTTTTCATAAATATCCTAATGGAAAATATCCTACTTATAAATATCTAGATATTACTAACCGTGGCACTTAGTAAGAATGTTCTAACCATGATTCTAACCTCAAGACTAATCTAGATTAGGTTAAACTTCTAGGTTAAGGCTTAACTAAAGGATTAGCACAATATTTAATTAATATAAATTATAATTTCACAAAATTGTCAAAACGACCAAAATATTCCTAGGCTAAAAAGTTATAATTAGTCATCATAATCACATGACTAGGCTCCCTTGGTCATGGTTAGTCTCTAGGCTTAGCAAAACTAGGGTCTAACTAGTTAACAATCAAAATCACAATTCAACATTTTAAATAGTTTTAAATTGATAAAAAATCACAAAAAATCATATTTTTATTTAAATATCATAATTAAATAATTAAAATCAAAAAATTTCAAAATTACCCTTATTTAGAAAATTGGGTGTTACTGCTTCAGTTCCTTTGCAACGCTCCAAGGCTCTAGAGTTAGCTCCGCGCCATAGCACGTTCGAGGGAAGTCTCCGCACCTGACGTGGTTCTCCTGTATCCTGCA
The DNA here is from genome assembly GCA_029216955.1 of Iris pallida. Lineage (NCBI taxonomy): Eukaryota > Viridiplantae > Streptophyta > Magnoliopsida > Asparagales > Iridaceae > Iris > Iris pallida. The sequence goes on along the minus strand of JANAVB010033817.1, from coordinate 10,533,629 downwards.
AGCAGACTATGTGGTTATCAGTACATTATTATGCACTGGTGGGGAGGCTAGATCGCCCACTCGCTATCATTACTAAACACGTTCAATTTACTTTTGTGTACCATCTATCATTTATTGTCTTACTATTCTTGCCTTAGGATCGGTTTCATGGTATAATTCATAACCTATCTCGTGTTACCGATTTCAAGTGTTTGCATGGAAATACATGCACGACTTACCCATACTTACTGTCCGGTCTTCCCTGTCCAAAGTAAACCAAGTTAGCCAGCATATGATACGTAAAAGACTTAACAAATTTATATAGGCATTCAAGTGTGTCGAGGGCGTGTTACTGCCCCAGAACTGTGAAGTATTCCAGTTATGTCATACTCGAAGAGTTTTGTTCCGACGTCCATGTTCACTCAACTATTCAATTGTTCAATTAACTTAGACTACTTGTTTCAATGCAAGGACTTGCACGTGGATTGCTACCAGCAAGCCCACTTAATCTATATGGATCGCTGGCATAACAAGCCATTTTGGATACTTCCTTTTGGTACCATGAGTCCCTATCGGCCGACTGGCTGGTGTGCCTCCGATAGGCCATGGATACCCGACTCACGCCCCTTGAATGACCAGGCCGCACTCAACATTACGTAGCCCCATTCGATCATTTCCTTAATCGTTGCCTTGGCATCGCCTTTTGTTCCTCCCCCATATACGTTAGGTTGTCCGCGACCATTTCGTATTGTCTTGTCATTTTTAACTTAACGGTTGTCTTTAAGTCATGGGTTGTCTTTGAGCCATAGTCGATTATCGACTAGGTTGGCGGCGGCATCCGTGCAGCGCAGATAGCGAGCCCCGTTGCACGTCTCCGTCATACCTATCGCTAATCTTTTCTTTCTTTCCTTTCTTTTATTCATTCATTCATGCATTCATAAATCTCATATTCGTTCATTTATTCATTTTGTAGTCCCTGTACGGGAACCGCCTTGGCGACCCATTGGTCCCGAAGCCTTTTAATGTTGCTATACTCTACTCGGAACGACCACTACCAGAATAAGTCGTTTTAGCGACGCCAAAAGACGTCGCTAAAATGATAATTTTTGAAATTACCGACGTTTTGGCCTGGTCGCGGAAATGTAAGTCGCTGATCTTCAAACGTCGCCAAACGTCGCAACTACCAACGTATATATACGTCGGTATATTACCGACGTCTACCATCGTGTCGTCGTTGTATTAGCGACGTATTTGACGTCGTTACGCGTCGGTAACTTTACCGACGATTACCGTCGTGTCGTCGGTGGTTTAGTGACGTGTCCAAAGTCGCTACATGTCGGTGAAATCCTAGGAATTTCTGGGATGATTACCGACGCTCACCCGTGTTTACCGACGTTCTCCGACGTATAATGACGTCGGTAAACGTCGGTACCCCGAAAAATATTGCAGATTTACCGACGTTTATCGACGCAAACGTACGTCGATGGACGTCGGTAAGCGTCAGTAAACGTCGCTAAATCTGCAAAAAAAATAAAAAAATAAAATACAGAATGTCCATTTCTCCCTGTAGTTTAAAAAAATAACCATTTATTACTGTAGAATAGGATCCAAACAATCACAGAATGTCCATTTCTCGCTGTACACAGGTTTCAGTCCCTATAACCAAGTCTACAACAATCACACAATGTCCAGTTCTCAGAATATCCATTTCTCACTGTACATAGATTTCAGTCCCTATAACCAAGTCTACAACAATCACTACCAAAATTTGTCAATTTCGCGACGGCCAGATCCGTCGCCCGTCCGACGGGAATTTCTATTAGCGACCGATCACTGACGGGTCTTGGCCAAAAAAAATCTGTCGGCAATCAGCTCGTCGCTAATAACTGTCCGTCGCTACGTAGTCGTCAAGCGACGGAATAGCGACGGCATTCCAACTTCACAATACGAAGCATTGTTGACTACTTTCAGACAATACTAACCCGAAATGGTATATAATAATCCAACACGGCCGATACCTATCAGATATGACCGATACCAAATTGATAAGGCCAATATGAATCCTAGCTATACGGCCGATACATATCGGATAGGACGATACCAATTCGCTAAGACCAATACCAACTGATACGGCCCATACCAAAATGATAGATCGATACTAATCCGATACGGTCAATACTTATAAGTACCTACGGTCCAGGAGGTTGATCCGCTAGTACATCTATGTACGATCAACGAAGTAACGATCCATTTCAATTTGGATGTGAAAATTTGTATCGTAAGACAAACTAAACATAATTAATTCTATTTCACATGCTTAATTGCCAAGTATGGGAATGAATGGCTCAGAACACAACCCAAAATTTATTCTAGCATACATTAGTGTGAATCATCTATGTTCTGTACATATGGTGTAGTATATGTTCTTATCGTATCTAGTATCTGAAGGATATAATAGAATCAAGATGAACTCACATAATGTAATACTAAGACATCATCTACTACTATATAAGATATAGTGATAGGTTGTCGTATCATTATTGCCGATGGATGAGGGTCGAAGGACAGTCAACTTTATCTACGGCTACATAGTTTCTGCCTCGCCAGTCGAATGGCTTAATTGCCAAGTATGGAAACGAATGGCTCAGAACATAACCCAAAATTCATTCTAGCATACATTAGTGTGAATCATGTATGTTCTGTACATATGGTGTAGTATATGTTCTTATCGTATCTAGTATCTGAAGAATGTAACAGAATCAAGATGAACTCACATAATGTAATACTAAGACATCATCTACTACTATATAAGATATAGTGATAGGTTGTCTTCTCATCATTGCTGAGGGATGAGGGTCGGAGGACAGTCAACTTTATCTACGGCTACATAGTTTCTGCCTCGCTAGTCGAATGGCTTAATTGCCAAGTATGGGAACGAATGGCTCAGAACACAACCCAAAATTTATTCTAGCATACATTAGTGTGAATCATCTATGTTTTGTACATATTGTGTAGTATATGTTCTTATCGTATCTAGTATCTGAAGAATGTAACAGAATCAAGATGAACTCACATAATGTAATACTAAGACATCATCTACTACTATATAAGATATAGTGATAGGTTGTCATCTCATCATTGCCGAGGGATGAGGGTCGGAGGACAGTCAACTTTATCTACGGCTACATAGTTTCTGCCTCGCTAGTCGAATGGCTTAATTGCCAAGTGTAGGAACGAATGGCTCAGAACACAACCCAAAATTCATTCTAGCATACATTAGTGTGAATCATCTATGTTCTTTACATATGGTGTAGTATATGTTCTTATCGTATCTAGTATCTGAAGAATGTAACAGAATCAAGATGAACTCACATAATGTAATACTAAGACATTATCTACTACTATATAAGATATAGTGATAGGATGTCGTCTCATCATTGCCGAGGGATGAGGGTCGGAGGACAGTCAACTTTATCTACGGCTATATAGTTTCTGCCTCGCCAGTCGAATGGCTTAATTGCAAAGTATGGGAACGAATGGCTCAGAACACAACCCAAAATTCATTCTAGCATATATTAGTGTGAATCATCTATGTTCTGTACATATGGTGTAGTAAATGTTCTTATCGTATATAGTATCTGAAGAATGTAACAGAATCAAGATGAACTCATATAATGTAATACTAAGACATCATCTACTACTATATAAGATATAGTGATAGGTTGTCGTATTATCATTGCCGAGGGATGAGGGTCGGAGGACAAATACCGCTCGAGTGAGCCAAAGGCATGCAGCCACTTCCCTCTCTCTATTCACCCTCTCCCTCTCTCACGCTATCAACGTTACAACTTTTTCACCTCAAGTTCTGATCAAGCATCTTCCTTCTCCTCTCCTCCACCATAGCTCTGGACCCATCTGCTCCTCTCTACTTTCCTTCTTCTTATTTGACTCTCTCAGCCACATATGATATCCACCTCAAGTGTAGAGTCGGGGGAGAAGTAGTGGACAGGAAGAGGAGGGGGAAGCAGCACAGCCAGCGGCATGACCCGGAGGAAGTACAGAGATTTTCTTCAACATCCGTAGGAGAACTATAAGTATATATCTTTTTATAACATATTACCTTGTTAAAGACCCTTAATGTGACAACCATGTTACCGCGGTGTCGGAAGACTAACATGTCATAATTTTCTAAGTCGTGTGTTTTGACATAATCCTCCAAACTCTTTCCTGCTATGTAGTAATGCAAGATTACTACATAGGAGGAAAGAGTTGGGAGGAATATGTCAAAACACACGGCTTAAAAATTATGACATGTTAGTCTTCCGATACTGCGGTAACATGATATTCACATTAAGGGCCTTTGACAATGTGACATATTGTGAAAAGATATATCCTTATAGTTCTCCTACGGATTTGAAGAAAACATCTGTACTTCCTCCGGGTCATGCCGCCGGCTGTGTTGCTTCCCCCTCCTCTTCCTGCCCACTTCTTCTCCCCCGACTCTACACTTGAGGTGGATATCATATGTGGCTAAGAGAGTCAAATAATAAGAAGAGAAGTAGGGAGGAGCAGATGGGTCCAGAGCCATGGTAGAGGAGAGGAGAAGGAAGATGCTTGATTAGCATTGTCTTTCGGATCGTCCTCATCAAGGCATAACGGGCTGCTCAGCGTGCCCAGCTTCTTCAATTTCTCGCTGGCTGCAGAATCGAAATAGGAATGGGTCCTCTTTGCCGGCCCGGAGCTCTGACTCGCACTCGTCGTCTCGCTACCGATTTTCTCTCCTCCTCTGACGTGGGCCATAAGAAAATAAATTTCGTACATCTTCTTCACATAAACATCATTGTCGCCTTGTACTCGAGCCTCCTCGTCTGTGACGCTATCCAACTTCTCGGTGCCTACAAAGTTACTCGAATCTCCCCTTCGACTCGTATCGTCCTCTTCTTCGCCTGTCTTTTCGCTCCCTGTCTTGCAATCATCTGCTTTCACTGCTGACTCATTCGACTCCTTCTCCGAGTCTTCCTTCTTCTCCTCCTTCTCCTCGGAGTCATCGAAGAAGGAGTCGATTGAGTCGACGGTGATAACAGATGATTACAAGATAGGGAGCAAAAAGACAGACGAAGAAGAGGACGATATGAGTCGAATGGGAGATTCGAGTGACAATATAGGCACCGAGAAGTTGGATAGCGTCACAGACGAGGAGGCTCGAGTACAAGGCGGCAATGATGTTTATGTGAAGAAGAGGGACGAAATTTCTTTTCTTATGACCCGCGTTAGAGGAGGAGAAAAAATCGGTAGGGCGGCGACGAATGCGAGTCAGAGCTCCGGGCCGGCAAAGTGGACCCGTTTCCATTTCGACTCTCCAGCCAGCGAGAAGTTGAAGAAGCTGGGCACGCTGAGCAGCCCGTTATGCCATGATGAGGACGATCCAGAAGATAATGCTGATTCAGTTTTCCCTTCCTTGGATGGTATTGATTATGCAGATCCGTGTATAAAACAGAAAGAGATTGGGAGTAGAGTGGACCCGGAGGAAAATGAGAGATTGGGAGCTGGGTCAATATCCAAGAAGCGAAAGAGAGTCGAGGATTCTGATAGGTTGTCGTATCATCATTGTCGAGGGATGAAGGTCAGAGGACAGTCAACTTTATCTACGGCTACATAGTTTCTGCCTCGCCAGTCGAATGGCTGCAGGGACTATGTCCTGATCACCATGTCGTACCGTAGATTAATACAAATAGAGCTGGAGCCAAAATACAGAAACCAAAATACAAAATACAGAATCCAATCCCTGGGTTCGCCGAAAATACAAAACATAGTTCTAATTCATATGTATTTTAAGTGTGAGAACGGATGGCTCAGAACACAACCCAAGATTCATTCTAGCATTCATTAGTGTGAATCATCTATGTTCTGTACATATGGTGTAGTATATGTTCTTATCGTATCTAGTATCTGAAGAATGTAACAGAATCAAGATGAACTCACATAATGTAATACTAAGACATCATCTACTACTATATAAGATATAGTGATAGGTTGTCGTATCATCATTGCCGAAGGATGAGGGTCAAAGGAAAGTCAACTTTATCTACGGCTACATAGTTTCTGTCTCGCCAGTCGAATGGCTGCAGGGACTATGTCCTGATCACCATGTCGTACCGTAGATTAATGTAAATAGAGCTGGAGCCAAAATACAGAAACTAAAATACAAAATACAGAATCCAATCCCTGGGTTCGCCGAAAATACAAAACACAGTTCTAATTCATATGTATTTTAAGTGTGAGAACGGATGGCTCAGAACACAACCCAACCGGAGAGGATACTCTGAGAGATCCATCTGAGAAGGACGTATACTCTGAGAGATCACCTTTACAAGAATGATATCAGTAGTGGGATTGAGTGTTGGAGGAGATATTATCAGAGTATACATCCTACTCAGATGGGTCTCTCACGGTTACTATTTTTTTCTGACAGCATGGTGGATGTGCTCCGTCAACAGATTCTTGCTCCGAACCAAAACTTTGCCCCGGAGCTCAAGTGGACATCCTTCGTATAGAGCTCGAGTGAGAGGTTCCTGACAGCATGGTGGTCTCCTTTGTCAAAGTATCCGTGCTCGTCCCACAACCAATGTGGGATGAGCACTGAATACTTTGACAAAGGAGACCACCATGCTGTCAGAAACCTCTCACTCGAGCTCTACATGAAGAATATCTACTTGAGCTTCGGGGCAAAGTTTTGGCTCGGAGCAAGAATCTGTTGAAGGAGCACATCCACCATGCCGTCAGAAAAAAATATTAACGGTGAGAGACCCATCTGAGTAGGACGTATACTCTGATAATATCTTCCTCCAACACTCAATCCCACTACTGATGTCATTCTTGTAAAGGTGATCTCTCGGAGTATACGTCCTACTCAGATAGATCTCTCAGAGTATCCTCTCTGGTTGGTTGTCGTATTATCATTGTCGAGGGATGAGGGTCGGAGGACAGTCAACTTTATCTACGGATACATAGTTTCTTGCCTCGCTAGTCGAATGGCTACAGGGACTATGTCCTGATCACCATATCGTAGTCCAATACAATCCAGAGATTGACACAGTACTAATTCATATATGTAGTCCAATACAAATAGTCTAATACAAAAATAACCCAATACAAATAGTCCAATACAAATAAGTACTAATAGCTAATGAGAACCACGCTGCTCACGCAAACGCTCAAGTGATACGATCACGCAACCACCTCAAAAAAGTGAGATCTTTGGCATAAGGAGAGATATCGTCCCTTGCAAGTGTTGCATGAATAGAACTCCCAGTCTCACTAGCTACCGGTACTGGATGAATAGAACTCCCTGGTCTCACTAGCAACCGGTGTCCACTTCCTCCTTAACTATAGGAGGAGCCACCTCAGCATTCACTGTTTCCCTCAAACGACGTGCCGCTCCTCGGGATATGGGTGCCATCTGGTAAGATCGATAGTCATAAATAATATAATTGTAACATAAGAAAGCTAACTAAAGGAACCATTATGTAATTTGAGTACATTTTCGAAAGCAGATAAAGTATAAAAAATTCCAATTTTTTGCCAAGTGTGAGAACGGATGGCTCAGAACACAACCCAAGATTCATTCTAGCATACATTAGTGTGAATCATCTATGTTTTGTACATATGGTGTAGTATATGTTCTTATCGTATCTAGTATCTGAAGAATGTAACAGAATCAAGATGAACTCATATAATATAATACTAAGACTGTCATCTACTACTATATAAGATATAGTGATAGGTTGTCGTATCATCATTGCCGAGGGATGAGGGTCGAATGACAATCAACTTTATCTACGGCTACATAGTTTCTGCCTCGTCAGTCGAATGGCTGCAGGAACTATGTCCTGATCACCATGTCGTACCGTAGATTAATGCAAATAGAGCTGGAGCTGGAGCCAAAATACAGTTGGTACTAACCTCAATAGAACAAACACTCTTACAGCTCAAAATACTAACACATGCTCACGCCTTACTCTTGTGACACTCCCTTTCAAACACAAACACACACCTATATGTTCCCTTACACATGTTGCCATGTTACTTGTAAAAACAGGAAACCCTTGTTGTCTAAAATAAGACACAATTCTACAAAGAGAACCATATTGTAGAACTCACACTTTAAGACAATAGATGAAGGAATACTTGTATGGAGGATCGTCTACTTTATTCATGGAGTTGTCTATGGTGTTGAGCAATGTCATTTTATTCTTTTCTTCTTCTTCTTGGGATTTTTGAGTATTGGATCTTGAGACATATATAGCTAGAACTTACGAAGAATGGAGTACCATACTTCAACAAATAGATGTTGACTAATTGGTTCATATACTTCAACAATAAAGAGAACTAGGGGTTTAGTGAAATTTTATTAATCCTCCTATACTCCAGTGATAGTTCTTGGTTTGCGCATAGTTCCAGATGTAGGACGGATATATAAGGCTTTTATATAATGACAACTTATATTAACTAACATTTCCTTTCTCTTTTACTTCTTGTTGTACTTATGTGAGCCCCAACTTAAACCTAGGAAGCATAAAGATGCTTCAAACTGGTTAGTGTCAAACTTGTATTAGGCAAAGACACTCACCAAAATATGTATATGGAGTTCTTCTCGTCGTGTCCTTTCTGCTTTGTGTCCAATACACACCTATACATCATAACTAAACCAATTCTATTACAGTAGAGAAAGACCTCTAGTGTACCCTGATGGCTCTTGGATTTCAGAGGTGTTTGAATAATACTATCAACCCATTACAACAAACAAATTGTATTTCTCTTTAGTAACATCAACCCTCTAGAACAAACAGATTGTATTTCTCTTTAGTAACATCAACCCTCTACAACAATCTAATCATACTTATTCGCTTCGATTCCGTCGAATCAATAAGTCGCCACGGACGTGATATCGTACAAGTCTATGTTGCACTGTACAAGTCGTACTCGTGTATATTTATAAAATAGTTATTTTTGTAAAAGTTTTGCAGCGGATAAAACATATAAATTGAAAACTTAAAACAAATAAATTGATAACTACATAGGCGTTGCTATCATTTTCTGTAATGCAGCGATCCTTAAAATCTCCAGCCATTGGGGATATTGGTAAACTAATATACCTAGATTACCCAAAAGTACACTTGCGAACTAGGAAAAAATAATTAGTTATGTACTAAACGTCTCTAAGTATAGGAATTTTGCAAGGTGAAACAATGTATCAAACACTATATTGAAACCCAAACCCAATATGCAAATCCAAATTAATACGAAAATACACAAGTGTAAGTAGAGGATTAAGTGTACAGAGGTGAAATACATATATATGCATGCTTGGGGGTGTCCACGTGTCCAACAAATGGACACAAAGTGTCCAAAACCTCACGAACACACTGTATCAGTGAACACATGGTCGTAATGTATCTCCGTGTCCATTTTGGACATGAAAAACACCTCAATTAGGGTTAGGGTTTACCTTCAGTCTCCTCGCGGTGGTGGAGGAGGAGGAGGAGGACAAGTTCGGTAGTGGAGGAGGAGGATCTCACGGTGGAGGAGGAGAAGGGGCTCGCGATGGAGGAGGAGGAGGAGGAGAAGGGGCTCGCCGGAGAGAGGAGAAGGGGCTCGCGGTGGAGGAGGAGGATGAGCGGCGCCGGAGGGAAGGGGGTCGGGCTGTCGTCGAGGTCGGAGGAAGAGGGGCGGGAACAAAAAATTGGGTGAGAGGGAGAAATAAAAGTCGAACCGAGGAAACCCTATTTAGCAATAAGTTAGCGACGTCTATAAATACTTCGCAAAGCGTCGACTTTCCTATAATATTCGGCGATGCCATAAGCTTTGCGACGCTAAACATCGCTAAACTAATAAAACTGGCAACATTTTCCGACAAATCAACGATATTGGTTTTTATTACACTAAAGGTAGTCGCAATATGTCGCTGTTTGTCGCTATCACCAACGTATTGTGACGCTTACTTTTGGCGTCGCTAATTCCAGAAATATTAGTGACGTTTTAAGTTGGCGTCGCTAATTTCGTCGCTGATACGACTTATTTTGGTAGTGGACTATGTCGATAGTCTTTCCGTTTTATTATTGTATATCATTCATTGCTTCATTGTTGAACGCATAAGGAACTTTAAATGTAAGCATGTGCCTTGGCACGAGCATGGAGTACGGTACGAGAGTTTTTATATTTTTCGAGTTCTTTTCCATGTTCTAAACAATCATACAAGATGGGATTATTTCCTTAGCTAGGTGCGTTGAGTCATTTATTAGCATGCCCGATGTTATCGCCTAGCGATTCTAGCAATAGTGTCTATATTATTAAGTGTCTAGGCTAAGCAAAGATAGGTTCATCGGAGCCACCCACCTTAACGATGATCGCATTGGCCGAGCGAGACTCCATGCGCGCGTTTGAAAGTCTAAGTCTAGATTCATCTTGATGAGCCAATGTAAGTCTTACATCGATTCATATAGATACTTCATTAGGTCGACGTAACTCTTCGATTCGACGGCTCATTTGAGTCGTTGTACTTGCTGTTTGAATCGACGTTCTGCTAAGGCGGAGCGGGTCGTTTCATAATATACCACTCAAAATAAGTCTCGTCCTCGAGACTTCCAAAGTGCAGGTCATCATACTGTTCCTTAACTCATTTCATGTGCGAATCTTAGACAATCCTTATCGAATGGCTTTATCGTTCGATGGCATCGAACTATACTCGGGTACCTTTCTAAGTTCCGTGTCGCATGTGTTTGGTCAATTTTATTGAATGACTTTACTACTTATTCAAACTGACGGTACTCACCCAGTCATCATATTTCTATAACTTGGTCAATATTGTGACCTGTAGCGGGACTATAATGGTCACACGTGGGGTGTTATAATTCGTCAAACATGAGTCATCGGCGAGGCTAACTCGCTTAATCCATTCATCCATGCGCATCTCAACATATTTACTGGCATCTGCATTCGAGTTCATCATATCGCTGAGTTTGGATTGGACACATATTCAAGACGTTCTCCGAATACATACATTTCAACCAAGCTTAGCGATAGCGAAGTCGGACAAGCTACTCGTGATAGTTTCGAATTGTCGGTCGTGTTACTAACTCGATTAAAACCGAACTCTAGTTCCTTCACTATCGTCTATCTCGATCCCCGAGATGATCCGATTCGTTTCTCAAGCGTTCTCACCTTACAAAATTGATACGACACTTCTAGCGGAGTCGACCAAAGTTCAAGTAGAATTTTGTTCCATTCAAGACCAAGTATTTCAGTATCATCAAGTACTTATTTCAAGCAATGATTCAGTGTGTTATCCCAACTTTATTTGTGCATCATCGATTTCATTTATTCACTTCATTTAGGGCCAGTATTGTTGTCGTCAACGCACATTCCCAGTTCTACGTCCTTACTCTAAGTCTTGTTGCCCCAGATTTATCGTTCGTCCGAACGATTCTCTAAAGTCGGTCACATAGGTTCAATCACTCGGCATAGGGTTGTCCACCGATTCACTAGGTCAGGTCACAAGGTTATATCTACAAGTTAAGTTCTTGGTTCATCGTGCAAAGTCATTGCACGACGTTCTTTCCAATCCTATGGTCAAACCATTTGTTTGTTAGTACGGAATACTTCTACCCAAGATCGTTTCACTCAAATTTCTAAACATCGAGCAGTGTTCATCCTATTTGCCTCAAGACATTCTTCGCAAAAGGTCCGAGTTCGTTCAGCAAGGTCATGCTATGGTAGGATGTCCTTGACCAAATCTTCGGCATATCAATTCTATACATCCAAACTAGCATTGTCATGTATATCTCTTCAAATTTGTTTAATACCATTTACCTATCTATCCTGTCAATTCACGTAGTCGATCACAAGGTCGTCTAGCCAAGCAATTGGTTATACTCCAATCTCACGCAAGTCTGATTATCCAAAGTGGATATGAATCACCTTGCCAACATTCCCGTAGAATAATCGTCCTCATTGGGACATAACTCTTGTATTGAGTCTAGATTAGTTCATTCTCGATACGCGGATTGGGTCTACTCAATCCTCAAGTTGTTTCATCGTCAATCACAAGTCTGAACAATCCTCGAATTTACCTTCACTTCAAACCATAAGTCGAAGCAATCCAAATTGCCATGTCAAGATATTTCGAGTTAGATCATTCCCGCTGGACATGAATCACCATGCCAATGCTCAAACGAAATGAATGCCCCAAATCTAACGTGACGCATGTGCAAGGCTGGAGTTGCACTAATACAAGATAAGATCGTTGTCGTTGTGGTTATCACCGAACAATCAAGTCACTTTCCTTTCATCCAAACATTCATTTCTATTAAAATCCTAAGTACAACATCCATCGAAACACTATCATTTCACACGATCATCATTCATCGAATCAGGGTACCCTCGAGTTATCGTACATTGATCTTTGATACGCCTCAATACCATCGATTATGTACATAACCTGACGATCTTCCTTTTGCAACAAAATCTGAGTCATGCAACTTAATTCCTCAATTCGCATTATTTCATGCCAGCTCAAGTCATTGAGCAATATCTATTCTAAATCCTTAGTCATTCTTCGTTTCTTTAAACCAATGTTCATGCACGCTATCTTCTAATCGGACTATCATCGATCCCGTCTATAAGTATTTTACCTCAACTCAAGTTTCACTACATTCGACTATTCCAAAATTGTACGTACGATCCACTAAGTTTTTTCGACCAAGAAATCCATTCGTTTCATTGTTCCAAATCTCTATTCAACTATTTCATAATTTGTACTACACATTCACAAATCATCCAAATGATATCCCGTTTGAGACTCTCGAATCATGACCAACTAAGTGTTACTCGTTCTAAGGGTTTGTGTGATATCATCGCTTGCCGAAATACTCGTTCTATCCGTAAATCCTTTAGTTTTGATCGAACAATTTCTATGACGTCCATACACCACTCAGGGTTCGAGCCACTCGACTAGTCGTCGACATTCACTCTTATTCTTCTTCGAAGCTATCACATACACCACTCAGGGTCAAGTCATTCTATAATTCCTCAAAAGGTTATTCGATTCACAATCGACATGTTCGAATGTGCGTCCGTCCATTCCCTAAACTCGAAGAATCATTCTCGTGTTCGCTTTAGTGTTGGTAAGATAGCGTCTCTATCGGCATCCGATCTAAGTCTCACTTATTTTTGTCCGAGAGACAGTCAAACTCGCTCGTAACTCGTTCACACCATAAGGACTAGGTGCACGATACTCGACACATCTTAGCCAAAAGGCTGTGCCATTCGAACTATACTTCGGTTTCGTACACTCATTCGCTATTGTCAGCGTAATGTTATTCAAGCACGTATGCAACTTGCTAACTTTTAGTATTGGTTTTCTTTCAACTTAAGTCTATCATGGTTTGGCACAAAGGCCTTCGCCTATCGATCCCATTCAACCAAGTACTCGTACGAGCTTTTGAAAATATTAGACTTACTATATGGAACATCCTAAGGTACAACGAGAGAGAGTGTATACTTTTTTTTGTTCCCAAACGAGCTTTCAAAACTGAGAGAATTGAAAAGAAGTCCAAGGACGTAAAGCCGTGCTCTGATACCAATCTGTCATGCCCCGCTCCCGGAGAAGCGATCGTCCTTGCTAAGATGTGATACCGTGCGAGCCTAGGTTGCGCTCATACAAGGCCAAGTCCAGAAACGACCGATTAAAGCTAGGCCACAGAGTCGCACAGAGTGTCCCCATTTGCAGCGAAAAGTAAATGAACACAAATTGTAACAAACTCAATAGTCTTTATTGATATTTAAGAAGTAGTACAAGTGGCGTTGTGCCGAGATTATAATTCACTCAAGCTCTCTCTCTCGAAACATAAAAGGCATGCCAAGTGGCTTACAAGATAGAATGATTCATGGCGATGTTCCGATACATTATGTCCCGTAAATGGTGCTTCAGTTCCTTTGCAATGCTCCAAGGCTCCAGAGTTAGCTCTGCGTCTTAGCACGTTCAAGGGAAGTCTCTGCACCTGACATGGTTCTCCCGTACCCTGCAAGCAGACAATGTGGTTATCAGTATATTGTTATGCACTGGTGGGGAGGCTAGCTCGTCCACTCGCTATCATTACCAAATATGTTCAATTTACTTTTGTGCATCATCTATCATTTATTGTCTTACTATTCTTGCCTTAGGATCAGTTTTATGGCATATTTCATAACTTGTCTCATGTTACCGATTTTAAGTGTTTGTATGGAAATACATGCACGACTTATCACTACAACAAATAGGACCTACAATAGCAATTTTTCTATAGCGTTCAAGTGTTCCCGCTATAGAATGATATCAATAATAGCGTTCTTTCTGTAGTACTATAAAAATATCTATCTATAGCATTTTCTGAATGCTGTAGAATCCTAAACTTAGTAGCCCACCAAACAATTTTTTCCTCTTAAGCCAAAACCCTAAACTCAGTAGTCGTTCCCCCGCCAAACAATTTATTTTTCCTCTTGAACCAAAACCCTAAACTCAGTAGCCCTTCCCCCCAATATTGAGTTTTTCCAGTGGAAAACGAAAACTCAAAGTTAAACTTAGCCGTTCCCAAAAATTTCCCTCTTAAACTAATTTTTTTCCCTCTCTCCGTTCCCTATAGAAGACGTTCCCTACAGTCAAAACACCTCCCTCCGTTCCGCATGTTCCCAATAGAGAACGACTGCCCAATAGAAAACCCCTCTCTCCGATCTGCATCTCCGGTCGGTCGATGGCCAGAATCGTGGTCGATGCTTGTGGCCGTTTCATCGATGCCCCTCTATCGATGCCATTCCAATCCAGTCGCTTCACTGAAGGTTAGACTCCCCCTAAAAATATATTTAATTTGAGTTTATTGAAGATGTTAAATCCATAGACATTCTTGTATCTATTTAATTTGAGTTTATTGAAGATGTTAAATTTGAGTTTGTTGAATATCTGCTCTGAATTCCTCTTTTTTGATCTGCACATTATGTGCTTAATGAAATACCACAGAGGTGTATTAATAGTTCAATTTGCTCGAATCAGACATGAGGGCACCCTATCCGATACATCTGAGTTCACTGAACTATACGACGGACACGACTACGTCTGCGAGTTCAAAATTGGCTTTGCATAGGTATATTACTTTCTACTTTGTCTTTATTTTCTTGGTTCAGTTTTGAGTATGTGTGCCTGCTCGTGTTCGTGTCGAATACGACACCAATAATGTCTTTATTTCCTAGTATATACAAGTTTGGTCCAACTGTAAATTGTTGTTTTTGCTCATCTTCCGTCTCAGGCAACTCTTTCGTGTACTGGACACAAATTGGACACTCCAAAACAGGTGCCATGCCCGCATGTATCTTTGCGGTGTCGTGTCGTATCCATAGGTGTGTCCGTGCAAAATGAATGGAGACGTCGATGCTCCGTTGAGATTTTTCTTTTCACTTTGTAAGTATTCTTGACTTTCTTTCTGATGCCACATTGCATGGTCACAACCTTCTATATTATACATGTACTGCTAATGCTTATATATTGTGTGGTTCGCTTATATATTCTGTGGTTCAGATAAATAATACCTCATTGTGCATTTGCACTATTTTTTGCCTATTACAGAGAAATTGTTGATGCAAAGTTATGTTTCTGATCAAGGTGCAAAGCATAAGCAACAAAAACATCAAATGTGGGCAACACATGTATTATCTTCAGAACTATTATCTACATATTACTTTAAAGCATTTCTGATACTTCAAAGCATTTCTGATACCCACACATGTATCCCCATTGTAGACAAAAACATCAAATATGTTTCTATTATCCACATTTCTGATACCCACATTTCTGATATATCAGAAATACATAATTGTTGAAGTAAAAAGATGCCCATTGTAGATATGCTCAAATGCACTTTTTCTTCAGAACTTTCTTTTCCCCTATGGTTTAGAAGTTTTTATTTGGCAAGGAAGTCTTGGTGTAAATTTTGTACCTATTGTGAAGAAATAAGTTGAATAACAAGAATGATATTTGTGCTAGGAAACTAAATAGCAAAAGAATTTCATTGTGTACCATAAATAGTACTAGAAGTGAGTTGGAATGTAGCACCTCTAATCATTAGATTTTTAGTTAGCAATGTGTGAAGTTATATATCTTTAGTTTATAGTTTTTAAATATGTTTGAGATATTGATATAGATGCATCATAGCATGCCATACTAGCCAGTTTCATTTAACGTATGAACTCTTCTTCTACATTTTAGTGGATATAACCATACATCATCTTCCATAGTTTCCTCACCTGTCAACTATCCAATTCTCTCTCACATTGGTACCTACATTATTTCACCTACCTTTGCATAATCATACTTGTGCTTTCTGCCCTTTACTGGGAGAAGAGATCCTTTCATACCTCTTAAACTCTCCAAAGCCACCTAAATACCCCTATTGAACCCAGACACCAGGAACAAACTACCCCTTGAACTTGTAGTGAAGGGAAGAAAAAAGAAGAGGTAGGAAGATGATTCTTCCTCTTCATCATCCACTAGCCCTTTCCTTAGTTCTGTTACCATTTTCCAACTTCACAAGCAAAATCAAGTAACCAATATCTTCAAATTTAGCTCAACTAGGCAGGAAGATTTTAAATTTTTAATTTGAATATAGCATGCATGTAGATGTTTAAGCCGATATGTTATAGACAAACGGAACTGATTTTAAATGATAAGTTTTCACAGGCAACCCTTGATTATGAAAAATTATATTTGAGCATCATTATGTGGTATTGTCTTCCTTTTCACTTTCTGGCTTAATGTGTCTTCGAGATGAACACAATTCAACATAGCAGAATGTATAATCTAAAGACTCATTATGGTATTAGAGATCATGGAAGCTTCTTCTTGGTCGCATGAGCTTAAACTTACTCATACCTCTATCTGCCTGCCAACTGCTTGTATAGGCTTTATGGCATGCCTTCTAGTGTTCATATCTACCTTGGCATCAACATAGAGATTTGACCTGAGGTGGTGGTAGAAATTCTGTCAAATCTTTTATGGACCTTTCTTATGCTCCTTCAACTTTGCTTTCGTTTATGGGCACAATATCCTGGTTGCATAATTATAACTTGTGTACAATAATTTGATTCTTTTAAAATATTTATATTTGAGCAAGAGTCACTTCTCTATAGAACTTCTTGCTTCTTGTCATGTAGCAACACCACCAACAGTGAAAATATAGGAATTAAATATTGGACAATCAATTTAATGTTGGAAGATGGTAAACTGTAGATTGTTTCTCTATACTACATACTCTGTAGTTCCTATATATTTTTCTTTTTCTGTTCAAGCCTGAATATAAGAAGTATATATGTGGTGTAACATTGAGTGCTTTTACCATCATGCAATGGCAAGCCTATGAAAGAGATTGAGGAGAGTGATTCTAAACTTTTCTAAATGTTGAGTTGTTGAAAGTCCAAATTGGTTGCGATAACACTAGATTCTGGAAGAATATGGAAGCCATATCATGTGGATGCTCGCAATGAGTCAACATGTTTCTAAAGTTGCTTATCATGTGGATGCTCGCAATGAGTCAACATGTTTCTAAAGTTGTTTAGTTCTCTTTTTCTTTTTGAACATTAATACTATAAGTTTATATGTTCCTATTTCTGTGCTCGGAGTTAAAATATTTATTCCAGTTGGCTTAGTTTGTCCTGCTAAGTATGTTACTGTAGAACTTGGATTGTGCAGCTTGCTCTCTTATACTAGTAAGAATTTGTGTTATATCTTTCCTTCAACTAAATTAATATAGAAAACTTGTTCAGTCCCTAGCGTATAAAGTAGTCAACCTTAAGATTTTCCCTTTTGTAGTCAATCTGCACTTATTATTTCCTCTTTTGTGAATATAGAAAATAGAGCAAGAGAAGTTGGAGAAGCTTGCACAGAAGGTATGTTTCCAATTTATTTACTTCACTGTCTGCAATTTTAAGATGTCTTAGCGATCCATATTAGCCTATTCAAGCACCCAATAACTTAATTTTCATAAGGAAGAGACTTAAAATCCAGAGAGCATTTTTGTTGCAGTACTATACAGAGTTATATGAATTAATCTCATAATGCGCTGGGTCCAGGACTTGTTGCAAAGTTATGTTACCCACATTTCTGATACCCATATTTCTGATACCCATATTTGATGCAAAGTTATGTATTTTCTGCATATTACTTCAAAGCATTTCTGATACACACACATGTATCCCCACTTTGACTGCAATTCCTTCCTGTAGCAGTGATGACGCAAACTTGACCTTGTCTGTACATACTGATTTCCTCCCTGGATATACATACTGATACCCACACATGTATCCCCAATTTAACTGTATTTCCTCTTGATAATGATAGTAAATCCTGTCCATAGTCTATTGAAGCAGAGTGACAAAAATGTGTCAAATCAAATCGAATCCAAGCTTCATTCCTTCCTTCCTGTAGCTTATTATATGACAATGATATTTTAGTACATTCTTCTTAGCATTATTAGCCTCGTGATATATAAGTCTGGGCTGCTGGAATATCATGAAAGTGAAATTAAGGGATAAAAAAACCATATAAGAAGATGCTGATAACAGAATAAATATGTTGTCTCTCTCTCTCTCTCTCTCTCTCTCTCTCTCTCTCTCTCTCCGCACCTAAAATATTTTAAGTTTTGAGGTTAAGTACGGAAGCGAGACTTAGGGCCTGCTTGGCAAATGATAGAGGTTTCTAGAGAACTTTCGTACGAAAGGTTTAGCTTAACTTTCAATTCTTTAGACAGTCTTCAACCATGCGTTTTAAGTTAGCATTAGTATTGCATAATCCTTGAACCCTATTGCAGCTATTTAAATTTGGGCTTATGAATGCACTAATGGAGTTTTCACTCCTAAGTGCTAATTTAATCTTGTTTATCTTTTCTATGTCATTTCCAGCAAACAAAATATCATCCACATATAAAGACAATATTGAAACAGTGCCAAGCTGTATAGCAACTCAAACTTTTTCTTACAAAGCTTTTGTAGATGTATCTTCTTAGTTTGTATTCTGGCATGTAGTTAACATATATAAATTGATACCAGATCGTTAGAAAAGTAGGAGGAATATTGGAATATAAATACAACAAAGATAAATGTTTATGGAATACATGGATACATGATCTTGTGTGAACTTATTTTTATATAATAATGCTAATGCATTTTCTTCTCAATTTTGTGTAGGTTGGCGTGTAAATTTTTGATGGTTGTGGATATAAGCTAAATGAAAAGAGTCGATCGAGCTACATTTTGGCCTACAGACAATTTGTATTAAAATGGAATGGTTTAGTTGAATTTTTGGACTAACGTCAGTTTACAAATATTTTGTACATCTTGGATTCTCTTTACATAAAATTTTTGTTTTGGATTACTATTTCGATGACTTTAGACGTACAACAACACTTTGTACATCTTGAATGTTTTGGTGAAAAATATATGAATTTATTTTGGCAAACCTTTTCTATATCTTGATTGATCAAACTGGAGGTGGCAATTGAAATTGTTGAAATCAAAATTGTGGTACAGAACAGGTTATTCAGATATGAAATTGTGTAGCGAATTTATAGCACTCAAGAACGCTATAAAGCATTTACAGCATTCAAGAATGCTATAAAGAATCTACAGCATTCAAAAATGCTATAAACCATCTACAACATTCAAGAATGCTATAAAGCATTCACAGCATTCACAAACGCTATAAACCATCCACAACATACACGAACGCTATAATCCATCTACAGCATTCAAGAACGCTATAAGGTTATAGCGTTCACATGTCTTGACATACTATAGCGTGGACAATTATAGCGGACAGAATACGCTATAGAAGGCTTTATATAGCGTTCTGCGCATGCTATTGTAGGCTATATTTGTTGTAGTGTATCCATACTTATCGTCCGATCTTCCCTGTCCAAACTAAACCAAGTTAGCCAACATATGATACGTAAAATACTTAACGAATTTATATAGCCATTCAAGTATGTCGAGGGCGTATTCCTACCTCAGAACTGTGAAGTATTCAAGTTATGTCATACTCTAAGAGTTTTGTTCCGACGTCCATGTTCACTCAACTATTCAATTGTTCAGTTAACTTACTACTTGTTTCAATGCAAGGACTTGCATGTGGATTGCCACCAGCAAGCCCACTTAATCTATATGCACCAGTCGTTGGCATACAAGCCATTTTGGATACTTCCTCTTAGTACCATGAGTCCCTATCGGCCGACTGGCTGGTGTGCCTCCGATAGGCCATGGATACCCGGCTCACGCCCCTTGAATGACCAGGCCGCATTCAAACATTACGTAGCCCCATTCGTTTATTTCTTTGATCGTTGCCTTGGCATCCTCTTTTGTTCCTCCCCCATATACGTTGGGTTGTCCGCGACCATTTCGTATTGTCTTGTCATTTTTAACTTAACGATTGTCTTTAAGTCATGGGTTGTCTTTGAGCCATAGTCGATTATCGACTATGTTGACGGCGGCATCCGTGCAGCACGGGTAGCGAGCCCCGTTGCACGTCCCCGTCATACCTATCGCTAATCTTTTCTTTCTTTCATTTCTTTCATTCATTCATTCATTCATGCATTCATCAATCTCTTATTCGTTCATTTATTCATTTTGTAGGTCCCTGTACGGGAACCGCCTTGGCAACCAATCGGTCCTGAAGCCTTTCAATGTAGCTATACTCTACTCGGAACGACTATGTCGATAGTTTTCCCGTTTCATTGTTGTAAACCATCCATTGCTTCATTGTTGAACGTATAAGGAACTTAAAATGTAAGCTTCTGCCTTGACACGAGCGTGGAGTGCAGTTCAAGAGTTCTTATATTTTTTGAGTTTTTTTCCATGTTCTAAACAAGCATACAAGATGGGATTATTCCCTTAGCTAGGTGCGTTGAGTCATTTATTAGCATGCACGGTGTTATCGCCTAGCGATTCTAACAATAGTGTCCGTATTACTAAGTGTCTAGGCTAAGCAAAGATAGGTCCATCGGAGCTACCCACCTTAGCGATGATCGCATTGGCCGAGCGAGACTTCGAGTGCGCCTTTGACAGTCTAAGTCTAGATTCATCTTGATGGGCCAATGTAAGTCTTGCATCGATTCGCATCGATACTTCATCAGGTCGACGTAACTCTTCGAGTCGACGGCTTGTAACACCCAATTTTCCAGATTAGGGTAATTTTAAAATTTTGTAATTATAATTATTATTTATTGGCCTCCTTATGGAGAGTATTCATATTATATTAGTTATAGTTCATGACCTAGAACAGCGTTCTACCGCCGATACTGCGGCGTAGGCTGGGCGTTGTTACGCTCTCGTACCCTCACAATGGGTGTGGGTCGTGACACGTTTTTAGTGGTGGCCCATGCAGGTCGAGTTTATGTAGTGGTATTCGAACTAAAGTATCACTACAGCCTGCAGTAGGATTAGGATATTTTTGGAGGTACTCAATCACATTAGGAAAAACTCTTAATCCGATTCCTTTTGTCTAAAATTGTTGCTTATTGACTTCCCTTGAATATAAACTATTCTCCTTGAATTTTCGCTTCATTCTTAGAAATTGCTTCTTATTTTGATCTGTCTTCATGATGGTTATGAAGACACGATCTCATTGCTTCGGTTCGGAGGATACTATCGAGAGGCTGGCCACCTCTCGTCCTGTTCATCAGGGCCTCGAGACCGCAGCTTCTGTTGTGCCGACTCAGGTTGGCGTTTCTGCTATATTAGAGGTGTACCTCCGTCTGTACAGAGACTTTTCCCTTCATTTCCGGTTTCTCTCAGCAGCAGCGATTCATGCAGCATCAGCAGCAGAGATTTGTGCAGTATCAGCATCAGGCTGGAGGAAACCAGCAGGGCGAGCTATCGTCATGACAGTCGAGGATGCACAGACCATTGGAGATCTTGCTGCAAGTTTCGTTCTTCTCAATTCCATTTCCGCAATTGTTTTTTATAATTACCTTGAAATCCGATTCCATCTTTTCCTTGTTGATTGATTTATTTTCGTCATGTTACTCTTTTGTTGTGTTTGTTTTTTTTCTTCTGAGAAAATCATATGGTCTAGGTCGCCTAAATCATGGGATCTAGAATCCTCGATAGTTGTGTTAGTTGGCATAGTGAGGACATGTAGTCAGATTTTGGATGTATTTTTGGGTATGAGAATTTAAGGTTTTCGCCGTCGCATGCGGCAGTACAAAAATTTTAAATACCATGAACCTAGAGGTACGTACCTTAGTCAAGGACTTTGTGATTATCGTAGCCTTGCTCACTAGCATGATGAAGACTCTGGACAACATGATTTTGGATAGACGCATATAATTAACAGATTGTATCTTGAGAAGGTTTAAACAGCATACCCTTTTGATTGTTATAAATGACTTAGAAGTAGGGATATTTATTTTTGTAGAGCTTATTCATAGGTAGTTCCTTCATAGTGTAATGGTATGATGACTTGTAGAGTGTCTGTACCCTAGAGGTGATAGTTAGCATTGGTGTTAGAATAGTAACCCATTGCAGATAATTTTCCTGTTATCTATAATACCAACCAGTTACACATAGGATGTTAGTATGCCTTACATCCTTGATGATTATTACTACTTTCTCTTACCTTTTCCAATGAGGCACCCATGACCAGAGCCTGCCTTTGAGTATAGTTGTAGTTTCACCTAAGACCGAGAGGTCTATTTGCATAGATAGATTGCAGATAATATTGGCATATGGGATATAGGTTAGTTGGTATCTATAGGCCATTGTTGTATAGGGTTATAAACATATTGTTTAGCCTATACTTGGTTCAGTTTTCCATTTTAGTTAAGTTTCCTTCGTGTTGAGTTCCTTTATGTTGATCACCTTTATAGGCAGTGTGCAGACCCTTCACTAGATACCATGTCCCCTTGATTCAGACCATTCATCCTTAGCCTAGTTCTAAGCATTGTTTCAGACCCTTATAAGTTTAGTCTGCCTTAACCCTTGGTTGATCAGTCATGTATATATATAGATGATATACTTAGGATATATGTGATGGGTTGTTGTTCTTGAGCATATATATATATGTGGTATTTGGTATTCATGTGCTTAGCTTGTAGGTATTTAGTTATAGGTGACGATAGGATTGGGAAGTTAAGAGCTAGTCTATTATAGAGTTTCTCTTTTGCTAAATTCTAGTTGCCAACACCTAAATAGCTAGCATAGGTAAAATCCTAAGAAGTTGACCAGTTGATGACCAAGTACTTGGATGTTGAGAAATTAACTAGTGATTGACCCTTGACTATGTTTGACCTAGAAGGGGGTGCGATCATCTTAATTTCGAGGACAAAATTTTCATAAGGTGGGTAGGATTATAATATCCAATTTTCCAAATGAGGGTAATTTTGAAATTTTATAATTATAATTATTATTTATTGATAATTATTTCATATTATGATTTTTTATGATT
The DNA here is from genome assembly GCA_029216955.1 of Iris pallida. Lineage (NCBI taxonomy): Eukaryota > Viridiplantae > Streptophyta > Magnoliopsida > Asparagales > Iridaceae > Iris > Iris pallida. Next base: position 10,510,135 of record JANAVB010033817.1, on the reverse strand, counting down.
TTTAATCATTTTTAAACTATTTAAAATTATGACTTGTGATTTTGACACTTTACTATTGTTTGGTTTTAATTTCGAGGAATTTGTCACCCCCAGTTTTAGAAACAGGGGTATTTTTGTCATTTTGTATTTTTGAAATATTTTTGAAATTTATTTTATTATTTATGATATTGTTTTGGGATTATTTGAGTCGGGTTCGAATTTTAGCTCAATCCGACTTGAAACGGGGACCCAGGGGTAGTGTTGACTCTAGTGGGACCCACACACTAGTTAGGCATGGCCCACATAATATTAATTTTAGTCCACATGATAGAAATATTTTAGTTAGAGGTTAGACTAATTATTATGGATAAGGTTAGTGTGATTAGAGACTTTAGAATGACTAATTTAGCCCCAACCAATTAGCCCTTTCCTAATACTCATAGAATAGGTTAGTGGGGGCATTTTGGACCTTACCATAATAGAACAAATAGCCCCATATGGCCAGCCACTTTGGGAGAGGATAGGCTCAAGTTCATTTCATTATTCTCATCCACACTCTCTCTCTTGTTCTTCCCCAAATTCCTAGAGAGCAATCCCTAGCAATTTCTCCACAAATCCTTCCATTTCACCACCAAATCTTCTTCTTTCCTTCTCCATTCTAGCCAAGGAGGAAGCTACCCAAGTTGGGAGGATTCGGTGCTCGTTCGTGTCCTTTTGAAATCTCTACGTGTCGGTGTCGCTCCGGAAAGGCTTTTTTTCGATTCGATCTACCGGGAGGTATAAATCCCTTCTCATTTTCATTTTCTCATGCATATAGGTCTATTTTGAACCCATAGAAATGACCCACATGGTTGTATCTCTATTTGTGTCCATTTCGTATCCATTTGGAGGTCATAGGAGTGTCCTTTTTGTTGTGGTTGTGTCCATGTGGAAAAATCTCAAATTTGGACACACTATGTGTTGTTGTTATGTATGAATGAATTATTACATGTTTAATCTCATATTTTTGTATTGGAGATGTGTTCTATAGTGTCTCATATATATATATATATTAGTGTAGAGAGTGAGTTCTTGATATATTATGTTATATACTTGTGTTCTTTTGTCTCAAACTACCTAAATCCGTCATGATTTTTATCCACGTTTTTAATTTCAGTCCTAACTTAGAAATGTCATAACTTCTAGCTCAAAGTTTGGTTTAATCTTCCTTTTTTTAAAAGAAGCGTATTGAAGTTAGCTTTCCAAAAACATGTATTAATAGGCCTAATTATTTCTGTAACTTTTTGGAGAATTATTTGAGTGTCAGCTGTACGAAAGACAAACGCGTTCTTGGTGTTTTCGCAATTTCGGGAGTTTTCGGGAACGAAAACGCGATCTGTTTGAAGTTTCGGAAAGCTAACACATAGATCTATAACATACTTTAATCCTAAATTTTAATTCATGCTGAGATGATACAGTATTGATTATTAGTAGGAGTTACTATTCGGCATATGCATCTTGTGCACCCTTGTGTGTAATATAATGTTCTATTTGATTTTAACCCATGTTAATGTATATACATTATGTAATTAAATAGAGAATGCAAGCATGAGTAAATGGTTAAATAAATAATGTATGAGGTGTAAGTATCCTATCTAATGTAAGCATGTATAAGTATGGCTTGTGATGAATATGTAAGTTCCATAGTATGTAATGTATGGTGCATATAGTGGTGCAAGAGAATAAATGAATGATGAATGAATGCAAGCATGAATGTAATGTAATAATAGATGTAATGCATGATACGTTAGATGAATGAAATGATATATATATGATATATATCCTCTTTACATTAATGTATATATATGGTTGAATGCAAGCATGTAGGAATGCAATTAATGTAATGTATGTAAGCAATACATAAATGCATGAATGAAAGAATGATATACAATGCATGCATGAAAGTATATAATGAATGCTAGATATAAATGCGAGGTATATATGTAATGATAGATATGAATGCATAATGTATAAATATTGTAAATGTAATATCAGATTTCATATGTAGACATAGAACCAATGCATAGCTGATATTTAGATTGAATGTTAGTTCATTTTAGGTTGTTCGAACACTGAATTGTCCATATATACCTTCCTTTTCCTATTGCCAAGCCAATTTTAGTTTTCAATATAGTGGAATGTCTATGAATGTAATGTTAACCTTCAACCCCTTAATTCGAAATGTTAGTTAATTTCAGTATTAGACGATGCATGAGTTGTATGCATATGGGATGTTGGCTTAATGGCAGATTTCAGATAACATGGTTCATTTTATGTGGTTAGTTACACCAGTTTATGGGATATCTCACTTTAGTTTATATGTAAATGTGGAACTAAACTGAGAATGAACTTCACCCTCTGCACAAGGACACCCCACTCTATATCAACCACCATGCCATGTAACCCTTCTCTAAATGATTGCTATAATATATATAGATTTATGTAAAGTATAGATGCATGTTAGTTATAACTTAAATAGTCTCTACTCTAATGTATATAGATGTATACTTGTAGCCATGCATGTAAGTATAATACATGTGTAATATAGATGGGTTAGCTTTGTGCCATGTGTAGTGTAAACTCATAACTAGTATTGATTTCTCTTTTCATGTACACCTCCATGTTCACACACACACACATAGCTTTAAATGTTAGTTATTTTCTCTTACATAAATATATATATATATATATATATATATATATATATATATATATTATTCGATATATATATATATATATAAAAAAAAAAATATATATATATATATATATATATATATATATATATATATATATATATATATATATATATATATATCGAATAATATATATATATATATATATATATATATATATATATATATATATATATAATATCGAATATGCATGATAGTGATGTATCTTGATGTGTGACTTGTATTGGCTTGTATAGCCTTGTGATTGGTGTGTGATTGCTAGACTAGGCTTGGTTAGGCCTAGTGAGACTTATTAGACTTGCTGGGGTTAGGAGTGGCCTAGTTGACCTAGTTGACTGGTGTAGTTGACTGGAGTTGACCAAGTGTTGACTTTAGTCTATTTTGACCTAGACAGCATACAGACGCATCGTAGATTACATTTATCATCCCATATATACATCTTGACTTGTGTTGCTCTAACTAGGAGTCAGGTACCTCATCTCGGACAGTACATTTACTTCAGACATTTAGATACCAGGCGAGTACATTCTTTGACCGTTTCATACTTGTCTGGATTTACATTCTTGCTCTAGATTACTGTACTTGATGCTGACACGATTGTTATCACGGATTGGTACTATATGGATCTCCTTTTGGGATGTTATCTTCTTGTATTCACTAGATACATATTGTGATGTGCGTTTCACTTCCATATTGTATTTATTGAATACCTATATCCTTGTATACTCCTTGTGCATATTGTACTCTCAGTATCACATGAGTCCCAGGGATAGACCATTGTACACTATTGTATAACATTGTACAACTATTGTATAATATTGTACATCTATTGTATAATATTGTACATTCATTGTATAATATTGTACACTATTGTGCAAGATTACGTAACTGGAGTGGATCTTTGTGTATTGATTGGGGAGGGGGAGTAGAATTGGTTATGTACTCAAATCCTATTGTACAAAATTGTATAACTATTGTATATGTCTATTGTACACCCACGTACAATGGAGTTACCATTGTATTTTCCTAGACCGTTTACATAACCATATTGTACTCTAAATCACAGTAGGCTTACAGTTCTTACTTATCATATTTAGATATTTTCTGTTATCAAATCTCTACTGTTTTTCATATACTTCTTTCTTTCAGCGTTTCATGTACCTTACTCTATTGCATGCTTTATATTTCCTAACATGATATGAACTGCGTGAGATGTTTTGTGCTCGCTCCCGTCTTGACTGGACCTGTTGAAAATTTATAGAGGATGATGAGAAACCCTGCACCCTTACTTGGAGTTTGTCTAGTTGACACTCGATACCTGGACCCCTGGGGAGGTTCAAGCAGCTGCTCAGGATGATACCTTGTATAGTGTAGATAGCTTAGACTGTCCTTTCTTTTCATGTTTAGCTGTTGTCTTATTTTCAGAGTTGTATATTTTAGAGATGTTGAGACTTTGTTATTTCTTTCTGCTGTACCTCAGTTGAGAATTTCTTATCTATTTTCTATCATGCTACATTCTACCTTAGATTGTGATTGAGTTGTACCACTGTGTTGGCCTCCTTATGGAGAGTATTCATATTATGTTAGTTATAGTTCATGACCTAGAACAGCGTTCTACCGCCGACACTGCGACGTAGGCTGGGCGTTGTTACGCTCTCGTACCCTCACAGTGGGTGCGGGTCGTTACACGGCTCATTTGAGTCGTTGCACTTGCTATTTGAATCGGCGTTCCGCTAGGGCGGAGCGGGTCGTTACAAGGAGCATCATGGGACCTGAGTGTGTGTTCTTTCTCTTATCCACTCTTTTCTGTACATAACCTTTTGAGGCGTTTAGCCACCGAGCACGTGTTTAGCTCGTGTTTTGGACTTGACATTTGGCCTACTGACCTAAGCATGGTCTGTATATTTTTTAGACTGCAGCTAGAGTTGATCATGTATTACCTAGTCTTGCTAGTTCTTCATTCTGTATTACTAGCTTCATGATTATTTATATATCATAGTTTGGGACGCTTTACTGTCTTATATGCCTGATGATCATATTCTTATACTTTACTTTCTTGCTGGAGACTGAGATATCTAGGATTTGTGACCTAGGCTTGACTGTTGTTTTGTAGTAGTAACTCCATCTATACAGCTTATACGTTATTTCAAAGTACTGGAGTACTTTGGTTTACGTAGCTGGCCTGGTTCGTCCCTACTTGTCAGTATTCTGGTTTTGGGACGTGACAGGACCTGAGTCAGGTCGGGCTCAGCCCGGTTTGAAAGACGAGCCAGTCCGGGCCAGTCGGATCAGCAAACCCTAAATCCAGCCAGGATCCATGACCCGATTTACAGCGGGCCGGTTCATGGTTGGACCAGTCGGCCCAATTTGGGTTTAAAAAACCAAAAAAATTTATATGTTTTAAAAAAAACTATAAAATGAAAAAAAAATGAAAAAATATTGAAATTTTTTTCTTAGAAAAAGAGTTTTCTAAATAATAATAATTTAGTACGATTTAAAAAACGTATAATTTAAAAATAAATAAATTAGTAAGTAAGACTACAAAATGTAATAAAATTTAAAAAAATAAAAATTAGTACAATTTAAATTAGTATAATTTAAAAATATTTTTTTATCAATGTTTAGAAAATTTCTATTAAAAAACATGTACATGTATAATAAAATTTAGAAAATTTGCATAATTAATTTGCTAAATGAAACATGAATTGAATAACTAATACAAGATTTGTATATCCGTGGGTTGTGGCCTAGTGGTATCAACGGAGGTCCTGGTCAAGAATGAGCAGGTTCGAATCTCCCCTTATCTTTTGCCAAGCCGTAGGAAAGGACACCTCAAAAAAAAACAAGATTTGCATAATTTAAAAATTAATGACTTATACAATATTACTAGTACATAAACTGCAATTAGTGACTAATACAAGATTACTAGATGCCGATACATGATTTTAAATGTCTGCGTAGCTTCCCTGTACCGTAGCTATAGTTCCATTTGAATCGTTTCCTACAATGCAAACATTCAACTAGAACTTTACTGGACTATCTTCTTTCTGTATTGTCACTTGCACGCTCATTGTAAACTCCGCTAGAATGATGCGAAAATTTTTAGTGGTGCTTGTTGAGGTTGCAGTGCGGGTTGTCGTGCATGTTGCGGTTGCTGATCTTCCGGTTGCGGATCTTGTGGTTATTGTGGTACTTGATCATTATCCATGATATAAATCGTCTCTTCACACTAGGTTATTTGTAAAAATTGTAAGAGAAAACAATTGTTAATGTGATTAATTTTGAAGATTTATAGCCTATTTATAGATTTTTTTTGGGTATAAACTGACCTCTTTAACCTACCAAAAGAGTTGGTATAAGGATATTTTTGATCATTTTCAGTAAATTAACCAAAATACCCTTCAAATGTCTAAAACCAACAACTAAAATGGGAGTAAAAGGATCTTTTTGGCCTCAAAACGGTATTAAAAAAAATCGGTCGAACCAGGCATGAAACAGACTTGGACCAGGACGGTCCGGGACGCCCCGGTCGGGTTCTACGGATTTGACCGGCCCTGATCCGTGGTGAAACTGGACCGGACCGGTCCGGGCTTGCGGGTCTAGAAGCGCAATCCAGTCCGGACCCGCTGGATTAGTGGGTCGGGCTGGACCGACCGGATCGTTGACCGGGCTTGGACTGACCAAGACCGGTTTTGACCGGGCTGGGCTCGAGCTGGACCGCTCGGTCCAAGTTGCACCTTGAGGGTTAATTAACACAACTTTTAGTTTATTTTGACCTTGAGGGTTAATCTACACAACTTTTGGCTTATTTTGCAGTTCATCCTTCTCACTAATGTTTACCATAACTTTATGGAGAATTGAAAACAATGGGAGTGTTTTGTTGAAAACAATTTAGTGGAAAGAAGCACAGAGAGTTATTTCATAAAAGAAACTATTTTTTATTCAAGTTTTTGTTTCAATCTGAGAAAGTGTCCTTCTTGATTAGGGAGTGGACAATGGCAAGCACAACTGATGATTCGATGGTGGCCATAGATATGGAAAAAGAAGACAATTCTAGAATTTTGGCTATCGCCAAAAATATTCAAAAAGAAATGGATGACGAGCAAGGTAAACATGGGTGCTATTGTAGGGAATCGGAGAAGAGTGATCATGAATATATGTTCAGCCAGGTTCCTGATTTTATTCGAAAAGAAGGTAGACATCACTATGAACCCAAAGTCATCTCCATTGGCCCAATCCATCGTGGTAAGGAAGCCCTCAAGCCGACGGAATCGTTGAAACGGAAATACTTGAGTGAACTCATCCGCAGAAATACGGAAAAGAATACAGTTGAGAATTACGTGAAGGCGGTTTGCTCGGTTGAGGAGGAGGCAAGAAAATTATACTCCGAGTCGGTCATACTGGACGACAACTTCGTCGAGATGATGGTGTTGGATGGATGCTTTCTCGTCGAGTTTCTCCTCAAAGCTTATTATGGTGACAACCAGCAGAGGTATCTGAATAAGCTGAACCTGTTGCGGAGAGACCAGCTACTGCTAGAAAACCAAATCCCCTTTCTCATTCTGGAGAAATTGTCCAATTCCTCTTACCGAGACCACGAACATTTATTAGGTCGAAGTGAAACCCTAAAACATCTTAGTTTCTTCTCTGTCACTTTGGACAGGTATAATACTCCGGACATGTTTTTCAAGTATTGGTTTTTCTTTTTTGGCGATCGGGCAGTACGTGACAAACAAGTAGTCCACCTACTCCATGTGCATCACGCATGCCTTCACTCACTTCATAACTATCATGAGAGTAGCTATACAATATGCAAGAAGAATATAAGGAGGATCGGGAGGCTGGTTGCTGGCCTTCTTGTTGCTCTTGTTTTGCTTACTCACTTGTAAGACACCAAATTTTTTGGGATGTCACCGAGCCTATCCGAGGGAAGGAGGACCCGGTGCGCCAGTTCTAGAGATCCCCTCTGCCACCCAACTTCACAACTCTGGAGTTAATTTTAAGAAGAAGAAGCATAACCACTTGACGCGGGTCGGTGCCACCTTTGATAAGGAAGAAGGCATCCCTGGAGATATCGATGTTCTCAGTCCAAGATACTCAAATCTCAACTTTTCGCAACCTGATAGCCTTTGAGCATACGTACCCGACAGCAGGCAACCACATCACCCGTCGAGCATTACTAATGACATGTCTCGTTAGAACGGCAGAAGATGTGGCCATACTCAGAGACAGCCGCATCATCGAGAGCTTGCTCAAGAAGGACATACAGGTGGTAGAAGTGTTCGCTCGGTTCCTCAAGGGTTTGGATTTTGAGAAACTCGATAACCAGAAACTGTTCGAGGAGGTCTCGGAATATTGCAGTGAATTTCACCACAGGTGGAGGGCGGATTTCAAGCGTACATACTTTGGGAATCCCTGGACTGTAACCTCCATGATAGCAGCCATCGTGATCCTGCTTCTCACCTTTGCTCAGACATATTACACCATCTACGCCTATCACCACCCTCCTTCGACTTAACTAATTGCTCTGCTCTGCAAGTGTGTATGGAGGAGATGGGAAGCACATATATAATGCTCGCGGGATTGGAAAATAGATATATGCGCGTTGTAATTTTTCTATTTAATTCCAAGACCCAAGTGTGAGCGTGTGTTTCGTACTCGTGTTTGTAATAAGGCTTGTCTAACATGGGCACATGTTTTTTTTGAATAAAAGCCTTCATTAAGAAAATTAACAAGGTACATTGTTTTTATCTGTACTGAAAGCTACTTCAATACAGAGAGGAATCTCTTCATAATCAATAGTAGAGGAAGAGAGATTAAAGAGTAGAGCATGAGAGGCCAATGAATGAGCACATTCGTTGGCTCTCCTATTAACATAAGAGAACATATAATTGTCTCCAGTTTTCAGAATTGCCTTAGCATCTTCAATTGTGTGTCGAGCTCGCCATAAAGGTATTGTGTCACTGATATTGATTGCATCAATTAGAGGTTTGCAGTCACCTTCAATGATAACATTTTGCAGTTGTTCTTTTAAGCAGATATCCAAGGCAAGTCGAATACCCATCGATTCAGCTTCTATTGGTGATCCACCTTCCTCTGATTTGGATTGTGCTAGTATGAAATCTCCATCTGCATTACGAAGGACAGCTCCTGCTCCCATTCTTCCATCCAAAAAAGCTCCATCGAAGTTGATCTTTAAGACATTATGTGTTGGAGGAATCCAGATGTCTGATGATTGCAATCCATGTGAAGTATTAGAGTTGTGGTTGTTGCTGTTGTTGTAAGAATCATACTTGGTTTTGAAATTGAGTGCATCTTCAGTTATTCTTCTAGCATTGATGGATTGCTGCTTGAAAATTGAGTTATTTATGGCCTTCCAAATGCTCCATAAGAGATAAAGACATGTTGAAATCTTTTGCAAATCACCTTCCTTCAGTACAGATGAAATGACTGAAGAAATGGTGGAGTCACTATGAATCAATGAGTGAGTCTCTGGAATGAGTCGCCATGAAATACCTGTTACAGGACAATGTAATAAAAGATGGTTAGTAGTCTCTGGATGTACCTTGCATAGAGTACATGTTTCATCAATCTGGTTGACTCTATGATGGATGTTTGCATTTGTAGGCAGTGAATTAGTAAGAGCACGCCATGTGAAGAGGGGCACATTGGGACTGATATGAGTATATGACCATAATTTCTTCCAGTCTTTGAAATTGTCTTCATCAGAAATCTCCATGTTCTCATAGAACTTGTCATGAATAGTTCTATATGCAGACTTTGTAGTGAAAACACCATTGGCACATGTTGACAACCACTGAAATAATATTTGAGATGAGATTCCGTTGCTTTGCTTTGCTTTGATTTGAGTTATGATATTTTCTCAACTTAAATTTGCTCTCTTTTCGTCATTCGTATCATTCTTCTCCCATTTCACACTAATGACGTCCCTTTACTTGCAAGAGGTCCTACCAACCTCATTTAGTTGTTAATTTGACTTTGAAGCCAAATTCTGTGCTCACAATTTGAAATGGCAAATGCGTTTAAAGAACAAACGCAAAATGGCAATCAACAAACAGCTTGACTAAGGGATTGCATTTGATTCCTAATTTTAGACCACGAATGCAAAGGGTATTTTGTTTGGTTTGTTATTTTAAAACATTGGTTTAGAAATAAATATAATTAATTACTAAAATGTACATCTCTACTAATATAATGTAGATTGAAAACCCGCTCAAAAATGAACCGTTTAAGTCGTATGTATAATATCCTCTATTAACTAAAACAAATTATATATATATATATATATATATATATATATATATATATATATATATATATATATATATATATATATATATATATATATTGTTGGAAATCGGATACGTCCTCTAGAGCTCTGATACCGTGTCCGAGACGTTGCCGCAGCGAAAACTTAGGCCAATCCTCCTGAAATAACCAACCCCCGTCTAACGGACACCAAACACAGATAAAGACAAGTAAATGGCGGTGACTACGTCACCTGGACAAATCTCAATCTCTATAGCTCAGATGAAATTACAAGATTGACAAAAACTAATGTTGAACCCCTTGTCCTAATAGGTTCAACCCCCTCACCACACTCAAGAAGAAAAGAAAGAGATTACAATTGAAATCGCTCACCAACCCGTAGCAATCTTCCTAACCGAAGTTGACGACCCCTCGATTAGATCTATTTTTCCTTCTGTCTTGGATGGCGAAGTCCTAAGAGCAAAGTGCGAAACTTTTTCTTAGATTTTCTGTGGTCGAGCACCTCGAATCTCCACTTTTGTGCTGTGCTTTGTGCCTCCACCCTCACCCCATATATATAGAATGAGAAAAATCTATTTTATGTCATAATAGAATTTCTTAAATAAGAAGCCCTCAAATAATAATCCTACTACACCTAAAATAGTCCATCAACATCCTATTTTGGATTATAATAGGATCTCTTTGTAGGACCGTTGAGCACCTCTAAGGGGGGGGTGAATAGAGTGAGTGCGAGTGCCGCGAAATAAATCATCACTTAAAACATTAAAAGCATATCACTATAGCAGTGAATAAAGAGACAATAAATAAATGTAGCAAGAGATCAGAGAATCAAACTCAGTGAACACCGCGATATATACTGATTTTCCTCTTGGAGGACTAATCTAGTTGCAGGTACTCTTGCCTACTGTTAATCTACTATTCACAAGCTAATTGAGAGCTTGCAGTCTCTTTACAATACCGTGCTTGGTGACAAGTGCACGACCAATTTCACAACATCGTGCTTGGTGACGAGCGCACGACCAGCTTCTAAAACAGAGATAATTTTTGAACTTGAACGACTTGATCCTTACAACTCTGAGAACTAAAGAACTCTAAATCGAATCGATATTACTGGCTTTGGCTAAGAGATGTATAGGTGGAGTATTAAAGCTTTTAGAATACTGAAAAATACTTTAGTAATAGATAAAGAGAAGAAATGATTGAGTGTTTTGAAAAGAAAATTTTCTCTTCCATTTATAGGTGTTTTTGAGAACCGAATTCGGACAGAGTTCGGGTGGAGTTCGGTTGCAAATATTTTACAAACGAACGTTGCATGCAGATTTGGAGGTAACAAACATTTGAATATGAAACAACCGTACTCGGTCCGAACTCGGACCGAACTCGGCCTGAGTTCTGTCTAAGTTCATCTAGTAATGTTTTGTCAAAATTTGTTGCATAGGATAAATGGAACTTTTGGTAAGTGGACTTTGAATGAATGGGTAGGCTTTATAGGCGAGTGGACTGTGAATAACCTAAGCCAGTAATACTTAATCGATTTTATAATTTGTATTCTAGACTTAATAAAGGATAAAATACATAATAAACTGTAAAAATGACTCAGACTGTTTTCAGTGCATAAGTACTTCGGGATGATGATTTTCATGCTTGTTGATGTTGTAGTACTCTCTGATATTGAATTTACTTGACCTGAAATGTTAGCAGTAGTTTGTATATTTTGTTATTGACTTAAGTCATATGTTGATTTATCAAAATCGGGTGTGACCATTTCGTAATGGGCCAACAATCTCCCATATTTTGATAATTGATAAATTTTAGTCTATACCAAAATATATCTAATAACTTGAAAAAAATGGTGATATTGCTCTTTCTTTCCTTTTGTCATGATCAAAATGTTATGGCTCCCCCGTAATGTATGAAGCCAACAATGCTCACCAAAAAAACAAAGAAAGAACATATCAATATATAACAAGTCGTAGCAATAGTAAACTAGAAGTAGCAGTGAGAAAAGATACAGAAATCTCATAATATCAATAGAATAAGATGCAAATAACATAAACTGCATAAGTCATAACTCAAAAGTTTTTGACTATCAAAAAGAATCCAATAAAAAGTCTAAACCGAAAGTTTAGACTGATACATCATAAAAGAAACTACATAGATCATCATCCAGCAACTACATCCAAAAATTACTAACTGTAGTCCCACATCATAATGGCGTATCATCACCTCCAGGAGCATCCGGTGGAAAGTAAGCTGTAGTATGATAAAAATGAGCAAAAGTAGCCTCATCATCGAACCTCAGACCTATGAATCTGGGGTGATAGATCATCAGAACAGGATGAGTGGGATCATGTGATAGACTCCAGTGTATATCAGCAATGCTATTTCGCAACACCTGTGCCTGGGTGATGTGGCAGAACTCAAAGTCAATGTAACTCTAATGACGTTGAGCTGAGAGGACAACAAAGTTATCAAAGTGTTGATAAAAGCTTGGGTCGAAACCAGGAGCAGGGGCTGGAGCAGCTGGAGCAGGAGCCTGAGGGTCATCATCATGAACTGGAACAGCGGGTTCGGCACCAGGTGGAGGAGGAGGGTTGGGATACAACCTACCTCTACTAAGATCAGTGGCAGGAGAAGAGAAATGACATATTTGAAGATAAATTTCAAATCTCCTGAAGATAGATGCTAGGTGCATTGGGTAAACAAGGTTACGCCTGCACTTCTGCAATTGAGCATCCAGGCCATAACAGTCTTGTGGATGGAAAAAGGTATGCCAAAGTAAATATGATACATCGCAGATAATTCCATGAAGGTGATCCGTCAGAAGATCCCCTTTTCGGAAGTAAAGTGGAGAAGATAAAGCGATGTAATTCATAGAAGTGCTGATTCAAGTGTTTCGAATATACCCTACGTGGGACAAGACGAGGGTGACAGATCAATTCTTTGAAGGAGTCAAGGATGACACCGTTTGAAAACTGGACGTGGTTAATATCCACCAAAGCTTCACCAATATCAGGAACGTAAAAATATTTACTAATATCAGTGGCATTGAACTCAAGTTCTTGTCCAGCAACACAAGAATAGAAATTGCCATTATCTTTTACTTGCAAGTTGCAGTAAAATATCCTAACGACATTATCATAAATATTATCAGAAATTTCAAAGAAGTCCCGAATTCCAAGTCGGTTAAAGGTATGAGCATATCCAGAAAAAATTGTAAAGTTGACACAAGCTCCAGCATAAATTTTACGACCAAAGAAGGAAGTAAACCAAAGATCGAAAAATTTCTTGTCAGGAAATAGACCGGACTCATAGTCGTCATTATCAGAGGGACGAGCTGGACTGAAAACATTAGTTGAAAAATAGACAGATGAGGATGATCCTACTTGGGAGGCATCCATCTTTCTCTTTTGGGATTTAGGTGCCATAGAAAGAAAATAGTGAAGATAGATGATTACCTTTGGAAGAAGGAAGAAGAAGATGAAGGGGATCACTTCAAAACTCTACAAAACTTGAAGAGGAGGAAGAGGAGAACATTCACTTAGGATTTTGGAGAGTATTCTCGGTGGGATGATGAGAATAGAGGTGGTAAAATTGGGGTATATAAAGGCTAGGGCCGGCTGTTCTGTTCTGGAAATTCGTACCCTTACCATCCGAACTTGGTCCGAGTTCTTCCCGAGCTCGGCTGCTTGTATTTTCAATGTCATTAATATTATATAATTGATAATATTCAATGTATAACTTGCACACTTCTTCATTTAATAATTTTTATTACTTTGGGTTAGCTGTAGGGGCCGGATCCCAGCTAACGATAATCTGAAGACTAGTACACTGTGTCGCTTCAGGCTATTTACGCCTGTATGATAGAAGGACCCTTTCGTCTTGTACCCAAAATAATGTCCACTAATAAAGTTCAAAGTTTTGAGTTATAAATTGATTTACTAATCATACTACATTATGAATCTGAAAATTCAAGTATGCCGAGCTCTCGAAGCAGATTGTTAAAGCGGTTTTCAGCTAATGGTTTTATGAAAATTTCTGCTAGTTGATTATCTGTGTCAATAAATTCTAAGCAAATATTTCCATGTTCTTGGTGATCACGTAAGAAGTGATAACGAATCTCTATGTGCTTTGTGCGTGAATGACATACAGGATTCTTAGTCAGGTTAATAATGCTAGTGTTGTCACAATAAATAGGAATCTTAGTGTAGTGCAGATTATAGTCTTCTAAGGTTTGCTTCATCCATAAAATTTGAGCACAACATTATCCTGCGGCGATATACTCAGCCTCAGTAGTTGATAGTGCTACAGAATTTTGTTTCTGGCTAAACCATGAGACTAAGACTTTTTTTAGGAAATGACACGTACCGCTGGTACTTTTACGGTCTATTTTGCATCATGTAAAATCTGCATCCGAGTAACCTATCAGGTTAAAGGATTTAGGTTTAGGATACCATAAGCCTACTGTTGAAGTTCCCTTAAGGTATCAGAAGATACGCTTAACGGTACATAAGTGTGATTCCTTAGGATTTGCCTGATATCATGCACAAATGCAAATACTAAACATAATATCAAGATAACTAGCAGTTAAATATAATAAACTACCAATCATACCTCGATACTTACTCTGGTCGACAGGTTTGCCACTTTCATCAGTGTCAAGCTTTGTTGATGTAGCCATTAGAGTTACGATTGGCTTTACATTGACGAAGTCGTACAGTTTCAGTATGTCCTTTGTATATTTAGCTTGATTGATGAATGTTCCTTTTGAGTGTTGTTTGATCTGAAGTCCTAGAAAGAAGTTCAGGTCTCTCATCATACTCATCTCAAATTCACTCTACATACACGTAGCAAACTTTTGACAAAGTTTTTCGATAGTAGATCTGAATATGATGACATCAACATATATTTGCACAAGAAGAATATCATCATCTAAAGACTTGATAAATAAATTAGTATCAACTCTTCCTTTTGAAAAACCATTTTCAAGTAAGAAGGCACTTAGGTGTTCATACCAAGCACGAGGTGCATGTTTGAGTCCATAGAGTGCTTTCTTAAGTTTGAAGACGTGATCAGGTAATTTAAAATCTTCAAAACCAGGAGGTTGTTTCACAAAAACTTCTTCTTTCAAAAATCTGTTTAAAAATGCACTTTTCACGTCTATTTGAAATAATTTGAAATCAATAAAACATGAAAATGCACAAAACATGCGGATAGCTTCTAGTCTAGCAACAGGAGCATATGTCTCGTCATAATCAATACCTTCTTCTTGATTATAACCTTGTGCCACTAGACGTGCTTTGTTGTATAGAACTTGTCCATCTTCACTTAATTTATTTCGGAACATCCGTTTATTACCAATTATCGATTGACCAATAGGTTTAGGAACGAGTTCCCAAACTTGGTTTCTCTCAAATTGATTAAGTTCCTCTAGCATGACATCAATCCAAAATTCATCATTAAAAGCATATACTACATTCTTAGATTCTACTTGTGAAATGAAGGCTACATTAGCTGCTATTTATCTCTATATAAAGAGCGTGTACTTACACCTTTTGATATATCACCTATAATGAGAGTCTCTTGATGATCTGGCAAGAACTTCAATGACTCAAATCTATGAGTCAGATCTTCTACATGACTTTTATCGATTCTGACTTGTACATTTTCATCATCACTATCGCTAGATCTGTGACTATTTAGCTCATCAAAAGTAACATTAATGGATTCTTCAACAATCATAGATCTTTTATTAAAAATTCTATATCCCTTACACTTAGCAGCATATCCGAGAAATATTCCTCCATCTGCTTTAGATTCGAACTTTTCCAAGTTGTCCTTGGTGTTCAAGATAAAACAGCGACATCCAAAAACTTTAAAATATGAAATATTTGGAATTCTTCCAAACCAAAGTTCATAAGGTATTTTCTTCGAGATAGGTTGAATTAATACCATATTTAAAATATGACATGCTGTACTTACAGCTTCTGTCCAAAAGTATTTAGGAATATTGTGCTGATTCAGCATGACTCTAACCATCTCGCTTAGAGTACGGTTCTTCCGCTCCATAACACCATTCTGTTGAGAAATTCTAGGACAAGAAAACTCGTGGTAATATCCACTATCATCACAAAACTTCTTGAAATCAGTATTTACGAATTTGCCACCATGGTCACTTCGGATACGAATAATCATGAAGCCTTTTTCGTTTATACATTTTTACAAAATATCAAAAATTTAAAAATTATATCACTTTTGTTTGATAAAAAAAACCCAAGTAAAACGAGAGATCATCAACAATAACAAAGACGTAGAGCTTACCGCCAAGACTAGCGACTCTACTAGGACCAAATAAATCCATATGTATCAATTGCAAAGGTCTAGAAGTACTTACATCATTGATAAATTTAAATGTAGACATATGTGCTTTGTTCTCTTCACAGTCTGCACATACCATATCTCTCTTGAATGATATCTCAGGGAATCCTTTTACAAACTTTTTAGTGCTTAGCCGTGAGATAGTATCCATATTAGCATGTCATAGTCTCATATGCCATAGCCAGCTTTCATCTAAATTTGCTATTAGGTATCTTCCTGCATTATTAGTACTCTCTAGAAAGAAAACATAAATATTGTCTTCTCTAATCCATTCATATACGGGATTACCAAATGACATATGATATATTGTACATTTATCTTTTACAAAATTGATGTCATAACCATTATCTGCCAAGTGACTTATGCTCAGTAGGTTATGTTTCAATTCTGTAACTAGACAAACATCTTTTATTACAGGATAAGAAGATATACCAACAATCTCATTTCCAATGATACCACCTCTCCGGTTGTTTTCGAAGGAGACGTATCCTTCTTTCTTCATCGATAGCGTGGCAAACAAAGATGCATCACCAGTCATGTGTCGCGAACATCCGCTATCGAGAATCCACTTGCTTTTAGCATGAGAGGGTTGAGGGTCCACCTACAAAACAAGTAGATGAATCCTTTGGTACCCATTTATTGAAGGTTCCATGTTGATTAGTCTTAGGTCTCCAAATCAGTGTGTGATTGTCAAAAAGCTTTCTTGCTAGACAATACTGTGATATGTACCCATGAGTACCACAGTATGTGCAAGTAAGTTTTGAAAATGTGTTAGTTAAATTTGTGTTGACATGCATATGTGGTTTCTTTGAAAACCTATATGTGAAAGCATGGTGATATTCGTGATTCTTACGTGCTTTCTGTGGTTTAGTCCTCTTAGGTGTATGCTTAGCATTAGGACTAACTTTAGACTGTGTCACAGGTATAGCCTGTTTGCCTAACTTGATTTCTAACTTTTTAGAAGCCACATAAGACTCTTCATATTTAGCGGTCATATCAATGAGTCTTTGCTCTGTGACTAAGTGCCTCTTCTTCTCTATGTCATATAACTCTTGTATCTTGACATAGTCTCTTTCTTTCTTTTCAATTTTAAGGATAGCCTCATGATAGTCTACTTTAAGCTTGGCTATCTCATCCGTGTTATCAGTAGTAGATGTCTCTCTAATATCTTCAATGATATTTGACAATCTAGCTACTTCGGTTGTGCATGTCTTGACCTCTTTTCGAGATTGCTTATACTTGTCAAGCACATTTCTGTGTTCTTCAAGTAATTTACTGAAGGCATTTTCTAGCTCATCGAAAGTAAAATTATCATATAGAGGATTTGAGGATACCTTATCGAAAGTCATAAGACAGACATTTGCAGTGCTGGAGGGTCTATCTTTTTCCTCTGATTCACTAGCATCACTTTCATGCCAGATACTTGTATTTGCATACTTTCGACCAGTTGTTGTTCTTCGGCTTGATCTTGATCTATCATATGGACTGCTTTTCTTTGGAGTTGGGCAGTCCTTCTTCATATGCCCTGACTTCTTGCATCCAAAGCAGATTGTTTCTTCTTTATTGCTTTCATGAACATCTTTCTTCCTTCTGTTTAATTTCTCAAACTTTAAGAATTTTTTAAAATTTTTCACTAGCATGACTTGTTCATCACCACTGGATGATTCTTCGTCAAAATTTTTGCATGTTGATCTTCTTGGTTGAGCTTTAAAGGCGATAGATTTTCCTTTTGGAATTGCTTTTTCAAACTCTTGTAGGTCCAGCTCATGGGTCATCAGCTTGTTCATAAGTGTTTCCAGAGTCATTATGGTGAGATCGTTTCCATCAATGATTGTCGTTGCCTTTGGATTCCAGTTCTTGGTTAGAGTCCGTAGCACTTTTCTAATCTTCTCTTGATTGCTATAATCCTTACCAAGAAAATGCAAAGGATTACTAATATCAAGAAAATGAGTGAACATATGTGTAAATGACTCGCCGGGTTTTATTTTGAAAGATTCATATTCCTGTGTTAGTCTACTGATTTTGGATTTCTTCACTGGGGAAGTACCTTCATGAGTTACCTCAAGAAGTTTCCAAATCTCATGAGACATCTTACAGGTTGAAACTCGATTGAACTCCGTCTTGTCAATTGTACAGAACAGTGCATTGATGGCAGATGCATCTAGACTAGCCTTTGCTTTTTTTCTGCCTATGTATATATTTATCATAAGGCTTGTCTGTAAGTTCGCCATCAACCAGTGTATGTGTCGGTTTCTTATAACCGTCAATAACTATAGACCAAAGATCAAAGTCAAGATACTTTAAGGAGAATGTCATACGTGTTTTCCAATATGTATAGTTTGTTCCATCAAATAGTGGGGATCTATTTGTGGATTGCCCTTCACCGTTAAATATTGATTTCATAGCTTCCATATACACTCTCTGAGGTTATATTAGAATATAACCTGCTCTGATACCAATTGTAGAACTGTTGAGCACCTCTAGAGGGGGGTGAATAGAGTGAGTGCAAGTGCAGCGGAATAAACCACCACTTAAAACATTAAAATTATATCACTATGGCAGAGAATAAAGAGATAATAAATAAAGTAGCAAGAGATCAGA
This sequence comes from Iris pallida, assembly GCA_029216955.1. NCBI lineage: Eukaryota > Viridiplantae > Streptophyta > Magnoliopsida > Asparagales > Iridaceae > Iris > Iris pallida. The sequence goes on along the minus strand of JANAVB010033817.1, from coordinate 10,491,155 downwards.
GAATCAAACTCATTGAACACTGCGATATATACTGGTTTTTCTCTTGGATGACTAATCCAGTCGCAAGTACTCTTGCCTGCTGTTAATCCACTATTCACAAGCTAATTGAGAGCTTGCAGTCTCTTTACAACATCGTGCTTGGTGACAAGTACACGACTAACTTTACAACACCGTGCTTGGTGACGAGCGTACGACCAGCTCCTAAAACAGAGATGATTTCTGAACTTGAACGACCTCTTTATAACTCTGAGAACCAAATAACTCTAAATCGAATCGATATTACTGGCTTTGGCTAAGAGATGTATAGGTGGAGTATGAAAGCTTTTAGAATACTGAAAGACACTTTAGGAATAGATAAAGAGAAGAAATGATTGAGTATTTTGAAAAGAAAATTTTCTCTTCTATTTATAGGTGTTTTTGAGAACCGAACTCTGGCAGAGTTCGGGTGGAGTTCGGATGCAAAGATTTTGCAAACGAACATTACATGCAGATTTGGAGGTAACAAACATTTGAATATGAAACAACCGAACTCGGTCCGAACTCGAACCGAACTCGGCCTGAGTTCTGTCTAAGTTCATTAGTAGTGTTTTGTTAAAATCTGTTGTGTGGAATAAATGAAACTTTTGGTAAGTGGACTTTGAATGAATGGGTAGGCTTTATAGACGAGTGGACTGTGATAACCTAAGCCTGTAATACTTAAGCGATTTTACAATTTGTATTCTAGACTCAATAAAGAATAAAATACATAATAAACTGTAAAAATGACTCAGACTGTTTTCAGTGCATAAGTACTTCGGGATGATGATTTGTATGCTTGCTGATATTGTAGTACACTCTCTGATATTGAATTTACTTGACCTGAAATGTTAGCAGTAGTTTGTATATTTTGTTATTGACTTAAGTCATATGTTGATTTATCAAAATTGGGTGTAACCATTTGGTAATGGGCCAAAACTCTTAAATATGAAACCCTCAAATAAGAATCTTATTATATCTAAAATAGCCCAGCACTAATTATGGACATCAAAATTAAATTAAATTAAATATTTAATCAGATTTGGACACCATAAATATGCTATTACCAAATCCAGACTGGACTCCAACAATCTTCCCCTCTAGTCTGATGAGAGGGTGTTGACCCCATGGCTCCTCAACTGGACTCCATGTCTGTCATCATGCGACATTGTTCCTGTTCCCCCATGCCACTGATCTTTGATCCCCCGAGCTGCTTTGCATCTTCCTTTGTCTCCAGCTCCTCGACCATCACGTCGACGCTAGCTGCCATGCGTAGCACCTCTTGTACCACTGGGATCCTGCCGATATGAATAACACGATCAAGACCGAAGTCCCTGACGATCAGCCTCACTGCAAGTCTCGGCTGCCTGTTCCCGACTTACGTCTTCCACCGAAAAGTGTTAGCATTCCGACGAGCTTCTTCATCCTTGGCTGGCCCAACCAAGCAGACGGTGCGATCCTCCTGAGATTCGAACTCCTGAACCTACCCACCTTCGTGTCTGAACTTGAAGCTCCCCCATACAGATGCGTCCTCAAGCAGAACATCACTCATTGTGCATACCGTCGATGACCCACAGCTTCCCATGAACTATGTGAATGATGATGCTCCCGCCTTAGATTGAGTTTGCTGCAAACCTTGATCTCCTTCCTGGCTTTGAACTGCTAAAACCGATGTCGCTCCATAAAGCTTTGGCAAACCATCCGTCGCCAAAACTGGATCTGTAGAGCAACACCCACCTGGAGACAGACTAGCTGTCATGGGACCGACAGACTGACCCTCAATTTTTGACTCACCACCATCCGTCACTTTGTCTCGACGAACCGAGTCCTCCGTATCCCTCAAAGAACCCAGAAGCCCATCCTCAGCAAGTTCTCGACGATCCACCTCCTATCGAGCACCTCTCGAGCCTCCATCCGGTGTCTGTGGCCTACCTGTACAGCTCAGCGGCTTGAGCTTGTACATGCCACAACACAAATCTCTCCGAGCCAGCTGTTGGGAACCCTTCGCAAGCATCCAATCTTGGTCTCCAAATAGACTGCGACAACCATCATCTGCCAGCCTCCCTACCGAAACCAAGTTGTAGCGCAAACTCGGTACATATCGTACACCCTTGAGAACAAGCTTCTTATTGAGCTCCGTTGTCAAGTGCACATTACCGATGCCTACAACTACAGCCATCCCCTTGTCGTCTATCTTCACACGTCCAAACTTGCCTCCGCGGTATGACGTAAAGATCCTACTATATAGAATGACGTGATACGACACCCCCGTATCTATGACCCAGTCGCCGTCATGATACATACCACAAGGTTCCTCTGTGTCGGTTGCTGCGATGATGATATCTCTTATTGCTGTGAGATCCTCCTGATCGTCCTTGTCTTTTGCCTTCTCAGCATTGAGCTTCATACAGTTTCTCTTGATATGACCCATTTTGCCACAGTGATAGCAGCCCTCCTTACGGTCCACAATCGCAAGATTCCGAGAACTCCTCCTATCCTCGCCTGTGAATTAGGTCTTTTCTTCCCGTAGAAAGTCACCATAGCGGACTCCTGCGACGATTCCACTTGCTTGCACTGGACCTCCTCATTCAATAAGCTACTTTGGACTGCCTCCATCATGACAACTCCATCAGGCGTGAAGTTGCTCACCGACACCACCAACGTCTTCCATCTTTTCGTCAAAGAACTCAACAGAAGTAGGGCTTGAAGCCCATCATCAATCACCATCTTCATCGGAGACAGCTGATTGATGATACCCTGAACCTCGTTCAGATGGTGTGCCACTGGACACCCTCCGTGTACTTCGAGTTGATGAGTTGGCGAATAAGAAATGCTTTGTTGCCAACCGTCTTCCTTTCGTACAGCGAATGCAGCTTCTCCCATAATGCTTTTATGAACTCTCCATGGACACGTGGTGAAACATCAAATCATCCAACCATTGGCGGATGAATCCAACGGCCTTCCGATCCAGTCATTTCCAGTCTTCAGTAGCTTTGTCCATTGGCTTTGCGTTGTCGCCCTCCAACGGACCATGCAAGTCCTTGCACCAGAGTAGATCCTCCATCCTTGGCTTCCAAATCTCCTAGTTTTTCCCTGTGAGGGTGATCATACAAGTGTTCATCTGCTCCCTAGACATGGTTGTCAGAACCTCCAAAGCTCTGATTCTAGATGTTGAAAATTGGATACGCACTCTTGAGCTTCGATACCGTGTTTGAGACGTTGCCGAACGAAAACTTAGGCCAACCCACCTGAAATAACCAACCTCCGTCTAACGGACACCAAGCACAGATAAAGACAAGTATATGACGGTGACTACGTTATCTGGACAAATCTCAATCTCTATACTCAGTTGAAATTATAAGATTGATAAAAACTAATGTTGAGCCCTTTGTCCTAATAGGTTCAACCCCCTCACCACACTCAAGAAGAAAAGAAAGAGATTACAATTGAAATCGCTCACCAACCCGTAGCAATCTTCCTAACCGAAGTTGATGACCCCTCAATTAGATCTATTCTTCCTTCTGTCTTGGATGGCGAAGTCCTAAGAGCAAAGTACGAAACTTTCTCTTAGATTTCCTGCGGACGAGCACCTCGAATCTCCACTTTTGTGCTGTGCTTTGTGCCTCCACCCTCACCCCATATATATAGGATGAGAAAAACTTATTTTATATCATAATAGGATTTCTTATATAGGAAGCCCTCAAATAAGAATCATACTATACCTAAAATAGCCCATCATCATCCTATTTTAGATCATAATAGGATCTCTTAAATATTAAACCCTCAAATAAGAATCCGATTATATCTAAAATAGCACAACACTAATTATGGATATCTAAATCAAATATTTAATCAGATTTGGACTCCATAAATATGTTATTACCAAATCCAAACTAGAATCCAACATATATATATATATATATATATATATATATATATATATATATATATATATATATATATATATTGCAGGTCTTTTGATCCGTGAGGCCATATTAATTATGGCCTGAAGGCCTCCTTCACCTGCACCGTACTTATCCAAATCGTAACCCGTCCGCTCCAGGCTGCACCGCATCCACCTCACTTTAATTCTACAGTCACAGAATTTAAAGTGCATGCTTCTCCCGTTGCTCGAAGCTGCAACCTCAGGAGGGATATGCCTCACTCTAACCACTTGAGATAGAGGTCCTCGACTATATATATAGGAGGGTGATTCTGACACTCTCTCTCTCTCTCTCTCTCTCTCTCTCTCTATATGATATATATATATATATATATATATATATATATATATATATATATATATGATATATATATATATATATATATATATATATATATATATATATATATATATATATATCACAAAGAAATTAGAGAAGATGCAACTTATTCATGTGGTCACTTTACACTAGAGTGATGGAATTTAATGGAAAGTCCATAATACTTATTACTGGACTTTTGGAATCGTGGATCACTTTCTTTGCTTACCAACACTAACTTTGGAAGAATGAGTTAATGGTTGCTGCTTTGCTAATTTGTAACCACATCGTTATCTTTTTTTCTTTTTTGAAACATACACACCGTCAATATTATTATTATCGGTTGTTTCAGACCGTCAAGGCTATTGACGCCGCTATAATAATATTAGAACTGCACAAAAATTAAAGAATAAATTTACCACATCGTCACAGCGGTCACGCATCCATCTATTCTACTATATAATAGGAAAACTTAGATGGTAAAACTTTTAAATTCCGAAAATACCCTTACATTCTTATACTAATTAAAAATAGTTCATTAATTTTAATAAGGACAACTTAGTAATTATGAAGACTATCATTTGGTCTTCCTAAAAAGTCTTTCTAAACTAATTAAAAAATATTAAAATACGTGCAAAGTACGTGCACATATGCTAGTACTGTTAATAGTAATAACGTTATGAATGCACTCATACTGTATTTACTATTGGTTATTTGTATCATTTTATGTATTTCTACCAACTTGTTATCATATAGCTAATATATATTCATGTAATTTTTTATCATGTACGAAATTAGTGTAAAGCAAAGCTAGTGACATAAAAATTCCATAGGTGGTATTTAAGTGCAAAATTGGAAAAATTGGAAGGTATTTAAGTACTTATCTTACTGTAGAATTGGTTTGTGAATTTATCTTGGGCCAAGTTATCTGGCATAAATTGGAGTAAAGGCGAGCCTTCATGTAGGTTACTACGAGTAACGATTACTAAGACCATCTCCAATGGTGATTTCTAAAATTGAGTTCTTATCCTACTTGGCATTGTACTTTAAGGAGATTTCTATCCTAGTTGGAAGAATTTCTACATAGAAATTATAGACATATAAAAATGCTCTCCAATGGTTCTTCATTTCTATCCTATGTGTCACATAGTAAAATGATCAATTTAATGGTGTGGGGCCCAATAATAATTCTCATGAGAGAGAGGAAAATTTCTATTAATAATTGTCATGAGACCATCTCCAATGGTGATTTCTAAAATTGAGTTCTTATCCTATTTGGCATTGTACTTTAAGGAGATTTCTATCCTAGTTGGAAGAGTTTCTACATAGAAATTGTACATATAAAAAAATGCTCTCCAAATGGTTCTCCATTTCTATCCTATGTGTCACATAGTAAAAGGACTAATTTAATGATGTGGGGCCCAACAATAATTGTCATGAGACCATCTCCAATGGGGGTTTCTATCTTCCCTATTTCTATGGAAGAAATCCATTTTAAAAAAAACTTCTCTCAATGGTGATTTCTATCACCATTTCCATCCTAGGTGGCAATGATGTAGGATGAAAACTTTCTAGGAGGGTTTCTACATGTAGAAACTCTCATAGAAATTCTCCTCTCTCTCATGACAATTATTATTGGGTCCCACACCATTAAATTGATCTTTTTACAATGTGACACATAGGATAGAAATGGAGAACCATTGGAGAGCATTTTTATATGTCTACAATTTCTATGTAGAAACTCTTCCAACTAGGATAGAAATCTTCTTAAAGTATAATGTCAAGTAGGATAAGAACTCAATTTTAGAAATCACCATTGGAGATGGTCTGAGAGATAAGAGAATTTCTATGAGTCCTAGAGAGTTTCCATCCTACATCATTGCCACATAGGATAGAAATGGTGATAGAAATCACCATTGGGAAAATGGATTTCTTCCATAGAAATTGGGAAGATAGAAACCCCCATTGGAGATGGTCTGAGAGAGGAGAATTTCTATGAGAGTTTCTACATGTAGAAACCCTCCTAGAAAGTTTCTATCCTACATCATTGCCACCTAGGATAGAAATGGTGATAGAAATCACCATTGGGAGAAATTTTTTCTAAAATGACTCCCATTGGAGATGGTCTAATAACAGATGCATCTATTGTTTATTAGAATATCTTTTTTGGCTAAGCTACTTCTTTTTAGTGGCAAATAGACCTTACTTAGATATGAGTACATTCTCTAACCTCTGAATTATAGTGTCCATACAAAAAGGAATCTATATGCAAAATTCTGTTTATCTAATAGCATACCATTGACACTAAAGTGTGAAAACTTTCTTCCAATCAGTTTGAACCTTTCTTCCAATTAGTAGGCAAAATCTTAAAGTGCAGAACAGCTCCTTATGGTTGATGTTGTGTGGGGTTGGAGAAGACTATGGAGTACAAATAGCAACATTTGTGTGTCTGAGAAGTACGAAAAATCGAAGACAACAAAGATGACACGTTTGAGTGCATGTCAGACTATTACAAGAAAAAGTATTGTCATTGCAGGTTGTATACCAGATATCGTCGGTATACCACTACCGGTATACCCCGATAAACTGGTAAAATATATTTTTGTTTCAGAATAGTTCTGACTCGAAGTTACAAATTTTCGACATATCACAGTATACTGCGGCCTGTATACCAATTGGTATACCGGTATCAATTTTGGATATTTTATTAACACCGTTGGATCATGATCAACGGTCTAGATCTTTTTAGAATTGTGGTACTTTAAATAGGTGTTTCCTAAGTGTAATCCATATTAGATGATAAAAAAGAAGAGAGTTTCTCAAAAGTTGTAATTTTTTAAAGAGAGAGAGAGGGATTAGATGTTTCGGGATTGATTTGAAGAGAGATCACTTCGAGAAGTATGAGTTCTATAACGGTTCTTTCTCGTCATCTTGTCTTCGGTAATCTTCTTTATACTTGTTGAAATATACTTTATGTGGTTGAAGTATTGCGGTGATCCATGTGGGTCGATGGAGGAGTTTGTAAGGAGCTGATTTAATTCTTTATTCTATTAGTAGAGTTTTTTTTGGATTAGACTTGAACTATAGAATTACAGAAAAATAGCGACGAAAATATCCGTCGCTATATCGGTATTTTCCATCGCTATAGGAATATAGCGACAGAAAATGCCCATCACGGCATCAGTTGTCGCTGTCAAATTTTCGTCGCTAGTTTGCCGTCGTAGCAACGGATTAACGACAAAAATATAGCGATCGATTAGTGATGGAAAACGTATGTCGCAAGTCCAGTGACGACCTAGCGGCTGAATGGGTCACCATTAAAATATGTCACATTTAAGAACAAGAATACTGGCAAGTAGGGACAGACCAGGCCAACTACGTATTCCAGAGTACCAGTAGCCCAAAACACGATCAAAGTTGTATAGATATGGGGGTTACTACTACAAACCAACAGTCAGTCCTAGGTCAAACAATACTAGATATCTCAATTATAGACAAGTAAATTAAATACAAGAGACGCTAGCTATGTTTACCATATCGGTCTCATCCTCTATGCGAACCGCCTTAAGGTACCACCCGATCTTCCAAATGAAATTATACAATGCATTCGCGTCGTCTCGCACGTCGTGAAAGGATTTGGGTTCTGGATACTTCACTTTTGGTGCCGTCTCTCTTCTCGAAGAACCACCTCCGGCAACGGGCTTCTCGAGGATCGACATATTGTTTTTGAGTTCCTCGAATAGTTTCGCAATCTCAGCCTTCGTATTCTTGTGTTTTTCCTCGAACTCGGCTTGCATCTCGCGGAGCCGCTCTCGAAACAACACCATGGCATGTGTAACATCGATCTCTAACCTGGGCGAATTCTTCGTGAGCCGACTGGTTTTGCTCCACTTGTAGCTCGATGTCTGTCATGTCTTTCTCCAAGAGCTCCATGCGGGACGCACAGGGAACGTTCCAACGACGGATCTTTGTTCTTGCCCTTCCTCGAGGGCTTCGCCTTCTCCTAATTAGACGATGCGGGTTGCTCCTCGTGGACGATCGTGGATGACGACATGATGACCTTTGTTTTGATACCACTTGTCACGGACTTAGTATTTTATGCTACACGTCGTCGTGTGAGGCGCACTAACTTCCAACTCAAAAACTCGTTCAAGCCTTTCCAAACCCGCTTAGATAGAATGCTGAGTATTTTAGGCTGTGTTTGGTAGGAATGATAGAAAAGTGAAAGAAAGAAAAACAAATTAGAGATATACTTTCTATCCATATGGAAAGGAAATACTATTTTATTCCTTTGTGTTTGGTAGGATGGAAGGAAAATGAAAGTGATTCACTTTTCTTTGTTTTGTACTAAAAGAAAAGTGGAAGAAAGAAAAATAAAAATATAGACTTTACTAATTATATCATCAACTAACAATATTTATTACCATTTGATTTTATTAACTATTTTAGAATAATATAATTCTAGGTATAATTGTAAATTAAGATGAGCATCGACTTTTTCTTCCACTTTTTTTTTTTCCATATTTGGACAGATTTATTTAATTTCTTAGGTTAAGAGGGAAAACTAATCCCTCCACTTTTCCATCTATACCAAAAAAGAGAAAATTTATCATTCATTCCCCTTTTCCTCCTCCATTTTTTCTTTCTTCCCTTTTTCTCATACCAAACACACCCTTATTGAAGAGTGGAGCAAATTTGGACTTGCAACTATTCTTTCATTAACTTGAAAATTGCTTACAAATTTTAGGTGATGAGTAACAAACGAGACCTCCCACTTATTTGTATTGTCCATAGGGCTTACGAGAAACTCCTAAAAACGGAATATTCCAGAGATTATTGTAAATCTAGATAACTATAAGAAATCTTCTAGTATATCCAGAAAGATCATGAGCCATCTACAGGGGTGGATCTACATAGGATCCAAAGGGGGCCACGCCCTTCCCCCCCCCCCCCCCCCCCCCCCCCCCCCCCCCCCCCCCCCCACCCAAATTTTTTTAAAAAATTGATTACTATATAGAACTTTTTTATATGTTTACAATATATACTAGTTTGATGCTTTTTATGTAATAGGAACAAGCTAGCTCAAGTGGTATTACTTTAGGTTTTCAATTTAGAGGTTATAAGTTCAAACCTCACCTCTCACCCATTTTATTATATATTTTACATATTTTAGAAATTTTTTATTTATAATGTTTTGCTTCCTCCTTTGTAACAATTTGAAAATATTGTCTTTATATTTGTTCATTCTTGTTTGAGTTTTAATATATCTTTTGCTATTGAAATCCAATAACATGATAACTTTAAGGATTTTTATATGTAGTAGCAAGGTTCTTCCATAATTTTTATCCTGGTTTCGTTTCTGACCATCTAGAATAATCTTGGACCTTCTATAATGATCTTGAGTCTTCTGTAAGATTCTCGAATCTTTCGAAAGATTCTACGATTTTCTAGAGCACTCTGAAAGCTTTCCTTATAAAGGTTTCGAATCGTCTCGACGGGACACAACTCTTTGGATGTAACACAGAGGTCTAATTTGCATTATTGTGGATGACGGTCAGAATCTGTCCTTATGAGCCTGTAGATACCTTATCAGGTACGTTACCAAGCAAATGTCTCATTTCCATTGATATATAAAATAGGTTGAGAACGCATGCCCAAACATAAATATATATAAGAAAAACATATGCATGTATTAAGTACACTAACAATGCGATAGACACATCAGAAAGTATCCCAATATTTGATCTTCAAATAAAATTTGCCCTTTCATCGATCTTTGTACATATCAACTACTCCCATGCCATCACTTTAACATCTTGCTACCTTCAAGGTGTAGATTGGGCCGGTTGGCCCGAAGCCCGGTCCGGCCCGCACGTGAGCCCGCTCAGCGGAAGTCTGGACCGGCCCGCTTTCAGGCCCGAATCGGCCCGGCCCCCCACCCCAAACGGTCCGGGTCAGGCCTCCCCTGTCCAACCCGAGACCGGCCCGGACCGGCCCGCACGAATTTTTTTTTTAAATGGCCCACTGGCCCGGCCCGTGGCCCGGCCCGGATGGACCGGCCCGACAACCGGCCCGAAGCCCGATCGGGTTAAAAAAAAAATTTCCACAGAATGTAAACGTCGGGGGTGGGGGAGGGGGGTATTTTACCAAAATGCCCCCAATTCTAACCGTTTTATAAACGTTGGGGAGGACATTTTGGTCATTTTTTGGACCAAAATAACCCCAAAAAATTTCTATAAATTGGCCAAAAAATTTATTTTTCAAACACAACTCATTCAAAACATCTCTACAATTCTCTACTTCTAAGGCTTTCCGGTGCTCTACGGTGCTTCTAAGGCTTCCCGGTGCTCTACGGTGCTTCTAAGGCTTCCCGGTGCTCTACGGTGCTCTACTTCTAAGGCTTCCCGGTGCTCTCAACCCCATTCCGGCGTTCTACGGATTCCCGAACTCCCTCCCAATCCCTTCCTTTATTTTATTTTCTAAATTTGTACTTATTTTTTATAAATGGCTGGTGAAGGTTCAAACCCACATAATCTTGCTGGACAGACTTACGACATATTTAATTCTTTTTTTTTGTGAAGGTTCAAACCCACCTGAGCAAATAGCAACCAATCCGGAGGGGTGCCTTCCATCTCCTCCAGAAGTCGCTAGTTCTACACAACTTCCTGAAAAGAGAAAAAAGCCTAAGTATTGGAATTTTCTTACTTTAATTTATGAAACTAATCCTGATGGTTCGCTTGTTTTAGATGCCAAGGGTGAATCAAAATCGTGCAAGGCGCAATGCAAGAAATGTTTGAACCAGTACGCATGGAAGAAGGGCGGTGGCACTGGGACCATATCCAGACACTACGACACTTGCTACGGGAAAGACACGTTTCAAACGTCCCAAACTCAAATAAGCTTTGGAGGTGCCACCGGTTCTTCAATGGGTAACTTTACTTACTCAGTTGCGCGTCATAAACGGAATTAGTTAAATATATTATTCGTGATGAACTTCCTTTCACTTCGGGTGAAAGTAAATCTTTACGCGATTATGCAACATTGTCTCTAAATCCCTCCTTTACTAGAGTTAGTAGACAACAAGCTCGAAATGAGGTTATTCGTCTCTTTAAGGAGCAGAGCGCCGCTTTGAAAGCGGTTTTACAAAATATTAGTAAGTTGTCTATTACTTCTGATATTTGGACTAGTAAGCAAAGTTATGCTTATATTTGTATTACTGCACACTATATAGATGCACAATGGATGTTACAAAAATGCATCATCTGTCTTAAAATTATAGAATATCCACACACGGGCGCTGTAATTTCAAGTGCCATTTCTCAACACGTGCGTGAATATGATATTCACCACAAAATTTTTTCTGTCTCTTTGGATAATGCTTCAAACAATAATGATGTTATGTCTTCTTTGTCATTAATTTTTCAGCCTATTTTAGAAGGTAAACTATTGCATGTTAGGTGTGCCTGCCATATTATTAACTTAGTTGTTAAAGAATGTTTAGAATATTTTAGTCGCCATTTAGACACTCAGCGACAATGCTTGCACACTTTGAACGCGTCTTCAAGTAGACAATAAAGTTTTGCATGCACATGCGCACATTTTGGTATTACTTTTAGAAGATTTGTGAAGGATATACCACATAGGTGGAACTCTACCTACTTGATGTTGAAATCTGCAATTCCTTTTAAGGATGTTATTACATATTATTGTAATGCGGATCTCACCTTTGACTTTCAAGTTACTGCTGATGATTGGGTAGTAGCTGAAAGTATTTATGAATTTTTAGAAATTTTTTACAATGCTACATGTATTCTTTCTGGTGTTTATTATCCCACATCTTGCTTAGCTTTAAGTGAACTTTGTAACATTTCTTATTTATTTTCTAGATATAGAGATCTTCCAAATTTTGAATATGTTATGAGAAATATGGAAGCCAAATTCAAGAAATATTGGGATGAAGTACCTCTTTTATATTGTTTGGCTTCCATATTTGATCCTACAATCAAATTGGATGGTGTAGAGGCTTTATTAGATGGATTTGGAGAATATATGGATATAGATGTTACTGACATGAAAGTAGAAGTTAAACTTGCGTTGGACAGGTTAGTTATACTGTACGAAGAAAAAGCAGTGTCAACCCGACCAACTCAGGGGGGGCTAGTAGTAGCTCCGGCTTGGCGTCTAAGCTATCAACAGCCGGTCACTTACTACAAAGAAAGAAACAAAAGCAATCTTTCCAACCTACTCAAGAGTTGTCTCTGTAGCTTAGTTCTTATAAGACGAAGAAGAGACTCCAGATCACTTCGCTGTTTTAGAATGGTGGAAGAGACACGACAAGAGATATCCTGTTCTTTTTACCATAGCACGTGATCTACTAATGGTCCCGGGTTTACGGTAGCATCGGAGTCCTGTTTTAGTGCATAATCAAGGATGTTGAGCAGAAAGAGGGGCCGCTTGAAGCCCGATATCTGGAAGCAATAGTGTGCGTACAAGATTGGATTAAAGCCGAGAGAAGAACCCAAAAACCAGAGAGAGGAAAAGCGGGAGAGGCACGAGGGACGGAAGCGCGGGCGCGGCAGGAAGGCGAACAAGAGGAGACGGGGCAAGGGAGGGGACAGGAAGGGGGACAAGGGGGACAAAGGGACAAAGCAAAAGGGGAAACGGAGACGGGGGAAGGGGAACGGAGACGGGCAAAAGGGAAAGGGGAAAGGAGAACGGGCAAAAGGGCAAAAGGGGAACGGAGACGGGAAGGGGGAACGAGACGGGCAAAAGGGAAGGGGAAAGGAGAACGGGCAAAGGGCAAAGGGGGAACGAGACGGGGGAAGGGGGAACGGAGACGGGCAAAAGGGAGGGGAAAGGAGAACGGGCAAAAGGGGAAAAGGGGGAAGGAGACGGGCAAAGGGAAAGGGTAAAGGAGAACGGTCAAAATAAAAATTTTAACTTAACTTTTAAATTTTTAACTTATACTTTCAAAAATACAATAAATTATAACTTACAAAATTTTAAATTTTAAAATTATACTTTCAAATTTTAAAATTTCAAAAACTAATTTTTACTTTTAAATTAAAAAATATATATTTTTTTAACTCAGCCTGTGCCAAGCAAGCATTGCCGGTCCCAAGCCCGGATAAGGGAAGGGAGAGAAATATTTTTTTTTCAAAATAACAATAGAAATTAAAATAAAAAAACATAAACAAAAACAATAGAAATTAAAAAAAAAACCAAACTGAACCCGCCCGCACTAAAACAATAGAAATTAAAAAAAAAACCAAACTGAACCCGCCCGACCATCCTATGGTCCGGTTCAATGGGCGGGCTGGGCCCATCCTACTCAAACCGGTCCGGGCCAGGCCCGGCCCGCTTGCTTGCCCGGTCCGGTTCAGGCCCGGCCCGAGCCCGGTTTGAACTTCAACTTTTTGGACCACGGGCCGGCCCGGCCCGGCCCACAAACACCTTGATGCTACCTCCATATCCATCCATCCATCCATGAAAGCTTCGGCATGGGAAGTGGACACCTCTTTGTTCGAAAAACAGGACCGGTCCAAAGGATTAGATTGTCCTAGTCGAGACTAATTTTGGTTGTTCTTGCCCTTGAATTAAAAAAAAGAGAATACCGTGCTCGGAAGTATTTGTTCATGGAATTGACGGTGAGTGGGATTTGCGGCAGCGTCTAAGTCTCATGTTCTGACGGCGGCATGCAGCTCGGATTCTAAGCTCTTCTTCCGACTCTTGAGCTACTCGAGACCTTTTTCAGTATTAACTCAAAATATGGACGTGGAAGATTGCTAGTTCAACTCACAAGAAAGAGTTGGGGTAGACCCTAAAAGTTCTATTTGTTGGAGAACTGAAGACTTAGGGGACGTTTGGTTCAAGTTTTTTGTGGCTTGGAAATGGGTTTTGAATACCTTACCCATGTTTGGTATGTTTAGGATTGGGAATGAGGAGGAAATAGGAGGCGTTTAGGGGGGAAAAGTTATTTCCATTGACTTGGGAAAGCTATTTCCAAGCCCCCGAAATAGATTTGCTTTCCTATGAATGATGTTTGGTTATTTTGTTTGGACGGTTATACTCTCTTTTTATTTTCAAAATTTTAACTTCTATCCCAAACATGTAAATCATCATGAAATTAATGAAAGGATATTAAAGGAAAACTAAATAAATTAATATATATATATCCCTTTGTAAACCAAGCATGGAGATGAAAATTTTTAAATTTTTGAACTGCCTATTCCTAACCTAACCAAACATGGATATGGAAATATTGAATTCTTTTCTCATGAAAAAGGAATTGAAAATATATTCCTAGAAATACAAAAACTTGATCCAAACGAGCCCTTAGGGACATGGAAGATTGCCCTAACTTAGGACGTACGGTTGCCAAAGCAAGATGACTTGTCTGGGTTACCTAGGACCGACCCAGTCGATGAATATAGTCGTTTTATTTCTTATGCTAGACCTTTATGGATGTTGATCAGCTCTGGAATGAACAACAACACGATGCAAATTTCACTTGCAAAAAATAGCATAATAAAAAATATAATTCAAAGCAAAACACATCAAGTCAACATGCACGCTCGCATATTTTTCTAGAATTATCGAATTTCAAACACGCTCACAAAATGGGAGGAAATATGATCACTTGCTGATGATACAGTGAACGAAAATGTTTTGTTGTCCGCATGCTTGAACCACGTGTCTGTGGACCATGTGTCGTCATCCTACTGGTTCTCCCATCTTATCTTTCGGATCCACTGCCCCCCCTCCCCCTCCTTCCTCCTCCAATTAGAAGACGACACGTGACACGCGGACCAGAATTGCAGTCCTAAGCCTGTAGGCAACCTAGCAGCTTCCTATAGAGAACTAGGAGCTGGGAGGGTGATGGTAGGCGTAGATGGTGTAGACGGTCTGAGCAACTGTGAGGAGAACGAGGAAGATCGCTGTGATCAGAGAGACTGTAGACCAGGGGTTCCCAAAGTAGGTGTGCTTAAGCCCCGCCCTCCACTTGTGGTGGGGCACGCTGCGGTACTCCATCACGTCCCTGAACAACTGCAGGTGGTAGTGCTTCTCATAGTCCAGGTAGGAGCCCAGGTTGAGCTTGTTGAAGAGCTCCGCCACCTCCTCGTCCTGGCCGAGCTTGCTCTCGATGATCTCCGTCTCCTTGAGCAGCGCGACGTCCTTCTCCGTCGAGATGAGGCTGTTCATGAGCACCGCGTGGCTCGTGAAGCGCGACCCGCACGCCGGGTAGGACTGCTCGAAGGCCACCAGGTTGCGGAAGTTGGAGAAGCTGGCCTCCTGTATCGACAGCAGCGGGATCTCCATGACGCCCTCCTCCTTGTGGAAGACGGCGTCCATGAAGCTCATCGCCCCCTCCTTCCTCCTGAACCTGACCCCGGCCTCCTCGAGCTCGGTGGCGGTGGGGATGCCTCTCGGCGACCGCTTCTTCTCCTTGGAGTCGTCGGCCCGGGAGGACCACCAGCAGCAGCAGGTCACCGGCGGTATCTGGCAGGCGAGGACGCAGGACAGCACGAAGAGGAACGGCGCCGTGGCGAGGCTCCAGCTCCTCTTCAGCTTCTTGATCACCACGCGAGCGAGGGTCGGCTGGCCGCCCCCGTCCGGTGTCGGGTGGAGGGACGAGTGGTACAGATGGAGCAAGTGGTGCACGGCCCCGGGCTTCGACTCGTCCGGGAGGTCCTCCATCTTCTCCCGCGTCAAGTAGGAGATCGCGAGGTGCGCGAGAGTAATCCTGGCGCGGTCCTTACGGTGCTGGCTGAGGCCGACGAGGACCGGGATGTCCGACGCCTCGAACAGCAGCTCGAGGACCCGGAACGGGATTTGGTTCTCGAGCAGCAGCAGGTCCCTCCGGAGGAGCGGGATGTTCCAGCTCACGTCGTCGAGCTCCTTCTTGTTCTGGCCCGTGTACGCCTTCACGAGGTACTCGACGAGGAAGGCCCCGTCGAGAACCATCATCTCGAGAAACTCACCGTCGTCCATATGGACCTGCTCGGCGCAGTAGCAGCTCCTTAGCTGGTCGGCGACTCCGTTGATCACGCCGATGTAGTTCTGGAGCGTGTTCTTCTCCGGGTTCCGGCGTGTGAGATGGCGGAGGTACCGCCATTTCAGCTCTTCCATCGGCCTCAGGGCCTCGGCGTTGCGGTGGAACGGACCGATGGCGATGAGGTGGGGCTCGTAGTCTTTCCCGTTCTCGCTACGAACGGAGTGGAACACTTTGTGCATGGTGTAGTGGTCTTTCTTCTTGGGCTTCCTGCCCCGGGTCCTGATACTTTCTGTCATGGACTCCTCTACTTCCTCTACAATATCTATGACTACATCCTCATCGGTACCACTGTCTGCCATTGTTGTTTCAAGAAACACTTCTCAGAGTCTCAACTGAGATTTGATTCAAGTGCTTGTTCCGAAAAGCCTGTTATTTCTGGAACAAAATAAACAACATATTCCAAGTCATACAACCCTCTCACATATTTTAGTTTAGTTGTAGGTTCTTCTATAATATTCAAAATTTAGGTTTAGATTTTCAATTTAGACAATATTCTATATCAACCCTTAGAATCAAGGACGGAACCACGAACCTGAGGTGGGATGGACTAGAGTGGATTAGGGTGGACTAGATATTGTTTACTCACAAAAATTTACCAAAAAAAAAAAATTATACATGAAAAAGAAAATCAAAAAAAAATTGGGGGTGGGCTCAGCCCCTCATATGGGTCCGTCCTTGGTTAGAACACAAGCAAGGGCGGAACCAGAAATTCAAATTAGGATAGGCTGAAGTAGATTAGGGTGGGCTAAGTGTGGGCTGATTATAGGAAAAAAAATTCAAAAAAATATATATGTAGAAAAAAAAGCAAATAAAAAAAAAAAATTGGTGGACTATACGCCCTTGAACACAATACCCAAATTATATTAATTCTGGACAATATAGAGACATAAATATAAAATTTTAATATTATACGAAATCCTAAAACTAAATAACCCAGAGTGTTTTTTTTTTTTTTTTGAAACAAGAGTTAAAACATATATAAACGAAAATTGACAAGGCAAGGATAAGCTCTATCAAAATCTCACAGGAAGCACTACTAAAGCAAAATTAACTTGAAAATGGGTGAAGTTGTGTAGCAAAACATACAGAGTCAAGTTCAGGTTAGACAATCGGTTTAGTTATAAAACTTACATCAAATTCTTTTGTGAGGTTGTTTTATGCTCCATTAACAAACCGATCATCTTTGTAGGGGAGTATACAAAACAAACGATGACTAACCTTTCAAGATTCAAAGTTAGTCTAATTAACAGTATAAATTATCTATAAATAAATACACTAATTTCCTCTATGTTTCAGTGACTATTTCTATTTTAAAACTAATTACACGGACTACCACTCTCTTTTGTCAAAAAAAAAAAAAATTAAACATAGAAATGGATAGTGATAACTTTCTATAGAAAATATAAAACATAAAATGGTCCGTATAATTAATTTTAAAGTAAAAATAGTTAGTATAATAAATATAAAATATGGAGTAGTTAACATAAAATACCCATATAACTAAGAAAAACTCATCTTTAGCCTATTATAGGATAACAAATTAAGCAAGAAACATACCCACTCTAGATAATGCCTCTTAAATTCAAAAAATTGTAGATTCATAAGAATTGAATCCTGTTGAGAGAGGGAGAAAGAGAGACATACCACTGCAAGGTCGTCAAGGATGGAAGATGAATGGTGGCGAGGAGCCGTGCTCTGGTTTTAATATATGCCTAGGTCAACCGTAAGCAACAAGTTGCATCACCATTGTATAATTAATATAATTTATTCAAAATCAATGTGAAACAAGGCCCTCAATAATTTTCTTATCAATAAAACAAAGACCACATTCCTTGCTAGGCCAAAGCATAGTCAACTTGTACAGCCAATGTTATTATTGATAAGACTTCATTTTTTTTCCTTAATCAAAAAAAGAAAAGAAAAGATTAGACTTCATTATTAATGCATTATTCTACAGTTAGGGGTTGTCTGGTACGGAGTAAGTGTGCGGGAAGTGGGAGGTTTTTTAGGGAAGTCGCTGGATTTTGGGAAGAACTTTCTTACTTCCTCCGTTTGGTTGCTGAAGAGAGGGAGCCGAAAGTGTGGAATCTCTGCCACCACACAGTGTTTTATCTCGTCCAAACTTTACTCCCCCACCTACACGCGAAAAGTGGAGTAACTCCACTGGAAGTGTACCATGACCCTCACTTTTGCAAGGAAAGATGAGTTCTCCCCCCTTCCCTAGCTCCGGTCACCTTCCTCCCGCGGTGGTTTTTCTGTTTGTTGAGGTGAAAAAAAATTTTCTTACATTTTTGTGAACATGCGACCGCGATCTGCTATTCCTTTTGATTTTTTCCTTAAATTTTTTCCTTATATTTTCGTGATGAAATCATGCTTTTTTCGGGTTCTATGAACTAGATCTGAAAACTTCTTGCAGTTCCACATAATTTAGTGAGTGTTTCTTCTTCGATCTACATAATTTGTTAGATTTTTGCTAATCCTTTTAATTTTACTCATGATTTAATGTTGTGTTTAGGTCGTATACACCTGATCTGTGTGAAAAAACAAAAGAAATTTGTAGATCTATATTATTTGCATAAAAAATATTTTGTATTTTTGAGTCCAAGTTGTAGATCTGAAATTTGTATATCAAATTTTCAGATCTGACATTGCTATAATAATTTGTATATCTGAAATTTTAGATTTGACATTGCTAGATCTCTATTATTTGCATGAAAGGTGAAATGGATTTGCTACATCTATATTATTTCAAATCTATATTATTTCATACCTTAGAAATTTAAGCTTATTTCTTTTGGTTTTATGTGGATGGATTTGTCGAATCCCAATGATCCATTACTTAATTCTGCTATAATTACGATCATAACTATAATTATGACTCTAATTGAAAGAGAGGAAACAGATCGATGAGGCATTGCAAGGGAACCCTCCCTAATTAGAGAACAGTGGAGGCAAGCACACACGTATCAAATTTTGACAGCAGGACCAAATAATTGTGTCCATTATCTAAGGATGAGTAATGCTGCTTTCTACGGTCTGGTTCATATTCTTCGTTCCAATGGGTCACTACATGACACGAGATATGTTTGTGTGGAGGAACAACTTGCCCTATTCCTTTACATGTTGGGACATAAGTCCAAAAATAGAGTATGCGGCATTGAATTTATTCGGTTGGGGAAAACAGTATCTCGGTACTTTAATAAAGTTCTAGGTGCTATATGTACCATTACAGAACGATTTGTGAAGCACCCCGGTTCCGATACTCCATTGGAGATAAGGAATTCAGCAGAATAGTTTCCCTACTTTGAGGTAAAGTTAATTAAATGAAAGTCCTATTCTCATCAATGTAATCTAGTAGTATTATACGTTAATGATGCATTTCATTCAAATATAGGACTGTATAGGAATGATAGATGGAACCCACGTCCAGGCTACCCTCCCAGCCTCTCTAGTAGCGAGGTTTAGGGGTAGAAAACAAATAACACAAAATGTGTTAGCTGCTTGTTCTCCCAATAAGATGTTCACGTATATCATCGCCGGGTGGGAAGGTTGTGCCAATGACATGGCAGTTTTAAAGGATGCCCTTTCTAGGCCATCTCCACATTGCCTAAAGGTCATAATAGGTAAATAGTTGGAATCCTTCGAATATTTTAGTTTCCCTTTTATGAATGTTGCCTTTGAATCTATAAGAATGAATTAACCTGCCAATTTTGTAGGAAAGTATTATTTGGTTGATGTTGGCTACATGACAATGCCTGGTTTTTTTGTTCCTTATCGTGGAGTTAGGTACTACTTCAATCCTAAGAAGGATCGTCATCCTACCAATGCTAAGAAACTGTTCAACTATAGGCATTCGAAGTTGCGTAGTAAAATCGAATGTGCCTTTGCTACCCTCAAGAATCGATGGTGCATTCTAGGGGAGAAAAAATTCCATGACTTTCCTACACATGTTGATATTATACTAGCATGTTGTGTTTTACACAACTATATTCTTGGAGTTGACCCTAAAGACGAATTAGTTGTGGATGAGCCGACTAACATTGAAGGGGATGTAGTCAAGGAAAACTTATTCCAATATGAACAATTCTTCCAGACTAATACACAAGTCCAACGAACTGCCAAGAAGGCTTGGAAAGACATGCGTGATCAAATTGCACAACACATGTGGCATGATTACTCTATTGGAAATGGTAGGGTAGAAGTTTAATTTCAATGGCTTGTTTGATGTTTTTTGTGGGCTGTTTTTGTGCTGTTTTCTGTGGGTTGTTGTTGTGGGCTGTTTTTGTGGGCTGTTTAATGGCTGCCTTTGTAATTACAATATCCTATCCTTGTAATTATCTTCAATTAACTGTTGAATTCTGCCATTTGTCATCATGTCTCAACAACTTTAAATTTATATATGTGAACAAGTGAGACGGTGATAACTTTCCTAACTATCGACACTTTGAAACCCATGCTGGTAGTCCTTTTGCACCCCCTCAATTGAATAGGCGGTCGTTTGGGGCAACTACGGATAGCCAAGGGCAAGAATTAGAGCAAGAAGGGTTGCAGGAAAGGGTTACACAACCAAGTCCAATACGTCCCATTCCAAACCCATTCCCAGACACCAGTTGGGGATTTAATGTAGATCCTTACACGGATACATATTCGTACATTCTTAGTGAGGGTTCAAATCCCCAAGGTAAAGGCAAGGGTGTGGCACATGTTGACAACCAAGTCGAATCCCCCTCGCAAGAAACAATAAAAGAAGCACATGGCCCATAAGGGTAGGGATGACCCAAAAGAAGGAACACCCTATAAACGTTAGGAGGATGAACACACGGACGATCTCCTCAAGATTCTTACAAAAGAAGCAGAGGAGGGAAAAAAGTGTGATAAAGCTTTTAGGAATAATTCCTACCAACTAGTTGTCACAACAGTCAATGAAAAGTTTGGTACCAATTATAGTGTTAGCAATGTTATCAATCATATGCGTGGATGGAAGGTCAAATGGTTACTAATTTTGAAGGCAAAGAATTTGTCGGGTGTGGGTTGGGACGACGAAATCAAGATGGTCATTTTGGACGAACAAAGCCACGAGGACCTTAAGAAGGTAAATATGTTTAGTTTAGTTTTTTTACTACTATGTATGTTTAGTTGGGTTTCTTAACCAATATTGATTGTGTCCTAAATATGCTTTTCCCTAGGCCAAATCAAGACTAACACCGTGGATTAATACTCTAATTAGGAACTATGACTTGCTACGTATTACTTGTGGAGATGACCATGCTAGAGGTGACCATGCAAAAGTTTATAGTAACATATTTGGATCAAAAGCCGACTACATCGATCTTGATGCTCCTACAAGTGTCTCACAAAATAAGGTTGGGAAGTCCCAATCTTCCAAATCCTCATGAGGAAGACGTCGTAGAAAGCCCGACGTGGCTAGTGAATCCATATCCAACTTGGTCCATCAATGGTCTACCATGGCAAGTGCACTTACTATGGGGTTCATGACCCCGATTGAGAAGATGAGTGCAAAACTGTTTTCTTTAGATGGTTATGAGTCTTATGTGCTTAAGAAGGCCTACAATTATCTTTGTAAGGATAATTTTGAGACTACGAAGTTCATAGGCTTGTCGGAGGAATTCCAACGAGAATGGTTAGATAGCTTCAAAGAGGAAAATGAGGACAATTGAGGGTGCCAAGAGTAATGTCCTTGTAACATTTTGTGTGCATGCTAGATAGGATGCCAAAACTGTAATATGCCAAGAATGGAATATTTTGGGGGCATCCTATATAGGATGCCAAGAATCTGGTTTCTTGTTCACGGTCTGTAATCTGCTGCTGCTTTTTATGCCTTTGAATCTGGTTTGTTGTTCATAAGACTGCTGCAAAAATTAGTTCATAAGACTGCTGCTTCTTTAGTTCTTCATAATCATAGCTGCTTATTTTTTTCCTATAATATATGTTCTATATCATAATCTGCTACTGCCACTTGGATCAAAAGACTGCTGCTTCTGGTTTGTTGTTCCCAGTAATATATGTTCCATATCTTAGCTGCTTATAATTTTCATTGTGAAAATGATATTAACATCGATCTTGCTACTTTCTAGAATGTCATACTACGTAGTATTGAAAGGAAGAAAGCCGGAAGTTTACACAAGTTGGCCTGAATGTTTCATGCAAGTTAATGTATTTAAAGGCACTTGTTATTTCAAGTGCCAAGATTATGATGAAGCGGTGAGTTAGTTCGACACTAAGGTTAAGGTTGAACGAAGTGAAGTTAAGGAGAAAGCTATAGGAAAAGGGTACCCAGCGGGCATTATTCTTTTCTTTGGTGGCCTTGTGTTACTTGCATCGACTATTGTCCTGGCTTATATTATGTAAATTCTATGAGGAAGGAGACACTTTTTACTACTGTTATTGTACTGTAATCTGCTGCTTTTGGAACCTATGATGGTGAATCCATACTAGCAGTTAGAAGTTGGTTTTGATCATAACTGCTGAATAATCCAACTATTTATGCTTTTGGTTTATTGTTTGCAGGGGTAGGCTCCCAATGAAGATTACAAGGGTGTGATGTAGCACCCAGTTTCTAAAATAAGGGTAATTTTAAAATTTTAAAATTTTAATATTTTAATAATGATATTTAAATAATGATATGATTTTGGTAATTTTTAATCATTTTAAAACTAAATAAAACTCAGACTTTGATTTTGATGTGATGCTAGTGTAACCCTAGAGACTGCATGACCTAGAGACTAACCATGACTAAGGAGGCCTAACCATGTGATTAGGATGACTAATTACAACTTTTTAGCCTAGGGATATTTTGGTCATTTTGGACTTTTTAATGAAAATAAATTTTGATCGATTATTATAGTGCTAATCTTTTATTTGGAGACTAACCTAGTTTTGACCTAACCAAGATGTTAAAGATGATCATGGAGGCTTAGTTAGAAGGTTAGAGACTTAATGGCTAAGTTAGATTAATATCTAGATAGTTTGTTAGTAGATATTTTGGTTAGATATTTAGAAACCTACTTTTGATGAGAGCCCTTGATTGAGCTAGAATTGTGTGGAGAAGCCTTATCCACTCATCTAGCAATTGCTAAACCCTAACCCTAGCCTATTCCAACAGCCATCAAGAGCCCCCTTCCTCTATTCAAACATCTCTTCATAATTTCTTGCCTCTTTTTAATGCCCACAAGAAATCCTAATGGTGTTCTTCCCCAAATCACCCTAAATTGCTCATTTCTCTACCAAATTGGACCCAAGCAATTGCATTGGACTCCCCTACTGTAGAGGATACTATTGGTGGCTAGCTAGCGAGGATTCAGGGGCTTGGGATTATTGCAAGTTGGGGAGAAGCTCCCATTTCAAGGCCTTTAGATTGAGGTTTCACCCTCAATAAGTAAAACCTATCAAACCCTAATGAATTCCTGATTTCTTTCCATAGATGCATTCATTTAGGGTTCCCCTAGGCGTAGCCCAAGTTTGATAGGAATTCATGTCCATTAGGTATGCGTGTCGGACACGTATCGGTGTTTTTAAATAAGTGTTTGGTGAAATGCCACTTAGAAATAAAAGAATGATTTATAAAACTAATTATATGATTGTGTAGCTCTTAGTGTGTAGATCACAACCCTAATCGACTGGGTCAATTTCTCCTATTTTGGACACGTATTTGGGCACGAGAACGCTGCACGACACAGCGTGCGGCTCCCCTGCTGCTCGGGGTTCACGTAGGACACGACACGACACGTGGAGAGCTGAAACTTGGTGGACGTGTAGGACACATGTCTGACACTAGGCTGACCAAGTTTTGTGAGATATTATTGAGTGGATCGAGAGAAATCTCATTCGCACTAGATTTGTACTGACTGTGTACAGTCGATAATTTGACACCGATACGCCTTTGTATCTCACGACACAAGACGATTGGATACGTATCAGGCTACTAGACACAAAGCCCTATCCCTGGCGAACATGTCGACACATGCACGAGGTGTCTCGTGTCGTGTGTCGTGTCTACGAGTTCGTGTACTACGTGCACGAGACTGTCTGTGCACGGTTTGGTGTCTGTTTGTGTTCTAAGTGTTTGGACACCTCGTGTCCAATTGTTTGGACACGAGACAATCTGTGTAACACCATATAATGTGCACGACTCTATACCAACCATTAATTTGGGTTTTTATTTGATTTTTGAACTGGGTTTGGGGTTTTCCCTATTTTTCTGATACGGGTTATAATATTCAGTATTTCTGAGCTTTTAAATGCATTTTAGTTGATTTAAAATATAATTTTTGCATGATTATATATGTTGACATGTCAGGGATATTGGACTTCATCTCTGGGTTCAATATGGAGAAGTTTGGTTGAGTTTTGGGTGTTTTCAAGTGTGTGATTAGGAGTCGTACTTGGGACTTGGCCATTTGCATTCCTGCTTACTGAGTAACATGGCTACTTGGCCATGTTTGCAAATGTAGCAAGGTTATGTTTTATGAGTGTTTGAAAGAGGAGTGTCTGGCATTGGTGTCTAGTGTGAGGCCATGTTGGTCTTGGCAGTGCTATTGTATATGGATGAGTGAGTTAGTGTCTTAGTATCTAATATAGGGTCTGATATCCAAGTGTGTGTCATAGTGTAGGATTGTGCAGGTCAGGGAGAGTATTGTATCAGTAGGTAATAGAGGGTCGAGCATAGGTTCAGTCTTAGTGTGGGGTGTGGAGCTCGAGTATGAGTCCTAGAAGACTGTACCAGTTGGGGTTTTTCCCCTTTGACTTGAGCCTTGTGCAGGCACATGTATTGGGTGAATGAATGCCACTAGAGGGAGAAGGTCATAGGCTCAAGTTGAGGACTATATAGTTTGTATCAGTCATATATTAGATATTGTATATATATCAGATTATATAGAGGCATGTGTATGTATTGGGAGAGGTTAGAGGTGGAAAGCTAGCTAGTGATTTGAGTTTGTGATTGTGTGTAGTTGGCAAGAACTATAGGATATGTATATAGTGTATTACCTATATTTAGGTAATGTTATATAGCATTCACCTAGAGTAGAGTAATATCATTCATTGGATAGGTAATGGAGTATTACCTTAGACAGGTAATAGGTTATTCCTATAGTTAGAGTTTACCTAGATATGAAGGTAAGAGTAATATAGGAAATATACCTAAGTAGGCAAGAATCAAATTAGTTATATATAGATATATTTGGTGTAACTAGGTAGGTAACAACTTGAATTGGGTTTAACCTAGCATAGATTGACTTTGATATTGACAAGAGTTTGACCATGATTGACCTAGTGTCACGACCCGCACCCTGATTAGGGGCACGAGAAGTGGGTACGTCCAGCCTACGCCGCAGCATCGGCGGTAGAACGCTGTCTAGGTCATCTAGAATACTACAACTAAACAGATAAAGGTACCTGTACAGTATATACACTCCGAATGGAGGTGACATAGCAATACAGTCTCAATCACAAATGTAAAACTAAGGTAGATAGCATGGAAAGGAAATATGATAGATGAAGCAAGAAAAATAAGTTCGAGATCCACACAAGTCTAAAACTAAACATAACATCATAGAATAATATATAATACTACATTCTAAAATCCAAAGCTGGATTGCAGTCCAGTCAAGCCTAACAAGTGCTAACTACTCAGGGAGTATAAAATCTAGTGGCCAATCTATCAGGCTACTGTCCTGGCCTGAGTCTCCATCTGTCTCAGAAACATCTGTAAAATTTCATAACGGTATCATGTTAGGAAAATGAGCAAGTACAACCACCAACAGCAGTTCCATGTGAATTGACAAATACTATAAGAGACAGTATAATAAAATACAAGACAAAGATATATGCGACTTGGGAACCATTCGAAAGCCGAGTTACAACCCTTAAACCAAACAAGGACCGGGGTTGTAACCCTTCTTTCAAACAGGACTTAGTCTCAAATCATGGTACAGTATAAAGACAGGTAGAGCATGTGAGTAAATAAAATCATAGCATGGTGAGAAGTACAGAAAGTAAAACTGAATTGGAATATAAGATACGACAATAAATGTAAAATGTGATTTGAATTATTAGAGCGATATGTGATCGGCTAGGGAGTCAAGATAGGGTTATCCACTTGGCCCGACAATCAAAGGAAAATCTCTGGAAAGGGTCATGCCGGCCAACCTGGATAACCCGGCAAGGGGTATCTGCTACACCCTACGTGAGGTGAGGGTGGCGCTAGTATCACAAGATTGCACAAGATGGGCTTTGATCACATAACCCCTAATAATTCCCCCATCCCCGAATAGTATACGGATCCGGACATAGCACGTCATGACGCGAGATTTCCTAAGAGGGGAGCAAGTCCTTTTCAGAAATTGGCGTCAATACAAGTACAAGAATCAAGACCAAGCAAGTACCAGTATCCCAAGAAATCCAGGAATGACATCTCATGACAGGAATCCGATAATACTAGTCCGTGAACTATCGTGTCGAGAATCAAGTAAGACACTACAACTGAATCGGATATAGTAGATATCAAGACAATGAAAACTATCAGTGAATGTACTCGCCTATGGTCCTGAGCTGATAAGGTGAACAGACGCTCAGAGTAATCACAGACCTAAAGATGAGATACCACAAGTCAAAATATGGTTTAATAATGAAAGAAAAGCTAATCTAATCATGATATGCAAATCTAAGTCAAAACTAGGTCAAACTAAGTTACACCAAGCTAAACTAGGTCACACTAGGACAACCAAGGTCAAACAAGGTCACAGGAAGTCAATCTAAGTCAAACTAGGTCAATTTGGGTCAATGTTGACTTACAGTTGACTTTTAGTCAAAAAGTCAACTCTGGTCAACTCTGGTCAACACTGAGTCAACCCTAGGTTAAACAAGTCAAATATTGACTAACAGTTGACTTTCAGTCAACTGGTCAACTCTGGTTTGGTTTTGGTCAATTCTAAGTCAAGTGTTGACTTGAAGTTAACTTTTGGTCAAAAAGTCAACTCTTGGTCAACGGAGGTCAAGACTAGCCTAAACTACCCTCATCTAGTCATTACCTACCAAGACAACTTATTTCTAACACCATCTTAGAAGTTAAACTCAATATCTCATCAATATCCTATTTCTTACATTTACCCTTCTCATTCTCCTTCTCATTCTCCTCCTTATTCTCCTCTCTATTCTCCTCCTCATTCTCCTCTCTATTCTCCTCCTTCTCATTCTCCTCCTCATGCTACTGCTGCTTCTGCTAGTGCTTTTGCTGCTCCTGTGGCTTATTCTCCTTCTCATTCTCCTCCTTCTCATTCTCCTCTCTATTCTCCTCCTCATTCTCCTTCTCATTCTCCCCTCTATTCTCCTTCTCATTCTTCTCTCTATTCTCCTCCTTCTCATTCTCCTCTCTATTCTCCTTCTCATTCTCCTTCTCATTCTCCTCTCTATTCTCCTCCTCATTCTCCTTCTCATTCTCCTCCTCATTCTTCGTCCCATTCTCCTCCTCATTCTCCGTCCCATTCTCCTTTCCATTCTCCTTCCCATTCTCCTCCTCATTCTCTTTTCCATTCTCCTTCCTATTTCCCTTCCTATTCTCCTCCTCATTCTCCTTCCCATTCACCTTTCTATTCTCTTCATCATTCTCCTTTCCATTCTCCTTCCTATTCTCCTCCTCATTCTCCTCCTTATTCTCCGTCCCATTCTCCTCCTCATTCTCCGTCCCATTCTCCTTCCCATTCTCCTTCCCATTCTCCTCCTCATTCTCCTTTCCATTCTCCTTCCTATTCTCCTTCCCATTCTCCTTCCTATTCTCCTCATCATTCTCCTTCCCATTCTCCTTCCTATTCTCCTCCTCATTCTCCTTCCCATATACAAATACACACACACATATATATATATACAGACATACACACACACACATATATATATATAAATACACACTCTCAACACCACTACCACTATTCTCATGACACCATGTAAATATATATATATAACAAATATGATACAATATGATACATTGAAAATACCTTCTCTAAACAATATAAAATCTGGAATTTAAATGTCTAATAATTTATCACACAATATATATATTAAAAACAAGAGTCCAATAGGAATTTTCTACTAGGACACAAACCTACACATAGGACACTCCTAAAAGTCTCCAAAAGAACACGAAACGGACACAAATGGAGACACAATCATGGGGGTTATTTCTATGGGTCAAAAATAATCCTATATGCATATTGGGGTGATTTAGAAGAGAGATTATACCTTCCGGGAGAGAGATCCAAATGAAAAAGCTTTCCGACTCGACACCGACACGTAGAGATTCCAAAAGGACACGAACGAGCTCCGAATCCTTCCAAACTTGGCTAGCTCCTTCCTTTCATGGAGTAGAAGAGAAAAGAAGAATATTTGGTGGAAGAAATGGTGGATTTGGAGATGAAATCAATGGAGTGGCTCTCTAAATTTTGGGGAAGAACAAGAGAGAGAAAGTGGTGGATAGAAATGAAATGGAGAGAGAAAGGTTTGCTTTGGAGTGAAGCAAAGGAGAGGGGGTGCTCCATACATAGCCGGCCACATCCTAGAGGGTTGGGGCATTTGGTAATTTACCAAAATGCCCTCTAAGTCAAAGAAATGAGTGGTTTGAGTTGGGGTCAAAATGGTAACTTGAAAACTCCTAATTTCAAGTTCTAAATCTAATTCTAATCCCTAATCCCACTAAAATCAAATGGGATTAATCAAATATAAATATCTGGGTTTGGTCATGTCAAGTTGGTCGGTTCTAGTTGGGTCCCGATCAGAGTCTAAGCTACCCCGGGTCCCCGATACAAGTCGGAATGAGCTGAAATTCGAACCCGACCCTAATAACCCCAAAACAATATCATAAATAATAAAATAACTTTCAAAAATATTCAAAAGTACAAAATGACAAAAATACCCATGTTCCTAAAACTGGGGATGACAAATCTATCTACCTTAAAAAATTTCGTCATCGAAATTAAAACAAAGCAATCACAGAAAAACACACGCAGAAAACAATCCCTCTCGAATACTTCCAAAGAGAATTTTTTTTAGCAAAATAAAAATCTCTTAAGACACAACAATACTTGCAAATAAAAACTGTTACGTGTCCGACACGGACACGAAACCATCACAAAATCTCACCTATCAAAAGACAAATCAACAATCACTAATGCAAAATATCAAAATAAATCAAAGAGGTCCAATGACCAAAATACCCTTGGGCCAGAAATGATACTGAAAATATCCTAATCACATGGTTAGGCTCTAGGTCAAACAGTCTCTAAGGTTTCACTAGCAAATCATTACAATCACAAATCATGGCTTAAAATTTAAAATGATTTAAAATCTCAAAAATCAAAGCATGAATTAAATGACTAAAATTATAAAATTTAAAATTACTCTTAAATAGAAACTGGGTGCTATAAGTCTATCCACCTTAAAAAAAGCATCCTCAAAATTTTAAAACAAGTAAACACACAAAAAAATTATGCAATCGATAATCGTATGCGTCTGTCCAATCATCATGATACTCAAAATCTCCGTCATGCTAGTGAGCAAGGCTACGATAATCACAGAGTCCTTGACTAAGGTACATATCTCTAGAATTATGGTATTTAAAATTTTTGCATTGCCGCTAGCTTGGCAGCAAAAACCTTAAATTCCCACACCCGAAAAATACATCCATAGTCCGACTATATGTCCTCACTCTGCCTGCTAGCATGACCCTAGAGGATTCTAAAATCTCATAATCGAGGCGACCTAGCCCATACGACTTATCTCAGAAGAATATCACATCACAAGGACAAACTTTTTATTAAACAATCAAGGAACAGATGGAATCGAATTTCAAACAGTTATGAGGAGACAAATACGGAAATGAGATCGAAAGATTGGAACCTGCACTCTGCCCTGCTGCTGCCTGACTGCGAGTAATCGCCATCCTGAGGACGAATTGAACCCAAGTGATCAATATGACACAAGATAAGATATTATCAAAGGAGGACAATTGAATTCAAATGCAAGAAGAGTTGTCATGGTAATCAAAAGATCAGAAAAATTTTCAAAAATGTGATTGAGTAACTCCTATCATACCCTAGATCCTATGTCCTAATCGCAGGCTCGTAATTAGCACTCTAAGTCAAGCACCATTACGAGATCGCACTAATTGCGACACTGACCTGCATGGACCGCCACAAAAACGTGTCACGACCCGCACCCTGATTAGGGGCACGAAAAGTGGGTACGTCCAGCCTACGCCGCAGCATCGGCGGTAGAACGCTGTCTAGGTCATCTAGAATACTACAACTAAATAGATAAAGGTACCTGTACAGTATATACACTCCGAATGGAGGTGACATAGCAATACAGTCTCAATCACAAATGTAAAACCAAGGTAGATAGCATGGAAAGGAAATATGATAGATGAAGCAAGAAAAATAAGTTCGAGATCCACACAAGTGCAAAACTAAACATAACATCACAGAATAATATATAATACTACATTCTAAAATTCAAAGCTGGATCGCAGTCCAGTCAAGCCTAACAAGTGCTAACTACTCAGGGAGTATAAAATCTAGTGGCCAATCTATCAGGCCACTGTCCTGGCCTGAGTCTCCATCTGTCTCAGAAACATCTGTAAAATTTTATAACGATATCCTGTCAGGAAAATGAGCAAGTACAACCACCAACAGCAGTTTCATATGAATTGACAAATACTATAAGAGACAGTATAATAAAATACAAGACAAAGATATATGCGACTTGGGAACCATTCGAAAGCCGAGTTACAATCCTTAAACCAAACAAGGACCGGGGTTGTAACCCTTCTTTCAAACAGGACTTAGTCTCAAATTATGGTACAGTATAAAGACAGGTAGAGCATGTGAGTAAATGAAATCATAGCATGGTGAGAAGTACAGAAAGACAAACTGAATTGGAATATAAGATACGATAATAAATGTAAAATGTGATTTGAATTATTAGAGCGATATGTGATCGGCTAGGGAGTCAAGATAGGGTTATCCACTTGGCCCGACAATCACAGGAAAATCTCTGAAAAGGGTCATGCCGGCCAACCTGGATAACCCGGCAAGGGGTATCTGCTACACCCTATGTGAGGTGAGGGTGGCACTAGTATCACAAGATTGCACAAGATGGGCTTTGATCACATAACCCCTAATAATTCCCCCATTCCCGAATAGTATACGGATCCGGACATAGCACGTCATGACGTGGGATTCCCGAAGAGGGGAGCAAGTCCTCTTCAGGAATCGGCGTCAATACAAGTATAAGAATCAAGACCAAGCAAGTACCAGTATTCCAAGAAATCCAAGAATGACATCTCATGACAGGAATCCGATAATACTAGTCCGTGAACTATCGTGTCAAGAATCAAGTAAGACACTACAACTGAATCGGATATAGTAGATATCAAGACAATAAAAACTATCAGTGAATGTACTCGCCTGTGGTCCTGAGCTGATAAGGTGAACAGACGCTCAGAGTAATCACAGACCTAAAGATGAGATACCACAAGTCAAAACATGGTTTAATAATGAAAGGAAAGCTAATCTAATCATTATATGCAAATCTAAGTCAAAACTAGGTCAAACTAAGTTACACCAAGCTAAACTAGGTCACACTAGGACAACCAAGGTCAAACAAGGTCACAGGAAGTCAATCCAAGTCAAACTAGGTCAATTTGGGTCAAGGTTGACTTACAGTTGACTTTTGGTCAAAAAGTCAACTCTGGTCAACTCTGGTCAACACTGAGTCAACCCTAGGTCAAATAAGTCAAATATTGACTAACAGTTGACTTTCAGTCAACTGGTCAACTCTGGTTTGGTTTTGGTCAATTCTAAGTCAAGTGTTGACTTGAAGTTAACTTTTGGTCAAAAAGTCAACTCTTGGTCAACGGAGGTCAAGACTAGCCTAAACTACCCTCATCTAGTTATTACCTACCAAGACAACTTATTTCTAACACCATCTTAGAAGTTAAACTCAATATCTCATCAATATCATATTTTCTACATTTACCCTTCTCATTCTCCTTCTCATTCTCCTCCTTATTCTCCTCTCTATTCTCCTCCTCATTCTCCTCTCTATTCTCCTCCTTCTCATTCTCCTCCTCATGCTACTGCTGCTTCTGCTAGTGCTTTTGCTGCTCCTGTGGCTTATTCTCCTTCTCATTCTCCTCTCTATTCTTCTCCTCATTCTTCTTCTCATTCTCCTCTCTATTCTCCTTCTCATTCTCGTCTCTATTCTCCTCCTTCTCATTCTCTTCTCTATTCTCCTCCTCATTCTCCTTCTCATTCTCCTCTCTATTCTCCTCCTCATTCTCCTTCTCATTCTCCTCCTCATTCTTCGTCCCATTCTCCTCCTCATTCTCCGTCCCATTCTCCTTCCCATTCTCCTTCCCATTCTCCTCCTCATTCTCCTTCCCATTCTCCTTCCTATTCCCCTTCCTATTCTCCTCCTCATTCTCCTTCCCATTCTCCTTCCTATTCTCCTCATCATTCTCCTTCCATTCTCCTTCCTATTCTCCTCCTCATTCTCCTCCTCATTCTCCGTCCCATTCTTCTCCTCATTCTCCGTCCCATTCTCCTCCTCATTCTTCTTTCCATTCTCCTTTCTATTCTCCTTCCTATTCTCCTCCTCATTCTCCTTCCCATTCTCCTTCCTATTCTCCTCATCATTCTCCTTCCCATTCTCCTTCCTATTCTCCTCCTCATTCTCCTTCCCATATACAAATACACACACACATATATATATATATACAGACATACACACACACACACACACACACACACACACACACACACACATATATATATATATATATATTATATATATATATATATATATATATATATATATATATATATATATATATATATATATATATATATAATACACACTCTCAACACCACTACCACTATTCTCATGACACCATGTAAATATATATATATAACAAATATGATACAATATGATACATTGAAAATACCTTCTCTAAACAATATAAAATCTGGAATTTAAATGTCTAATAATTTATCACACAATATATATATATTAAAAACAAGAGTCCAATAGGAATTTTCTACTAGGACACAAACCTACACATAGGACACTCCTAAAAGTCTCCAAAAGGACACAAAACGGACACAAATGGAGACACAACCATGGGGGTTATTTCTATGGGTCAAAAATAATCCTATATGCATGTTAGGCTGATTTAGAAGAGAGATTATACCTTCCGGGAGAGAGATCCAAATAAAAAAGCTTCCCGACTCGACACCGACACGTAGAGATTCCAAAAGGACACGAACGAGCTCCGAATCCTCCCAAACTTGGCTAGCTCCTTCCTTTCATGGAGTAGAAGAGAAAAGAAGAATATTTGGTGGAAGAAATGGTGGATTTGGAGATAAAATCAATGGAGTGGCTCTCTAAATTTTAGGGAAGAACAAGAGAGAGAAAGTGGTGGATAGAAATGAAATAGAGAGAGAAAGGTTTGCTTTGGAGTGAAGCAAAGGAGAGGGGGTGCTCCATACATAGCCGGCCACATCCTAGAGGGTTGGGGCATTTGGCAATTTACCAAAATGCCCTCTAAGTCAAAGAAATGAGTGGTTTGAGTTGGGGTCAAAATGGTAACTTGAAAACTCCTAATTTCAAGTTCTAAATCTAATTATAATCCCTAATCCCACTAAAATCAAATGAGATTAGTCAAATATAAATATCTGGGTTTGGTCATGACAAGTTGGTCGGTTCTAGTTGGGTCCCGATCAGAGTCTAAGCTACCCCGGGTCCCCGATACAAGTCGGAATGAGCTGAAATTCGAACCCGACCCTAATAACCCCAAAACAATATCATAAATAATAAACTAACTTTCAAAAATATTCAAAAGTACAAAATGACAAAAATACCCCTGTTCCTAAAACTGGGGGTGACACCTCGTTTGACTAGAATTTGACCAAACCCTAAGCAGTTGCCCAAGTTATCTTACAGTTGACCTAGTTTGACCAAGATAGTTGACCAAGAGTTGACTTTGACCTAGTTTGACTTAGAATCATGTAGTTTGTATTACAGATTTCCATTATTACAACTTTAGTACTTTATAACCTGTTTTACTCTAAATAGGACTCTGTGACACCATTCGAACATCTATTCATATCAGTCATTCAGGGTGACAGGCGAGTACATTTTCTGATCATTTCATACTTGTTAGGATTTATATTCTTGCTCTAGATTACTTTACATGATGCTGTCACGTTATTATCACAGATTGGTACTATATGGATCTTGTCATGCGATATTATTCCCCTCGGGGTGCATCAAATACAGTTGTCATGTGCTTTTCACGAACATCTTGTATTTTATGTACACCTCTATTCATGTATACTCTTGTGCAATCTTGTAGTCTCATGGTGACGTAAGCAAACATGGTAAAAATCTCTTATGCAAGGTAACGTAACTTGACTGGATCCTTGTGTATTGATTGGGGAGGGTGAGTAGGAAATGGTTATGTGATCAAAATTCTATCTTATGAAATCTTGTGAAACTCTTGTATATGTCCATTGTGCCCTCACGTATAATGGAGTCCCATCTTTTAAACCTAAATTGTTTATATAACCATCTCATACTCTAAATCACAGGTTACTTACAGTTCTTACTTATCATGCATATAGATATTTCCAGTTATCAAATCTCTCTCGTTTTTATATATATTTTCTTACAGTCCATGTATCTTACTCTTTTGCATGCTTTATATTTTCTAACATGATATCAACTGCGTGAGATGTATTGTGCTCGTTCCTGTCTTGACCGGACCTGTTGAAAATATTATAGATGATGATAGTGACTGCCCTACCTTCTATGAGGCATATGAGGGTGACATTATAGAAGCCTGAGGAGCACCTAGCTCAGTAGAGGGTGCCTAGTTTAGTCTAGTACTTATAGCTTTCAGTTTGTATCGGATTATTCTGATTGTTGTTGAGACTTAGTTATATTCAGGACTTGTATTTATTTGTGTTGGATATCTATATGTGTGTTGTGATGACTTTACTTATATATTCAGTTCTTTCTTTCTATCCTATTCTATATCGTGCTCTATCTTCCCTAGACTTGTGATTGAGATATAGAGTTGAGATGTTATATTATACCTCCGTGCGGAGATGATATGTTTATATCATATTGTTGTTAGATGTTAGATGTTAGATGTTATAGACGAACTATACAGTGTTCTACCGCCGACACTGCGGCGTAGGCTGGACGTAACCACGTTCTCGTGCCCTTACTCAGGGTGCGGGTCGTGACACGTTTCTAGTGGTGGCCCATGCAGGTCGAGTTTATGTAGTAGTATTCGAACTAGAGTATCACTACAGCCTGCAGTAGAATTAGGATATATTTTGAGGTACTCAATCACATCTAGGAAAAACTCTTAACTGAATTCCTGCCATCTAAATACTTGTTGAAAATTGTTTCCTTTGAAATAAACCGTCCTCCTTTGATTATATCGCTTCTTTCTCAGTTTTGATTTCCTTGTTTGATCTGTCTCCAGGATGACAGTGACTCGAGCTCAGGCAGCTGGATCTAGTACTGCCCCGGAGAGGTTTGGTCCATCGAGGCCTACTGTTTTGGAGGAGGGGGAGGTCCAGATGGCTGTCTCTGCTGTCGCTACTGCTCCTGCCATCCAGGTGGAAGTAGCAGCAGCAGTATCTGTCACGACCCGTACCCACTGTGAGGGTACGAGTACGTAACAGCGCCCAGCCTACGCCGCAGTGTCGACGGATAGAACGATGTTCTTGGTCATGAACATAACTAACACAATATGAAATACTCTCCAACTGGAGGCCAAGCCACAGAGGGTACAACTCAATCACAATCTAGAGGTAGAATATAGCACGATGGAATAGATAAGAAATCCTCAACTGAGGTACAACAAAAGTAAAATAAACACAAGTCTCAACATCTTCAAAATAATACAACTCTGAATCAAGACAACAACTAACATAAAAAGAAGAACAGTCTAGACTATCTATACTATGCATGGGTATCATCCTCAGCAACTGCCTGAACCTCCCAAGGGTCCAGGTCGCGAGTGTCATCTAGTCAAGCTCCATAGTAAGGGGTACAGGGTTCCTTATCATCCTCTGTAAAATTTTCAACAGGTCCAGTCAGGACGGGAGCGAGCACAATACATCTCACACAGATCATAGCAGGTTAGGAAATATAGACATGCAAAAGAGTACGATACATGAAAACTGAAGAAATGTACATGATGTAAAAGAGAGAACTATCGGTGGCTAGTGATGTAGATTACAAAATCGACATATAAACGACTGGATTTGCACATGAATATACTAAAGAGTCTCACATGGTTATACTACTTTGGAATTATCTACATGACTATTTATACTCCCCCATACCCCAATCAATACACAAGGATCCAGACAAGTTATGTTACACACATGATTTTCATATGAAAGCCCATAGATGGGTATACATGAAGTATACATGAGGGCTCAGAACTGAGTGCACATGAATTCCGCATGAAAGCCCATGAAGGGGTACACATGAAGTATAGGTTATACATGAAGTACATGAGAAACATGACAGTACATGAGAGCACATGAGAGTACACGAGCGTACATGAACGTACATGAAACACATGAGAAACATGCATAACATGAGAGCGAGGAATACATGATATACATGAAACACATGACGTGAAGTATCTGATGCTCCCGAGGGGGATAACATCTCAACTGTAGGGATCCATATAGTACCAATCTGTGATAATATCGTGACAGCATCAAATAAAGTAATCTAGAGCAGGAATATAATCCTAAGCAAGTTATGAAATGATCATAGAATGTACTCGCCTGCGATATAAATATCTGTGAGAATATACTGTCCGAGATGAGGTATCTGACTCCTATTCAGAGCAACACGAGTCAAGATATATACTGGGGAGAAAAAATGAAATGTATAATGCATCTGCATGCTGTCTAGGTCAACTAGGCTAAAGTCAACACTTGGTCAACTCTAGTCAACCACACTAGTCAAACTAGGTCAACTAGGTCAAGTCTTAACCCAGCAAGTCTCACAAAGCCTAACCAAGCCTATACTATGCAATTAAGGCTAGACACAAGCAAAGCAAAGCAGTGTGAACCACACCAAGGCATATATATACATACTATATTGTATTGCCTATATTCATGCATTCATACTATACATCTATACATTCATTCATACATGCCTACATTGCCTATATACCAATACATTCGATCATGAATATGCATACATTGGTTACATGGTTACATTACACAATTATACACATTACATATGTATATTACATTAACATACATGCATGCATATGTGCATTCAATTATTTGCATTAAGTAAAGTGTCATAATATATTTTAATATGCATGAATATATAGTATATATATGTGTA
Organism: Iris pallida; assembly: GCA_029216955.1. NCBI lineage: Eukaryota > Viridiplantae > Streptophyta > Magnoliopsida > Asparagales > Iridaceae > Iris > Iris pallida. Next base: position 10,453,364 of record JANAVB010033817.1, on the reverse strand, counting down.
TAGATAAAGTGAGAGAGTATAGTGAATAGGGGGCTGGACATCAACAGGTCAGTAAGACTAAGAGGGTCTGCATTATCAACATTAGCTAAAACCAAGGATGTAGAGCAATTCAAGGTGTAGTGAATCAAGTGAGGGTTGTGTAGTGAATCAAGGGTGGATGCAAAGTGTTCTCAGGTTAACATTTCATTCAATCTCCTGGAAAACCAAATTTAAACTAAAACCCAAAAAAAACACATCACAGTCCTGATTTCAAATTCAGTTTTGCATACATTGGATACTTGCATTAAATTTCAGTCCATGCATTCATTCATTTAACAGTTACATTACATCCATTCATGATTGCATACATTTATACTCTATATACATACATGTATTTCATTCATACATATCATATAATATACATTACATATCCTACCTACAAGCTGTCATATATGCATACATGCCTATACATGGATAGCATACATACAACTTACATACCTACCTGCATTACATTACATCATTCATACTTTACATATGTACATATATTACTTTACATATATGTAAAATAAGAAGGGGAATGAGGAAAACAGTGATGAAGAGGGGGCTGATTTCAGTTAACAATTGCTCTCAGGTTTTAGTAAATTCGAAACTCAGATTTCTCCTTATGAAAACCACAAGTAACAAGTGCATAATCTAAGGTATACATGCCTTGTATTCAAGTTAGATCACAGTTTAAACCATTCACAAAAATCATATAATGGAATCTTAGTTTTAGCTAACTTAAATCTCAGATTTTTATATAACCCCAAATTCAAATTAAAGTGTATCAATAATGTAAAGCCCGACCTTTAAATCAAACCAAACAACTTCACACATGAACCCAACATGAAAATATATAACTCAGACATGGGTATATATTAAACCCTAAGAAAATATCATTTAAAAATAGTTTAATAAATGAGGCATGGGGTTTCACATGCTCAGGTTTGTAATACAATATGCCAAAGTATCAATGTATACATATATGTTCACTTTCTCGAAAACCCATCTCATGTTATCAATAATTAATGTTGGACAATTATGAAACTCAAATTGCATGTTAGATTAGGAAAACCCAAATCTCAATTTTTGAAATATCAGTAAAATAGAAAACAGGGAACCAAGTATCAGTAAAAATCATTTCGAACCCAAAATAAAATCAATTCTCATGTGAAACCCAAGGACAGGTGTACAGTGGTGTTCTCCATATGTTGACATGTCAGGGGGTATTTGTGTCCAACCAAGTGGACACAAATGTGTTTAAAACAGGAAAAACAATGTATCAGAAAAATACGGTCAAAGCATCCTCGTGCACGCGTGTCGTAGCCTCGTACACAGGACACATGAGGCTCTGTGCTCGTGTCCCTGTGTTCGCCCAACATAGGACAACACATTTGTGTCCCTTACACGTCACCACGACGTGTCCACGAGGGACGCGAAACCCGTATCAGTGAAGGCCTGTGCGATAGTGCGTGTGTGTGTGTGAGACCCGTCTCACTGTATCGGTATTTTATACGGATACATGTTTATTTGAGCCGTATTTCGTATTTATCGATTTGCGTGATATTTTAAAATTTTCCAAAGTGTAGAATTATCATAGCTTGGTTTAAATTGGATTTGGTTTTATTTGGTTTGGTCCAACTTTGACTTGGACTTGGTTTGATTTAATTTGGCTTGGGTGGCTTGGCTTGGTTTAATTGATTTGGTTTAACATGGTTTGGTTTGGCTTGGACTTGGTTTGGTTTATTGGTTCCTTATGAGATGAGGTGGATGGCTTAGATTGAGTGGAGAGGAATGAATGGTGGAGATTACTTGGACTTGTTATATAAGCCACTTTTCTCTCTCCCTCATCATTTACCCTCATTCATTTCTCTTCTACCAAAACCCAAGCCATTAGAGAAAGGTAGGTACACCTTGCCAAATGTTAGACGATTTTAATTTTGTTTGTTCCATTATCTTCCTTGTTACATTCTAAGCATGTTTAGAACTTGGAGTTTTCTAATTTGATAGTTAAATTATTGTAGATCTAGCTTTGAAGTAATTTCGATTTTCATGAGTTTTGATCTGTTAAACTTGCTTATTTTTGTTAACTGATAGTTCCATGTTGTAGAAATTTCATTTTATCCAAATTTGACCCTTGGAAGTCTGGATTTGGGTTCCTATTGTAGTTTGGTGGAGCATGGAGGCCATGGTATTTTCCATGGACACCTTCTCTGTGGGAAGCCATTATTTGCATTTTGGTCGCATGCAAAACTCTGCTGCTTAGCCGTATGAGCTTTCCTGGTCGCATGAGCATGCATAGCATTTGTGCTGGCCGTATATATAGTTGCATGCAAGCATTAAATGCTTGGCCGCATGAAAGCATTACATGCTGGGCCACATGCAATATATATATTTGCTTGGCCACGTGCAACTTTGTTTACTTAGCCGCATGAGAACTATTCACTTCTTGGCCGCATGGCCCTTTTATTCATGTCCGCATTTAGCACTGCACGGCCGCATGAAACAAGGTTGGCTGCATGCATTGCTTGCTACAGCTTTGTAAGCAAAGTTGGCCGCATGAATTGCCTTAATGCATTTAATGCTTTAATGTATTAGTTGTCGTAGTACATTTGTTGCCTTAATGCAATTATTATTATGCATGGCTGAGATAAAGCTTTAGCATTATTTTTAATAAGCTTAAATGTTAGCTTGGCTCAGCATGCATGCTTAAAGCATTTGTTGGCCGCATAGGCTCAATACACCATTCTTGGCCGCATATGGGCATGGCTTAGCATGCTTAAGCTACTTGTTGTAGCATGCATGATTGATATTTAGCTTAGCATTAATTGCAATGCACTTGTTGGCAGCATTTAGTATTAACTAAGAATAGTAGTTGGGAGCATTTAATGATTGCTGGTAGTTAGCAAATTAATTTAGCTGGCATGGCCATTTGATAGTTTGTTGCCGCATGCACATTATTTAGTCTTGCATGAATTCTAAGTATTTGGCTTGCATACTTTTGCATGCATTTATTATAATAGTTGGCCATTAGCAATTGCTGGTCGCATGAGAATTTTGGCCGCATGGCCCCTTCCACTTGATTGGCCACGTGAACCATTAACTAAATGGTTCACGTGAACCTTTTCTTACTACATTAATTGTTGGGTCCCACATGGCTTTTTATATATATACAATTTTAGGCCACATGGCCTCTGTACTTGAGTGGCCACGTGCCCTTTTCTTTTGCTTGACTGTAAGTTTATATTTATTGCGGGTCCCACTATCTTTGTCGTTTCTGATTGCATAAATATTTCTTGATGGCATTTAATGTTAGGCCGCATGGCCTCCCACCCATTCTTGGCCGCATGGCCCCCTTCAGTTATTTTCTGGCCACATAAGCTTTGGCTGGCCGCGTGGGTGGCCTCCCACTCTCTTTGGCCGCATGTATGTTCTTCCACTTTTGGGCCGCATGGTGTCCACTTTGATTGTTTAAATATTTTATTTGCCTAAATTGTGGTCAGAATTTCTTCCCACTCCCAACATAAAAGTTGTAGAGTTTTTCCTTGGCTTCAAGAATATATATTATATATATATTATTATTTAATTGCGCAAGTTTCTCCCTTTCTTGATAAATGACATGACTTGATAGTGACCCGCCGTGGTACACTCCTGACATGATGATTTGACATGACAAATAGGACATGATAGTGGCCCGACGTGGCGCACTCTTGACATGATAAACCTGACATAATATTCCTTGAAAATGCTGTTGCGACGGCTAACATGACACGACAAGAATGAATGACCTGGACACCGTGGACGATTGTGCTTGTACAAATGAACTAGTCTTGTCTTGCATCATGTCTAGGACTAGGACCCCTGCGTACCACGGTCATGGGTACCCACTGTAATTGGCTAAGGCTAATAACTAGAATAATTCAGTAGTCATGAGAGATTTCCCCAGTTACAGGCGATCCCGTTATCCCGGCCACAATTGTTTGGACTTGTAGCCTGCCGTCGAGTAGGGCACATTTCCAGCCCACTGTCATGTGGGGCACTTCATAAAATAATTTCTACGCACACTGTCATGTGTTGCACACCAAGCTACCTAATAATTATTGATAACTGCTTAATGAATCCAAGTCGCCTGGATAACCTGGATTAGCTGCAGGGCTTGTGGCTGGAGGAACATCTCATTGCATATTGCTAGTAACTAAGGCTTGTGATAACCCTAGTTAGTTAAAGTATCAAGCCGTACTTATTGCTTGGCCGTGAATGATTGGATGGAGTCTAGTCTTGTCTTGATCTTGTACATGATTGTTACATGTCCTAATTTTTTTATTTATTTTATCTTGTCGATAAATGGTGGAAGAAACCAAGTTCTGTTCAGACGAAGGGTTACAATCCCGGTCCTTGTTTGGTTTATGGGTTGTAACCTGGTTATCTGAATAGTCCCATGATTATCTCATCGTATATCACCTTCCCAGACCCAGTTCCTAATTGTTCCAGGATAATGGTTATAAGGATTGTCACTCTAATGTATTGTACTCTGTATTGTCACTCTCTGATTGTCACTTAATGATTGTCATCTCTAGCAATAAATGATCAGAAACCAAGTTCTGTTCAGACGAAGGGTTACAACCTCGGTCCTTGTTTGGTTTAAGTGTTGTAACTGGCTTCCGGAACAGTACCTTTACCCTCTCTTCATATATTGCCTAGCTCTATTTATTTAACACGTTCTCCAGTTTACTTTATGTCAAATGATGATTTACTTACTGTCTTCCTATGTTCGGGATAAGTGCATTGGTACTGCACGCATCTCGATCCTCCTTTACTTATTGTTTTCTCTTTATGTTGATTGCCTATGATTGCTGGTTTTAAGTTTATAGTTCGGCCTCCTTTGTGGTACTTGCTATTTGGGGTCTGACCCCACTGGTTTTGCATGGCCAGGTTCTGATAGAAGAGCTCGAAGGATCTACCGCACCATCTACTCGACGGTGACCAGCCGGAGCACCAGAGTGGCTCAGTGGGTTTCTTCTTCATCCTTCCACTGATATGTAAATTCTCTTCTTGTAACGTTTAGCCCCGAGCACGTGTTTAGCTCGTGTTTTGATATTTACCTTGATATTGTAGCCTACGGGCATAAACATGATATGTGTATTCTAGACTATAGCTAGTCCTTATCATGTACGACTAATACTCTAGCTAGTCATCAGTTTTGTGGTACTGGCTTCATGATCATTCATGTATATATGGTTCGAGATGCCTTACTAGTGTATATATGATGATCGTACTCTTTGCTCTTGTATAATTGCCGGTGATTGAGATACCTAGGATTGTTAAACCTTAGTATTGACTGATGGCTTGTAGAGTAACCCCCATATCTTGACAGCTTATACATGATTTCAGAGTATTAACGTACTTTGAGATTACGTGGCTGGCTATGTCTGTCCCCGCTCTCCGGTATTCTGGTTCTGGGGCGTGACATGGTTTTAGTGGTGGCCCATGCAGGTCTCGATTTTCAGATTTATGGAGGTTACCATGTTTAGATATCTCAATCATGATTATCCTTATTGATCTCCTTCGGATTATTCTCTACCTCTGTTACTTGACTTGATATCTGTTTTGATCATTGGTCATTCCTGTTCCCATGACTTAATCTTGTGTCCTTCAACTTTCAAGGGCACTGTTCTTGAACCTTCTAATTATCTTGTTCCTGTTTTGCCGAGGGCAGCTCAGCATCCTTCAGCCAGGCCAGTTATGGAGGATCAATCTCAGCATGCAGGCAGAAATGTCAGTCCATTCCGATCAGCCAGTTCCTTCTGTCTTCGTATCTTGAGACAGGTGATAAAGTTTAAGCATCTATTTCAACTACGATGATACGTCCTGGGTAGGGTCATGTCTTAAACTAAGTCATTGGTACCGACTTACCTTGAGGCTTGACTTTTATCCATTTTGGGGGATCAGCTTAGGCCAGCGAGGACGTTGGTTTCTACACAACTGTCTCAGGAGATATATTGATCCATATGCCTCCAGTCCTTCTTGATCATGATTGTATTTGTTCTTGTGCATTTATTTACCGTCTACGCATTTATTTACATTACTGGTTGTTTTACTTTACTTATATGCCATGCTTGATTTATTGAAATTGTTGAGTTTCCTGAAGCTTTTGTTTTGTTATCTTGCACGACTAGCATCAGAAATTCCGAGGACGGAATTTTTCTAAGGTGTGGAGAGTTGTGAGACCCGTCTCACTGTATCGATATTTTATACGGATACGTGTTTATTTGAGCCGTATTTCGTATTTATCTATTTGCGTGATATTTTAAAATTTTCCAAAGTGTAGAATTATCATGGCTTGGTTTAACTTGGATTTGGTTTTATTTGGTTTGGTCCAACTTTGACTTGGACTTGGTTTGATTTAATTTGGCTTGGGTGGCTTGGCTTGGTTTAATTGATTTGGTTTAGCATGGTTTGGTTTGGCTTGGACTTGATTTGGTTTATTGGTTCCTCATGAGATGAGGTGGATGGCTTAGATTGAGTGGAGAGGAATGAATGGTGGAGATTACTTGGGCTTGTTATATAAGCTACTTTTCTCTCTCCCTCATCATTCACCCTCATTCATTTCTCTTCCACCAAAACCTTAGCCATTAGAGAAAGGCAAGTACACCTTGCCGAATGTTGGACGATTTTAATTTTGTTTGTTCCATTCTCTTTCTTGTTACATTCTAAGCATGTTTAGAACTTAGAGTTTTCTAATTTGATGGTTAAATTATTGTAGATCTAGCTTTGAAGTAATTTCGGTTTTCATGGGTTTTGATCTGTTAAACTTGCTTATTTTTGTTAACTGATAGTTCCATGTTGTAGAGAATTTTATTTTACCCAAATTTGACCCTTGGAAGTCTCGATTTGGGTTCCTATTGTAGTTTGGTGGAGCATGGAGGCCATGGTATTTTCCATGGACACCTTCTCTGTGGGAAGCCATTATTTGTATTTTGGTCGCATGCAAAACTCAGTTGCTTAGCCGCATGAGCTTTCCTGACCGCATGAGCATGCATAGCATTTGTGCTGGCCGTATATATAGTTGCATGCAAGCATTAAATGCTTGGCCGCATGAAAGCATTACATGCTGGGCCACGTGCAATATATATATTTGCTTGGCCACGTGCAACTTTGTTTACTTAGCCGCATGAGAACTATTCACTTCTTGGCCGCATGGCCCTTTTATTCATGTCCGCATTTAGCACTGCATGGCCGCATGAAACAAGGTTGGCCGCATGCATTGCTTGCTACAGCTTTGCAAGCAAAGTTGGCCGCATGAATTGCCTTAATGCATTTAATGCTTTAATGCATTAGTTTTTGTAGTACATTTGTTGCCTTAATGCAATTATTATTATGCATGGCTGAGATAAAGCTTTAGCATTATTTTTAATAAGCTTAAATGTTAGCTTGGCTCAGCATGCATGCTTAAAGCATTTGTTGGCTGCATAGGCTCAACACACCATTCTTGGCCGCATATGGGCATGGCTTAGCATGCTTAAGCTACTTGTTGTAGCATGCATGATTGATATTTAGCTTAGCATTAATTGCAATGCACTTGTTGGCAGCATTTAGTATTAACTAAGAATAGTAGTTGGGAGCATTTAATGATTGCTGGTAGTTAGCAAATTAATTTAGCTGGCATGGCCATTTGATAGTTTGTTGCCGCATGCACATTATTTAGTCTTGCATGAATTCTAAGTACTTGGCTTGCATGCTTTTGCATGCATTTATTATAATAGTTGGCCATTAGCAATTGCTGGCTGCATGAGAATTTTGGCCGCATGGCCCCTTCCACTTGATTGGCCATGTGAACCATTAACTAAATGGTTCACGTGAACCTTTTCTTACTACATTAATTGTTGGGTCCCACATGGCTTTTTATATATATACAATTTTCGGCCACATGGCCTCTGTACTTGAGTGGCCACGTGCCCTTTTCTTTTGCTTGACTGTAAGTTTGCATTTATTGCGGGTCCCACTATCTTTATTTTTTCTGATTGCATGAATATTTCTTGATGACATTTAATGTTAGGCCGCATGGCCTCCCACCCATTCTTGGCCGTATGGCCCCCTTCAGTTATTTTCTGGCCGCATAAGCTTTGGCTGGCCGCGTGGGTGGCCTCCCACTCTCTTTAGCCGCATGTATGTTCTCCCACTTTTGGGCCGCATGGGGTCCACTTTGATTGTTTAAATGTTTTATTTGCCTAAATTGTGGTCAGAATTTCTTTCCACTCCCAACATGAAAGTTGTAGAGTTTTTCCTTAGCTTCAAGAATATATATTATATATATATATATATATATATATATATATATATATATATATATATATATATATATATATATATGTTATTATTTAATTACGTAAGTTTCTCCCTTCCTTGATAAATGACATGACTTGATAGTGACCCGCCGTGGTGCACTCCTGACATGATGATTTGACATGACAAACAGGACATGATAGTGGCCCGACGTGGCGCACTCTTGACATGATAAACCTGACATAATATTTCTTGAAAATGCTGTTGCGACGGCTAACATGACACGACAAGAATGAATGACCTGGACATCGTGGACGATTGTGCTTGTACAAATAAACCAGTCTTGTCTTTCATCATGTCTAGGACTGGGACTCCTGAGTACCACGGTCATGGGTACCCACTGTAATTGGCTAAGGCTAATAACTAGAATAATTCAGTAGTCATGAGAGATTTCCCCAGTTACAGGCGATCCCGTTATCCCGGCCATAATTGTTTGGACTTGTAGCCTGCCGTCGAGTAGGGCACATTTCCAGCCCACTGTCATGTGGGGCACTTCATGAAATAATTTCTACGCACACTGTCATGTGTTGCACACCAAGCTACCTAATAATTATTGATAACTGCTTAATGAATCCAAGTCGCCTGGATAACCTGGATTAGCTGCAGGACTTGTGGCTGGAGGAACATCTCATTGCATATTGCTAGTAACTAAGGCTTGTGATAACCCTAGTTAGTTAAAGTATCAAGCCGTACTTATTGCTTGGCCGTGAATGATTGGATGGAGTCTAGTCTTGTCTTGATCTTGTACATGATTGTTACATGTCCTGATTTTTTTTATTTATTTTATCTTGCCGATAAATGGTGGAAGAAACCAAGTTCTGTTCAGACGAAGGGTTACAACCCCGGTCCTTGTTTGGTTTATGGGTTGTAACCTGGTTATCTGAATAGTCCCATGGTTATCTCATCGTATATCACCTTTCCAGACCCAGTTCCTAATTGTTCCAGGATAATGGTTGCAAGGATTGTCACTCTAATGTATTGTACTATGTATTGTCACTCTCTGATTGTCACTTAATGATTGTCATCTCTAGCAATAAATGATCAGAAACCAAGTTCTGTTCAGACGAAGTGTCACTCCCCGTTCCCGGAATGCGTATTTTTATATATGAACAACTCATGTGTATTTATTTAGTATTTATCACGTATTATTCTGTATTTAAATTCCTTTAGTCTCATGTTAAATTAATTATCTACTCTTTAAAATTTTCATGTTAATTAATTTCCTACAATTTTATTTCTGTAATTATATTTCTGCAATTTTATTTCCTGTATTTTATTTGCTGCTTTAGTCTTATTGGGTTTCGGTTTGCTGAATCCCCTTAAACCCGGCCCAACACCCCACCTACCACCATCTTTCTATTTAAAGCTTCCATCTCTTTCTCTCTCCTCATTACTTCATTCTCACCATTACTTCTTCTTCTTCCTCTCATTACTCCCCACCACCTACCAGCAGCAGGAGAAGGCAAGTGCAAACTTGCTTCTCAATCACCCTATTTTTATGGTTCATTTGTCTTCTTCTCGTTAGCATTTTTGATTTCTACGGCTGGTTTTCTCTAGATCTAAGTTATAGTATTTCGGCTGTTCATGGGTTCTTAGTCCATCAACTTTGTGTGTATTTCTCTGGCACTGGAGCGAAGGCTCCATAGTACTTGGAGTTCAGGAAATGTTGTACGCACACGTTCTTACGTGCTCGCGTAAAACATCAGCCCAGTCACGCACGCAGTCTTTACGTGTTTGCGTGTATTTTCAGTCACGCACACGTCTGTACGTGTCTGCGTGTATTTTTAGTCACACTCACGTTCTCATGAGCGTGCGTGTATTTTTAGTCATGCTAACGTTCTCATGAGCGTGCGTGTATTTTCAATCACGCACACATCCATGAGCGTGCGTGTATTTTAGTCACGCACATCCTTGCGTGCGTAGATTCCTTGTCCCCGTTTCACGCTCACTAGAGTCTGCGTGAATTTCCCTTCACGCTCACGCTGTGCTTGCTTGCGTGACTTTTCACGCTCACGCTTGACAGCGTGTATCACTTTTGACGCTCACTATTCACGCCCATTTTCCATGCTCACCCCAGCTAGACTTAGCGTGACTTGTTGTTCTTAAGCACAGACTTCTTGCATGACTTTTGGCCTTAGCTTAGACTTGTCAGCGTGACTTTCTTGACCTGGGTGTTTTAATTGTCCTATAACTTATTCATTTTATGGTGGCATGATAATTCTTCTATTATATTCTTACGCCTTTTTGCATGAACTTGATAAATCATGACATGTTAATATTGTAAATATGGATTGTTGTGTAGAATGTGTCATGTGTCTTGATTAATCCATGGATACCCAGTATGACTAGAACTTAATTCTGAGAAGTTATAGGCTCGACCCCATGTAATACTAATTGACTTTCATGCCTTGTCACCATTGATAATGATTGTGACATTGACTAATAATTGATCATGCGTTCCTAGTTGGAACTAAGAGACTGGCTAGTCGTCTTATTGAAATGAATGAATGAGACACGTTCATGTAATGAACTATTATACTCGATTAGCCGATCCCGAATATTGGCATACAGGCACATGCAGGCTTCAAAGTAATTATTTATTATTTAATTTTTTCTATTTATCTTACAAAGAAAGCATGTGTACTTTATGGTCAAGGCATGATTATTCCGTGGTTAAATTGATTGTTGCATCACGTTATGTAAAACCTACAACCTAGCCGCACGGGTATCGTTGTAGAGTTGCGCATATCGTACCCCGTACGAAAGTACTCATTTGAACCACCATGATCCACGGCATGGAACTTCACTCAACGTAGAGACCATTAAGTCAAATAAAATAACGATGGCATGGAGAGAATGGATTCCCGAGTTCTTACATGGCAGCCCCCTTGGGACTATTAAGTGCCCGACGGGCCGGCTGGTTCCCACAGATACGGTAAAACTGTCACACGGGCAGGGAACGGTATCTGCTTATATTATTGTACATGCTATAACGGCGGGCGTCCCGCTGGGACTCGTCTAACTACATGATTGGCGCACATGATTGATTGGATAGACTAGCCTTGCTTGCACATAGTAAGAACTGAGGAATCCCTATTTTTGCATAATCTCAGGATAAACTTGGGACTCACAATAGCAAGTCGTAGGATTTGATTGGCCGTTCAAGATGATTTGTTTGTGTACTGTACTACTCTGTTACCTAACTGGGATGATCAGAATGTCAGGACATGACGGGCCAACTTCTGTCCTTGTTTGGTTGGGAGGTTGGTTCGAAGTGTCGTGACGTTATGTAAATCCTAGTGGGAGGCAGAGATCTATTATTATATTCTCTTACTTACTGGTTTAGTCCTCATATCGTCCTCCTTTGTGGTACTTGCTATTAGAGGTCTAACCTCTCTGGTTTTGTATGGCCAGATTTAGAGCCGGTCCCCGAGGATCCAGCTTACTTCTACCTCCAAGATGGTCAATACTAGAGGGATGATCGCAGGAGGACTCGAGTGGGTTTCCTTACTTCATCGCTCATTTTGTCATCTACTTTATACTTAGCCGTTTGGCACCGATATGTTGGTCGGATCGTCTTGTACTTACTTTTGCATGATTGTAATTAAGTCAGACTGCAGCTGATAACAATTGTGTATACTTGCTATATCATCTGGCTAGGTTTTGTAAAGCCAGATCTCAAGAACATTTTGACTGAGCGTTTGGGACGCCTTACTGCTTTATCTTATATGTTCTCTATTACTGTTTCCTTGTTTGAATGATTGAGACAATAGATGTGAAATGACCATAGTAAGACCTTTATGTAGTATGCACCCCCTCGTCTGGTTAGACAGCATTGATCGTATTATACGATATTCATCTATCCGTAATACGTAGCTGGCTGAGTCATTCCCCCGCTCTCCAGTATTCTGGTTCTGGGGCATGACACGAAGGGTTACAACCCCGGTCCTTGTTTGGTTTAAGGGTTGTAACCTGGCTTCCGGAACAGTACCTTTATCCTCTCTTCATATATTGCCTAGCTCTATTTATTTAACACGTTTTCCAGTTTATTTTATGTCAAATGATGATTTACTTATTGTCTTCCTATGTTCGGGATAAGTGCATTGGTACTGCACGCATCTCGATCCTCCTTAACTTATTGTTTTCTCTCCATGTTGATTGTCTATGATTGCTGGTTTTAAATTTGTAGTTCGACCTCCTTTGTGGTACTTGCTATTTGGGGTCTGACCCCACTGGTTTTGCATGGCCAGGTTCTGATAGAAGAGCTCGAAGGATCTACCGCACCATCTACTCGACGGTGACCAGCCGGAGCACCAGAGTGGCTCAGTGGGTTTCTTCTTCATCCTTCCACTGATATGTAAATTCTCTTCTTGTAACGTTTAGCCCCGAGCACGTGTTTAGCTCGTGTTTTGGTATTTACCTTGATATTGTAGCCTACGGGCATAAACATGATATGTGTATTCTAGACTATAGCTAGTCCTTATCATGTACGACTAATACTCTAGCTAGTCATCAGTTTTGTGGTACTGGCTTCATGATCATTCATGTATATATGGTTCGGGACAGCTTACTAGTGTATGTATGATGATCGTACTCTTTGCTCTTGTATAATTACCTGTGATTGAGATACCTAGGATTGTTAAACCTTAGGATTGACTGATGGCTTGTAGAGTAACCCCCATGTCTTGACAGCTTATACATGATTTCAGAGTATTAACGTACTTTGGGATTGCGTAGCTGGCTATGTCTGCCCCCGCTCTCCGGTATTCTGGTTCTGGGGCGTGACAGTGTGTAAAATTAGTGCGGGTAAGATTTCTCCCAATATACTCGATAATATAACCTAAAATTTGTCAGTGTAGTGTCAAATACGTGGCCTAGGTATCCACAAATGTTTGTGTCAAGACGTGCTGTGTCATGTCCGCTAGGATACCCGAGAGGCAGGGCAACCGTGCGGGGGCTCGTGCACAGGTTCGTGTCAAGATTTGGACACAAATCTGACTCGAAAATGTGCTCAGTCAATGGGGGTTCGAAAACACACATCAAGGGCTTTCCAAATATGAAATTAGTTTTAAAAATGGAGAATAAAAAGTTCGTTGAGGCATTTCATCAAACACACACATAGACATATTGATACGTGTCCGATGCGGACACAAAATGAACACGGTTTTCTACCAAACTTGAGGGACAGCTAGGGGACACCTAGATCTAGGCTAGGATGCAAAGAAATCAGAATAATAACACAATTTAAGGGATTTACCTATAGGGTGTCCAACGGCAAGAAAAGCCCCAAAATAGAGTGTTCATTCTTGCTAGCTCAAATCCCCAAATTCCTCAAAAGATGAGATTTCTCTCCATAATCAGGAAATAGAGGATTATTAGACTTTAATGCAAGAAACTTGAGTCAAAAAGGAATTAAAATGGAAAAATTAGCGATTGGGGAAGAATGGCCATACTTTTCTTTTCCAAGAGTTGTTTCAATACAAAAGAGGCAAGAATCAAGGAAGAGATATTATATAGGGTTGGAAATTCCTAGGTGGCTGGTCATAAAAGGATAAAATTAGGGTTAGGGCTACACTAGTGGGCTGTGGGCCAAGTTTAAATGGTAAAGAAAATTAATTCATAAGTCACAAGTTATTGAACCTAATCATTTCTTCTCCTATTTCAAACTTGATTCTAAATGACTAAAGTTGGGTTGACTTAAGTTAGATTAGGGTCCCATCATATTATTCAAGTCACCATGGCTAGAGTCAACATCTGGGTTAGTCTCTTAAGTCACAATTAGTAAAAGTCAAAATTAACAACCATCAATCCAATAATTAATCAAATAATTCTAATAAGTCAAAATGACCAAAATATCCCTAGGCTAAAAATGATAAATAAATATTTCAATCACATGGTTAGGCTCTAGGTCATACAGTCTCTAGGGTTTCACTAGCTGAACATCAAAATCACAAGTCATGGTATTAAAAGAGTTTTAAAATGATTAAAAATTACCAAAAATTATATTACGATTTAAATATCATAAATAAATAATTAAAATCACAAAATTTCAAAATTATCCTCATTTAGAAAACTGGGTGTTACAAGTCTACCCTCCTTAAAGAAATTTCATCCTCGAAATTAAGATGGTAGTACTCCTTCTAGGTCAAACACCCCCACAATCAAAGTCTCAAATCACACAGTTCGACAATCATATGCGTCCGTCCAAAATCATGATACTCAGAATCTTCGTCATGCTAGTGAGCAAGGCTACGATAATCATAGAGTCCTTGACTAAGGTACATACCTATAGAATCATGGTATTTAAAATTTTTGCATTGCCGCATGCTTGGCAGCGAAAACCTTAAATTTCTACACCCAAAAAATACGTCCAAAATCTAACTATATGTCATCTCTATGCCAGCTAACACGAATATCGAAGATTCTAAATCCCATAACTGAGGTGACCTAGCCCATATGACTTATCTCAGAAGAAAATCAAACATAACACAAGAACAACAGAACGAAATTGATCAATCAACAAGGAACAGATGGATTCGAATTTCAAGACAGTTATAAGAGGCAATTACGAAAATGGAATCGAGAAGAACGAAACCTGCAACAAGATCTCCAATGGCCTGTGCATCCTCGACTATCCTGGCGAAAGCTCGCCCCTGCTGGCTTCCCCTGGCTTTCTGCTGATGCTGCATGTACCTCTGCTGCTAAGTTGGTAAGGGTAATCCCTTCTGCTGGCTTACCGGAGCCCTGGCTCCTGCTTCCTGAACTGTTCGTCCAAATGACTCAGGACACTCTCTCAGCCGATGATCGGATCCTCCGTAAAGCAAATATCTGCCCAGCCTCTTCCAACATTTGCCTCAATTGTGCCCTGGTTTCATACAGAAGGGGCAAAGGATAACAAGCTGCTGTCCCGGGGACTGCTGTCTCTGCTGCTGCTGTACCTACTGGAAGGGTACACGGTCCTAAAATTGTTGTTGCTGAAAGTAGACCCCCGGCTGCTGATACTGCTGCTGAATCTGTAAGTGGGGCATCTGCTGTGGATACTGATGCTGAATCTGTAAGTGGGGCCTCTGTTGTGGGTACTTCTGCTAAATGTATAAGTAGGGCCTCTACTGCGGGTACAGCTGCTAAATCTGTAAGTGGGGTCTCTTGGCCAGGCCCTCACTGCCACTAGCTCCCTGAGTGTCTCGCATCCTCTTCTCCTTCAGCCCAAGATCATCCTCCGCTACCATGGCTCCTACCAGAATCTTCTCGAAAGTGGTGTCACAGCTGCTCTTGGTATACGACCTGATCTCCCTGATCAAACCCCTGCGGAACCTCCTCGCCTTCCCGGCCTCAGTGAGATCCTCAACGAATCTACTCAAATGGCAGAACTTCCTAGCGTACTCCTCAACGGTCTGGCTTCCCTGAACCAAACTCGCGAACTGTGCCTCCAAGGTACCGAGTGCTGTATCGGGAAAGAATTTCTCCTTGAACATTTTTTTGAAGGTTGCCCAAGTCTGACCGGTTGTACCAACCCTTGGGTCCGTCTGGTACCAAGTACGGGCCAAGTCCTATATCTGACTGGTTGCTGCCTCGATCTGTAACCCAACTGGTATCTGTGCCAATCGAAATATCTCCTCAATATGCTTTATCCCATCGTAAGCGTATATGATGCCCTCTGTACCTTTGAAGTCTCGGGGTCCCATCTTCTTAAAGGATTGGATGTATGGAGTCTTCGGCTGATACTGTTGTATCTGACCACCTAGTGGCTGAGCAGTCACCAGCTCTACTGTCGTCCTGACCAACTGGTGGGTATCGTGTATGCTTTGTCGGAAATCAGCAGACTGGCTCTGCAGATTGGTGTTCATTGTTGACTTGATTTTCTACCAAGATAAATCTTATGGGATAGGTTGCCTCAGTTATAGAATCTAAAGTCTTCTACAGTCATACTAGTTGGCAAGGCGAAGGTATAGAGTCTGATTTTGAATGTATTTCTCGGGTGTGGAAATTTAAAGTTTTCACAGCCAAGCTAGCGGCAATACGAAAATTTTAAATACCATGATTCTATAGGTATGTACATTAGTTGCAGACTCTATAGATTATCGCAACCATACTTACTGGTG
This sequence comes from Iris pallida, assembly GCA_029216955.1. Lineage (NCBI taxonomy): Eukaryota > Viridiplantae > Streptophyta > Magnoliopsida > Asparagales > Iridaceae > Iris > Iris pallida. The sequence continues at coordinate 10,436,901 of JANAVB010033817.1, read as the reverse complement.
TGACGAGGATTCTGGTAACATGGTTCTGGATAGATGGGTATGATTATCAGATTACAGAATAAATACCATATAGATGGTGCCCTAGTATAATAGAGTGGAATATCAGTATGGATATTACTTGAGTATCATGGATTAGATAGAGGGAGATAGGCCACCTATAGCGCAGCACCGTGCCCCGTACCACAAAGGAATATACCCCAGAGGGACAGGCTTTTGCGCTGACAGTTGAGTAGACCGACGCTACGGGTGACGGGTTAGCAGGTCTTTCTTTTCTGTTATTCTATCCATCTTGTTGTGTGATTCCATTTATACCTGTCAGGATATTTTGTGCTGCGATAGATAGTATAGTGACCCTGATCAAGACCGTGATATCACGACCAGTAGGACCATAATTTGCATGTTTTAGATATATTTTTCTTGAGCTTGATTGTTGGGGGTTTAACCTAGAAGGAGTATGGCCATCTTAATTTCAAGGACAAATTTTTTTCTAAGAAAGGTAGATTTGTAACCACCACTTTTCTAAAATGAGGGTAATTTTGAACTTTTGTATATTTTAGTTATTTAATAATGATATTTAAACCATGTTATAATTTTTGGTAATTTTTAATTAATTTAAAACTATTTAAAATCATGACTTGTGATTTTGATGGTTAACTAGTTAAACCCTAGTTTTACTAAGCCTAGAGACTAACCATGACCAAGGGAGCCTAGTCATGTGATTAGGATGACTAATTACTATTTTTTAGCCTAGAGATATTTTGGTCATTTTGACAATTTGGTAAAATTGTAATTTGCATAAATTAAATATTATGATAATCTTTAGTTAAGCCTTAACCTAGAATCTTAACCTAATCTAGATTAGCCTTGAGCTTAGAGTCTTAATTAGGATAACCTAGTAATGACAAGATTAATAATATTTAGATATTTCATAGTAGGATATTTACCCCTTAGGATATTTGTGAAAAAGAAAGTCTTATGACTAATTGAACCAATAGGAAGGCTTGGAATTGGGTGGACAAGCCCTAGCCACTCATCTACATGTAAAACTAACCCTAATTCATCTAATAACCAGCCATCAAGTGCCCCCTCCCTTCCTATAAAGAATCTTTAAGAAAATTCTTACCTCTTTTTACCTCTACATAGAACCCTAATTTGTTCTTCCCCAAACTTGAGAGCTTCCCTCTTGATTTTGATCTCCAAATCCCTCCATTCTTCTTCCAATCTTCCATCATTTCTTCTCATTCAACCAAGAAGGAGGTGCTAGCAAGGATTGGAAGGAAGAAGCAAGGAAGGGTGTCCATTTTGGAGGAGCTTTCGTGTCGGAATCGTGTCCTTTGAGTGTATCATTGGGATCCCACTTCCAATAGGTATAACCATCTCTCTATTTCAATTTTTCTTGCATTTTAGTTAGATTTGAATCCATAGGATCCACCCCCATGCATGTACCCCATTTAGATTCAAATTTGAGGCCATTTGGAGCTCTCTTGAGGATTTTAGATATGTGTCTTGTGTCCTACTTGATAGATCCCAAATTATGACACCCCATGTGTATGTATATATAATAATAGTTTAAATAGATATTTAAATTCGGTTTTAGAATGGTTAGAGAGTGGATTGATCTTAGTTAGAATGGTTAGAATGAGTTTCATTTGGATACCTATGTTGGTATCCAAGTATCTTGGCCTACATGTGTTTCTTTTGTCCAAAACAGCTCAAATTAGTTATAATTTTTATCCACGTTTTTAGTACCCAAAGCAACTTAGAAATACCATAACTCCTAGATCAAGACTCCGATTAATATCCCATTTTTTTAAAAGAACTGTATCGAAGTTAGCTTTCCAAATATATATAATAATAGGCCAAATTCGTTCTAGAACTTTCTGTAAAACTGTTTGAGTGTTAGATGTTAGAAAAATGAACGCGTTTCGGTGTTTTTGCGATTCCGGGAGCTTCCGGACACGAAAATACGATCCGTTTGAAGTTTTGGAAAGCTAATACGAAGGGCTACAAAATAAATTAATCTTAGAATTTAGTGAAGTCCCAATTGGTATAGTATTAGTTTTAAGTAGAAGAGTGACTATACGATATAGATATTTTGTGTAACCTATGAGCCTATGTAGTATGGATATCATGTGAATGTAGGTATCATAGGTTGTCAAGAATATGTATGATATAGTACTTATATGTATATATATATATTAATTATTGTTATGTAATATATGTTAGTATAGTGTGTGTGTGTGTGTGTGTGTGTGTGTGTGTGTGTGTGTGTGTGTTTGAATGAGATAAGGATGTGTGTGGTTAGTGGAGAGCTAGAAGTGGGATTGATAGAGGATATGTGCTAGTGTGTGTTTGATGTTGTATAGATGGTAGTATAGTGTGTGTGTGTTGTAAAGGTGAGAGAGTTGGAAGGATCATGTCATCCTATTTAACTTGAGGCTAGTATGGTTTGTTGAGTGATTTGTGTTTTGGTTGAGTGATAGTGTGTTTGTATATAGATGTGTGTAGGTGTCTTAGAAAAGAGGGGATGGATTTGGTATATGTGTTTGTGTATGTGTTAGAGGAATTTAAATGTTATATGTATGGATATGTTAGTATGTTAGTGGTTATGTTAGAATCTATGTAGAGGTTAGAGGTATCTTAGAAGTTAGATAGTGATATCTTATATAAGTTAGATAGTTAGTTGTGTTAGTCTATGTTATTGTTAGTTAGAGGTGACATATGTTAGTTGGTTAGAGTTAGAGATGGATATATATACATATATGTTATGGTTAGATATTAGTTAGTGGATGTTAGTTGTATTAGGTTTCTAAGTTAGAATAGATGGTTAGAAGTTATATGTTAGAATGTTGTTAGTTGAGGTATTGGTTAGATTTTGATATGTTAGATATCTATAATATGTTAGTATTAACTAGTGTCTAGATGTTGAAAACATATAGATAGTTAGTATCCTATCTTAGTATCTTAGGATACTAAGAGTGGGGTCTTAGAATAGTGGGTATCGTAGGATACTCAAGTTAGTATCTCAAGGTAAATGAGATTTATCTTTACCTTTACGGTAAATGAGTTTACCTTATAACCAAGATAAGGTATCAAGATACCAAGATATGGTATCGAGATACGAGGGTAGAGTGTTAGAACACCTTAGTAGGGTATTGAAGGATAAGTATGGTGAGGGTAATGTAGGCAAGGATATGGGTTAGAGGCCAAGGTAAAGAGTTTACCTTGGTAGGGCAATGGGATAAGAGTTAAGGTAATACCTATAACTAAGATATGAGTTTAACATGTTTAAGGTATGGTTAGAATTAGGATAGCTTGGTTGGTAATGGTTAGGAATAGGGTAAATGACTTAGGGTTGAACTCGTTTGACCATGGTTGACCGTTTTGACTAAAAGTCAACCAAAAGTCAACTTTAGCCTAAAATTAACCAAAACTTAATCAGAGTTGACCAGTTGACCAAAAGTCAACTGTGAGTCAACCATTGACCCTTGATAGCCTAAGTTGACCAATTGCCCAAGATAGCCTTGTTGTTGACCTAGTTTGACTAGATATTGACTTGGTTTGACCCAGAGTTGACCAAGAGTTGACTTTGACCTAGTTTGACTTAGAATCATGTAGTTTGCATTACAGATTTTATTATTAAAAATTGAGTACTTTATAACCTATTTTACTCTAAATAGGACTCTGTGACACCAGTTCGGACATCTATTCATATCAGTTATTCAGGGTGACAGACGAGTACATTTTTTGATCATTTCATACTTGTTAGGATTTATATTCTTGCTCTAGATTACTTTCCATGATACTGTCACGTTATTGTCACGGATTTGTTCTATATGGATCTTGTCATGCGATGTTATCCCCCTCGGGGTGCATCAGATACAGTTGTCATATGCTTTTCACGAACATCTTGTATTTCATGTACACCGCTATTCATGTATACTCTTGTGCAATCTTGTACTTTCATGATCACATGAGCAAATATGATAAAAATCTCTTGTACAAGGTAACGTAACTTGACTGGATCCTTGTGTATTTATTGGGGAGGGTGAGTAGGAAATGGTTATGTGATCAGAATCTCATCTTGTGAAATCTTATGAAATCTTGTAAAATCTTGTAAAATCTTGTGAAATCATGTATATGTCCATTGTACACTCACGTATGATGGAGTTACCCTTGCATTATCCTAACCCGTTTATATATCTCATGCTCTAAATCACAGGTTACTTACACTTCTTACTTATCATGTATATAGATATTTCTAGTTATCAAATCTCTCTCGTTTTCATATATATTTCTTTATAATCCATGTATCTTACTCTTTTGCAATGCTTTATATTTCCTAACATGATATGAACTGCGTAAGATGTATTGAGCTTGCTCCTGTCCTGACTGGACCTGTTGAAAATATTACAGATGATTACCCTGAGAACATTTTCCCTACTTGCCTTGGAGCAGGAGATGGCTTAGCTACCTTTGGCCCCGACACTCAGGAGTGATCGGGAGACTAGCTGGTAGACTTGGTTTAGTTTTCATGTTTTAGAACTTGAATTGTAATAACTTGAGATTTGAGTTTGTTTGAGATATTATTATTTAGTAGTTTATATTTGTTGTTGTTTAGTCTTTAGTTATAAACTTTTGTGTTATCTTATCGTTCTTAGACTGTGATTGAGATTTCATTATATCTATACTTGTTCTCCGTTCGGAGTTGAGATTTGACAAGTACATTATATAATTGCGTGAGTTGTTGATTAGATAGTAACCTAGGACAGCGTTCTACCGCTGATACTGCGGCGTAGGCTGGACGTACCCACTTTTCGTACCCCTACACTGGGTACGGGTCGTGACAAAGGGGCACCACTAAAAACGTGTCACAACCCGCACCCACTGTGAGGGTACGAGTATATAACAGCGCCCAGCCTACGCCGCAGTGTCGGCGGTAGAACGTTGTTTTATGTCATGAACATAACTAACATAATATGAAATACTCTCCAACTGGAGGCCAAGTCACAGAGTGTACAACTCAATCACAATCTAGAGGTAGAATATAACACGATGGAATAGATAAAAAATTCTCAAGTGAGGTACAATAAAACTGAAATAAACACAAGTCTCAACATCTCCAAAATAATACAACTCTGAATCAAGATAACAACTAACATGAAAAGAAGAACAGTCTAGACTATCTATACTATGCATGGGTATCATCCTCAGCAGCTTCCTGAACCTCCCAAGGGTCCAGATCGCGAGTGTCATCTAGGCAAGCTCCATAGTAAGGGGTACAGGATTCCTCATCATCCTCTGTAAAATTTTTAACAGGTCCAGTCAGGATGGGAGCGAGCACAATACATCTCACACAGATCATAGCAGGTTTGGAAATATAGACATACAAAAAAGTACGATACATGAAAACTGAAGAAATATACATGATGTAAAAGAGAGAACTGTAATGGAAATATCTACTATAAGTAGAGAACTATCAGTGACTAGTGATGTAGAGTACAAAGTCGACATGTGAATGGCTGGATTTACACATGAATATACTAAAGAGGCTCACATGGTTATACTACTTTGAAATTGTTCACATAACTAAACTTAGGTTGACTTAAGTTAGACTAGGGTCCCATCATGCTATTCAAGTCATCATAGCTAGAGTCAACATCTAGGTTAGTCTCTTAAGTCACAACTAGTAAAAGTCAAAATTAACAACCATTAATCCAATCATTAATCAAATAATTCTATTAATTCAAAATGACCAAAATACCCATAGGCAAAAAATGATAAATAAATATCCCAATCACATGGTTAGGCTCTAGGACAGACAGTCTCTAGGATTTTACTAGCTGCACATCAAAATCACAAGTCATAATTTTTAAATAGTTTTAAAATAATTAAAAATTACCAAAAATTATATTACGATTTAAATATCATAAATAAATAATTAAAATCATAAAAATTTAAAATTACCCTCATTTAGAAAATTGGGTGTTACAGTATCAGGAGGTCTTCCACCTCCAGTTGAGAGGCCTTCTATCGTTATTCCAGAGACTCTTCCGCCGCCACCTCCGATACCGACAGATGCGTTGCAGATGTTTGCGCTCCTCCAGCAGATGATGGTGACTCAACGAGTGCAGGCGGAGGCGTCTCAGCGGCAGTCTGAGACTATGAGGCAGAGCATGGAGAATGCTCATCAGCTTGCACTAGCAGCGGTCGAGAAGGTTACTACAGCTCTGATTCAGAGAGCTCAGGGCCAGGAGCCTCATCAGCAGCAGCCGAGGCCTGGATCAATATTGGATTTCAAGAAGATGGTACCCCGGGAGTTCAAGGGGACTGAGGGCATTCTTTATGCCGACGACTGGCTAGAGGACGTTGAGCAAAATTTGGATCTAGCAGAGCTTTCGAAGAGTCTGTAGGTATCAGCCACGGCTAGTCAGTTTTTGATATCGCTTTGGCATGGTACCGCACGGATCCTCGTGCGACAGTTAGAGGTTTGACATGGGAGAACTTTCGGAGGCTATTCAAGGAGAAGTTATATCCGGATGTAGCTCTTAGCGCGCTGGAGAACCAGTTTGCAGGACTGGTGCAGGGGAACTCGTCTGTGGATGAGTATGCAGCAGAGTTCTTTTGCCTGAGTCGTTTCGCTCCAGGAATGATTCAGGAAGAGGGAGAGAAGGCCCGCAAGTTTAGGAGGGGCCTGATTCACGTAGTGCACTCTCGCACTTCTGGGCGTCGCGATACGATATTTGAGCAGATTCTGATGGATGCTCAGATTGCAGAGGAGGACTACGGTCTGAGGCCGAAGAGGGGAAGTGATGCCTTGGGGGCTAGTTCTAGTGTAGGGCCAGCCAAGCGCCCTCACATTCAGCAGAGGCCAGTTCAGCAGCCGTTTCAGGGTCAGGGACATGCACTTTACCAGCAGGCACCCGGACAGCAGTAGGAAGCTATGTGTAATTTCTGCAAGAAGACAGGCCATTGGTAGAATGACTGCAGGAAGCGGCAGGGCCTGTGTTTATTTTGTGGTTCAGAAGAGCATCAGTTGAGAGAGTGCCCCAAGAACTTGGCACGATTGGCTCAGGTAGTAGCAGGAGCTAGGGCTCCTATAGGACAGCAGACGGGACCACCGTTGCAGACTCAGCAACAGAGGTTTGTCCAGCATCAGCAGCAGGCTAGGGAAGGCCAGCAGGGCGAGCTTTCGCCATGGCAGTCGAAGATGCACAGGCAGAAGGAGAGCTGATTGCAGGTTTCAATCTTTTCGATTCTATTTTGGCATTTACCTCCTTATAACTGTCTTAAAATTCGATTCCATCTGTTCCTTGTTGGTTGATAAATTTTGTTCTGGTGTTTCATTGTGATTTGATTTTTCTTCTGAGATAAGTCGTATGGGCTAGGTCGCCTCAGTTATAGGATCTAGAGTCTTCTACAGTCATGTTAGCTGGCATAGTGAAGACATATAGTCGAATTTTGGACGTATTTCTCGGGTGTGAAAATTTAAGGTTTTTGCGGCCAAGCATGCGACAATGAAAAAATTTTAAATACCATGATTCTAGAGGTATATACCTTAGTCGAGGACTCTGTGAATATCGTAGCCTTGCTCACTAGCATGACGAAGATTCTGAGTATCATAATTTTGGATAGACGGATATGATTATCAAACTGTGTGATTTTGATACTATAATTGTTGGGGGTTTGACCTAGAAGGAGTACGACCATTTTAATTTCGAGGACAAAATTTTTCTAAGGAGGGTAGACTTGTAGCACCCAGTTTCTAAAATAAGGTTAATTTTAAAATTTTGTAATTTTAATCTTTTAATAATGATATTTAAATTATGATATGATTTTTGGTAATTTTTAATCATTTTAAAACTAATTAAAACTATGACTTGTGATTTTGATGTGATGCTAGTGTAACACTAGAGACTGTATGACCTAGAGACTAACCATCACCAAGGAGGCCTAACCATGTTATTAGGATGACTAATTACAACTTTTTAGCCTAGGGGTATTTTGGTCATTTTGGACTTTTAATGAAAATAAATTTTGACTGATTATTATAGTGCTAATCTTTTATTTAGAAACTAACCTAGTTTTGACCTAACCTAGATATTAATGATGATCATGGAGGCTTAGTTAGAAGGTTAGAGATTTAATGGCTAAGTTAGATTAATATCTAGATATTTTGTTAGTAGATATTTTGGTTAGATATTTAGAAACCTACTTTTGACGAGAGCCCTTGATTGAGCTAGAATTTTGTGGAAAAGTCTTAGCCACTCATCTAGCAATTGCTAAACCCTAACCTTAGCCTATTCCAACAGCCATCAAGAGCCCCCTCCCTCTATTTAAAATATTTTCATAATTCTTTGCCTCTTTTTATTATCCACAAGAAACCTAATGGTGTTCTTCCCCAAATCATCCTAAATTGCTCATTTCTTTACTAAATTGGACCCAACCAATTGCATTGGACTCCCTACTATAGAGGATACTATTGGTGGCTAGCTAGCAAGGATTCGGGGGCTTGGGATCATTGCAAGTTGGGGAGAAGCTCTCATTTCAAGGCCTTTACATTGAGGTTTCACCCTCAATAGGTAAAACCTATCAAACCCTAATGAATTCCTGATTTCTTTCCATAGATACATTCATTTAGGGTTCCCCTGGGTGTAGCCCAAGTTTGGTAGGAATTCATGTCCATTAGGTATACGTGTCAGACACGTATCGGTATTTTTAAAAAAGTGTTTGGTGAAATGCCACTTAGAAATAAAAGTTAATGATTTTCAAAACTAGTTGCATGATTGTGTAGCCCTTAGTGTGTAGATCACAACCCTAATCGACTGAGTCAATTTTTCCTATGTTTTGGACACGTATTTGGACAGGGGAACGCTGCACGACACAGCGTGTGGCTCCCTGCTGCTCGGGGCTCACGTAGGACACGACACGACACGTGGAGAGCTAAAATTTGGTGGACATGTAGGACACATGTCAGACACTAGGCTGACCAAGTTTTGTGAGATATTATTGAGTGGATCAAGAGAAATCTCGTTCGCACTGGATTTGCACTAACTGTGCACAGTCGAAAAATTGACACTGATACGCCTTTGTATCTCACGACACAAGATAATTGGACACGTATCAAGCTACTAGACACGAAGCCCTTTACCTGGCGAACACGTGGACACGTGCACGAGGTGTCTTGTGTCGTGTGTCGTATCCACGAGTTCTTGTACTGCGTGTACGAGACTGTCTGTGCACGGTTTGGTATTTGTGTGTGTTCTAAGTGTTTGGATACCTCGTGTCCAATTGTTTGGGCACGAGACACTCTGTGTGATACCATATAATGTGCACGACTCTATATGAACCATTAATTTTGGTTTTTGTTTGATTTTCGAACTGGGTTTGGGGTTTTCCCTTTTTTTGATAAAGGTTACAGTATTCAGTATTTCTGAGCTTTTTAATGTGTTTTAGTTGATTTAAAATATAAATTTTGCTTGATTATATATGTTGACATGTCAGGGATATTGGACTTCGTGTTTGGGTTTAATGTGGAGAAGTTTCGTTGAGTTTTAGGTGTTTTCTAGTGTGTGATTAGGAGTCGTACTTGGGACTTGGCCATTTGCATTCTTGCTTACTGAGTAACATGGCCACTTGGCCATGTTTGCAAATGCAGCAGGGGTTATGTTTTCTGAGTGTTTGAAAGAGGAGTGTCTGGAATTGGTGTCTAGTGTGAGGCCATGTTGGTCTTGGCAGTGCTATTGTATATGGATGAGTGAGTTAGTGTCTTAGTATCTAGTATAGGGTCTGATATCCAAGTGTGTGTCATAGTGTAGGATTGTGCAGGTCAGGGAGAGTATTGTATCAGTAGGTAATAGAGGGTCGAGCATAGGTTCAGTCTTAGTGTGGGGTGTGCAGCTCGAGTATGAGTCCTAAAGGACTGTACCAGTTGGGGTTTTTTCCTTTTGACTTGAGCCTTGTGCAGGCACATGTATTGGGTAAATGAATGCCACTAGAGGGAGAAGGTCATAGGCTCAAGTTGAGGACTATATAGTTTTTATTAGTCATATATTAGATATTGTATATATATCAGATTATATAGAGGCATGTGTCTGTATCATGAGAGGTTAGAGGTGGAAAGCCTAGCTAGTGATTTAAGTTTGTGATTGTGTGTAGTTGGCAAGAACTATAGGATATGTATACAGTGTATTACCTACATTTAGGTAATGTTATATAGAATTCACCTAGAGTAGAGTAATATCATTCATTGGATAGGTAATGGAGTATTACCTTAGACAGGTAATAGGTTATTCCTATAGTTAGAGTTTACCTAGATATGAAGGTAAGAGTAATATAGGAAATATACCTAAGTAGGCAAGAATCAAATTAGTTATATATAGATATATTTGATGTAACTGGGTAGGTAACAACTTGAATTGGGTTTAACCTAGCATAGATTGACTTTGATATTGACTAGAGTTTGACCATGATTGACCTCGTTTGACTAGAATTTGACCAAACCCTAAGCAGTTGCCCAAGTTACCTTACAGTTGACCTAGTTTGACCTAGACAATTGACCAATAGTTGACTTTGACCTAGTTTGACTTAGAATCATGTAGTTTGTATTGCAGATTTCCATTATTACAATTTGAGTACTTTATAACCTGTTTTACTCTAAATAGGACTCTGTGACACCAGTTCGAACATCTATTCATATCAGTCATTCAGGGTGACAGGCGAGTACATTCTATAATTATTTTATACTTGTTAGGATTTATATTCTTGCTCTAGATTACTTTACATGATGCTGCCGCGTTATTATCACGGATTGGTACTATATGGATCTTGTCATGCGATGTTATCCCCCTCGGGGTGCATCAAATACTGTTGTCATGTGCTTTTCACGAACATCTTGTATTTCATGTACACCTCTATTCATGTATACTCTTGTGCAATCTTGTACTCTCATGATCACGTAAGAAAATATGATAAAAACCTCTTGTGCAAGGTAACGTAACTTGACTGGATCCTTGTGTATTGATTGGAGAGGGCGAGTAGGAAATGATTATGTGATCAAAATCCCATCTTGTGAAATCTTGTGAAACTCTTGTATATGTCCATTGTGCCCTCACGTATAATGGAGTCCCATCTTTTAAACCTAAACTGTTTATATAACCATCTCATGCTCTAAATCACAGGTTACTTATAGTTCTTACTTATCATGTATATAGATATTTTCAGTTATCAAATCTCTCTCGTTTTCATATATATTTTCTTAAAGTCCATGTATCTTACTCTTTGCATGCTTTATATTTTCTAACATGATATGAACTGCGTGAGATGTATTGTGCTCGTTCATGTCCTGACTGGACCTGTTGAAAATATTACAGATGATGATGGTGACTGTCCTACCTTCTATGGGACATATGAGGGTGACATTCAGGAGCCTGGGGAGCACCTAGCTCAGTAGAGGGTGCCTAGTTTAGTATAGTACTTATAGCTTTCAGTTTGTATCAGATTGTTCCAATTGTTGTTGAGACTTAGTTATATTCAGGACTTGTATTTATTTGTGTTGGATATCTGTATGTGTGTTATGATGACTTTACTTATATATTTAGTTCTTCCTTTTTATCTTATTCCATATCATGCTCTATCTTTCCTAGACTTGTGATTGAGATATAGAGTTGAGATGTTATATTATACCTCCGTACGGAGATGATGTGTTTATATCATATTGTTGTTAGATGTTATAGACGAACTATACAGCATTCTATCGTCGACACTGCGGCGTAGGCTGGAAATACCCACGTTCTCGTGCCCTTCCTCAAGGTGCGGGTCGTGACATGTGACCGCGTTGAAAAGCTAAAGTTGGTGGCCTCCCCCACCAATTTGGTGATGGATGGAGGTAGCCAACTTTTTGAACTATTTTAGACTATGATGAGAAAGGTTCGACCTTTGAGTCTAAAATCCCCCACCAATTGGCAATGATTAGTTTCATGGTGAATCCTTTGAGGTAATTATATTGTTCATGCTTCAAGTTCATCCCTTTGTTGTTCAATTTGTTAAGTTTTTTGGTCATTTTTATGGTGGTTCAGTTTTTTCCTACCAATCTTTCAGTTCTAATTCTTCCAGGCTATGATGAGTTTGTGATGATACCTGCTTCGACATGTTCTGACACATGTGCATGGTTTGGGATTTTCGATACAGGTTCTAATGCTATGTTCTGATACATGTGCGTGATTGGGGATTTTTGATACATGTTCTTATGTGAGGTTCTGTTTTGAGTTGACTCTATTTTGAGTGGTTTCATATATATTTGATGGCTATATTGGATCAGTTTTGAGTTGATGGCTATATTTGATGGCTATGTTCTGATACATGTGCGTGATTGGGGATTTTTGGTTCAGTTTGGAGTTGAATCTATTTTGAGTGGTTTCATATATATTTATGAACCCTATTGCCAAGCTCTGAGCCTATTTATACAACAATGTATCAGATTTTGTGATTTTCATTTTCTTTTGAGTTTGCTTCGGAGTGCAGTTTCGAGTTTTCTTTGAGTTCAGTTTTTGAGTTTGAATATCTGCTGCTTCGTTGAGTTCAGTTCAGTTTTGAGCTCTTCAGTTTGAATATTGCCAAGCTCTGAGCCTATTTATACAAAAATGTTTTTTGAGTTTGCTTTGTTCAGTTTTGAGTGCAGTTCAGTTTTGAGTGCAGTTTTGATGTTCAAGGAGGCTTTGATGTTCAAGGAGGAAATTCTTCATAACTTGGTTTAACTCATTCGTTCAGTTGTGAGTGCAGTTTGATGTTCAAGGAGTTGAACGAATGAGTGCACTTTGGCATTGACTTTTATCAACTGGTTGAACATGGTTGATGTTCAACCAAGTACAATGTTCAACCATATGCTGGAAAGTTGATGTTCAACCAAGTATAATGTTCATCCAGGTGAACTCATTCGTTCAGCTTTGATGTTCAAGGAGGCTTTGAAGTTTTGATGTTCAGGCAGTTCAGTTCAGTTTTGATTGCAGTTTCCATAACTTGGTTTAACTCATTCGAGTATCCGTGGGTGTCATATAGGCTTTGATGTTTAAGGAGGAAATTGTTCATCAGTATTATGTGGTTTTCATATGTATGCAACAATGTATCAGATTATTGGTTTTCATGTATCGGATTTTTTGAAATTCATCATCATATTTGCGGAAGAAAATAAAGAAGTGTGATGTGATATTTATTTCTATGTTGTTTGAAAAATTCTTTGTATGCTAGGTGTAATTATGATAATAATGATAACTAAATTAATAATAATAATGGGAATGTGAAAAAGAGAATATATTTAATAATAGTACTTAATTTAATTATGCTAATTAATTTAATTTATATTATCATATTTGTCAAAAATGGTTGTGCAATCTTTGTAATGTTTATATAAATTTTATCAATTAGGTTCATTTTCAATCTATACTTAAAATAAACTTGGGGGTAACCGTACCTAGATTTACCACATCTCCACAAAACTTTCACTTTCAACAATCCAAACAACCAAACTACTTTTTTCTCACTTACAATAACCATCAAAATATCAAACACATTTTTCTTCCACTTGCAACAGGCAAAAAATACTCTATCCAAATACATTTTTGAAAGTGTCACTTGCTGCAAGTCCACTGAAATTCAACTTGTTGCAAGTGCCACTTTTACACTTTCAAAGAGTTACATCTATCCAAGCAGACCCTTACTGAAAATTTCTTCTTTCTTGAGCCAGCAAACCAACATCAGCATCCATATAATGCCACAATAAGGAGTGGGGCATTAAAAACGGTATGTCCCGAAGCCTAGGTAAGTGGTTCCTAGTAGGGGTGCAACTTGGGCGGGCTAAACCCGAATCCGATCGGGTAAACCATTAATGGGTTGGGTTAGGGTTGAAGATATTCGGGTTCGGGCTTGGGCTCGGATTAAAATATTTGAACCCGATTAAAAATCGGGTTGGGCTTGAGTTTATGTGTTGGGTAACCCGAAGAACCCGAAACCCGACATATATATATATATATATATATATATATATATATATATATATATATATATATATATATATATATATATATATATTGGTTCATACTACTTAAATAAAAAGTTTAAACTATAATTTTTTTCATCCGAACTCTTCAACTTCTTGTCCTAAATCTCATTTCAGTTTTATTTTGTAATGATTGAAGCTTGATTGCTATTATGCATTTAATATTAGTCTTGTTTAAAATTATTTCAAATATCATATTAGAGTCCGATAAATCCGATGGACCCGACCCAACCCGATCCTCTGGACTTGGTCTTGGGCTTCATATGTTGAACCCAAAGTCGGGTCGGGCTTGGACTTGGGCTAGACTTATGATCTATCGGCTAAGACTCGGATTGACCTCAAATCCGACCCAACCCGTCCGAATTGCACCCCTAGTTCCTAGAGTAAAATGCAATGGGACTATCCAGACGTCAGCGAGAATTAATGGATGGATGGAACTAGTTAAGGAGGGGCTCAATTTTCGGACTAATTTTCAAAACAAAGGTAATAGATCCTCCCCTCGTTCTTATAAAGTGAAGTATAATGTTATTTGTCCCTCCAAATTGTACTTCCAAACCGTCCTCCCTTACGTGGCAGCTGACGTGATATGTTGACGTGACAGATGATGTGGCAAATTTTAAAATTAAAATTAACATTAACATAAAATTAACATTAAAATTAATGTTAACATTAACATTAAAATTAATATTATCGTTAACATTAACAATAATATTAATATTAACATTAATATTAATATTAAAATCAACATTAACATTTATATTAACATTAATTAATATTAATATTAGTTAATATTAATATTAATGTTAATATTAATATTAATATTAATGTTAATATTAATATTAATATTAATATTAATATTAAATTAACATTAATATTAAATTAACATGGACAAAATTGGATAATTAACTTTTTTGGTTAAAATTTTCCATGTCATCGACCACGTCATATTACACATAATTATTTAACATGCCACGTCAGTTGTCACATAAGGAGGGATGTATTGGAGTGAGAATTTGGAGGTACGAATAGCATTACTCCAAAGTGAATCAAGGATCGGCTTCTCAGGACAGGATTCCACCAGTGGTTGCGGAGAGCGAACTAGTGTCTTGGACGTCGATCTGCACAGCAAAGGCGTGATGCATCGACTCCGCTCTGCAGTACGTGGCGCCATCACTAGTTGATGGTATCAAGACTGCGGACATCACGACTGACGATCTAGCGAAAGCCGACCGAGGAGTCTTGGATACACACTATAGTGTTATACTTGGTGGGGTCTCGTGCAAACTATGGGACAATTTTGGCAAAGGCCAAAGCACTGTGGCAGCCGAAGGGAGGGATGACGTCCTAATACAGAGATTAATAGATTCTTCATATTTAAATTTTCTCTGAAGAAGGATGTGGAGCGGGTGCTTGAGGGAGGGCCGTGGTTATTCCACGGCAAACTAGCCATTGTCCAAAGATGGGATGCATCTATAAGCTTTAAGCTTGATAGACTTTTTCCAGAGTCCCAATCTGGACTCGTCTTTCGTAGTCATCTTTGTCCTCTGGAATGGAGTAGCTTTTATGAAGATGGCGAGCACCATTGGAACCCCCACTGAGAATGTATGATCCCACTACATATTGACAACGTATAGCCTATGCTAGATTTTTTTTGTTAAAGTGGAGGCGGACGCGTTACTCCTGAAGAAAGTCCAGGTTAGACTTGCTTCGGGGAAATTGTATCACCAAGAAGTTGAGTATGAATGGGAGCCTGTAAGGTGTTCGATATGTTGCTGCTTCGGACATGATGACGATACATGCTCATTGAAGAAACTCATGATGTATAATGGGCCGGTCTAGTCCGAGCCCGGACCGGCCCGGCCCCCTTAAAGTCCGGCCCGGACCGTCTTTGGACCGAACCGGTCCGGCCCCCCACTCCCGAACGGGTCGGGTCGGGCCTCCCCCCCCCAGCCCGGCCCGGCCCGCGCAAATTTCTTTTTTTTTTTTTTTTTTTAAATAAAGGCCCGGCCCGAAGCCCGGCCCGGTTGGACCGGCCCGAAGTCCGGCCCGCGCGGACCGGTCCAGCCAGCCGACCGTTGGCCTTTGAAATTTTTTTTTTGTTTCTTGACCGTTGGAAGGGGGGTTCTTTTACAAAATTGCCCCTCCCATATAGTCGTTATTAAAACGTTGGGAGGGACATTTTGGTCATTTTTGGCGTAAAATTACCAAAATAATTCCGAAAATTTCCTATAAATAGGCCAAAAATTTTATTTTTCAAACACAACTCATTCCTCACAAATTCTCTACATTTCTCTACGGTGCTCTGTTGTTCTACTGCTTTTTCTCCCCGGTGCTCTGGTGTTCTACGGCTTTTCCTTCCCAGTGCTCTGGTGCTCTACGGCTTCCCGATTTTCCGACCAACTCCATTCCGGCTCTACGGCTTTCCGATCTTCCTCTCAATTCCTTACTTTCTTCTAACGTAGTTTACTTTATTTTATTTTATATATGGCTGGTGAAGGTTCAAACCCACCTGATGTTGCTGGACAGACTTACCAATATTTTAGTACTTTTTTTGACGGTACTGAAATTTCACCTGAGCAAGTAGCCACTGGTTCGATTTCGGAGGGGTTCCAACCATCTCCTCCGGAAGTCGCTAGTACCACCCAACGTCCTGAAAAGAAAAAAAAGGTCTAAGTATTGAGAATATTTTACTTTGATTTTTGAAACTAATCCTGATGGTTCGCTTGTTTTAGATGCCAAGGGTGAACCGAAACCGTACAAGGCGCAATGTAAGAAATGTTGCAACCAGTACGCATGGAAGAAGGACGGTGGCACCGGGACCATATCCAGACACTACGACACTTGCTACGGGAAGGACACACTTCAAGCGTCCCAAACCCAAATAAGCTTTGGCGCCACCGGTTCTTCTTCAATGGGTAACTTTACTTACTCAGCTGCCCGGCATAAAACTGAATTAACTAAACATATTATTCGTGACGAACTTCCTTTCACGACGGATGAAAGCGAATCTTTACGAGATTATGCATCAATTTCTCTAAACCCCTCCTTTACTAGAGTGAGTAGACAACAAGCTCGAAATGAGGCTATTCGTCTCTTTAACGAGCGGAAAGCCGCTTTGAAAGCGGATTTTCAAAATGCTAGTAAGTTGGCTATTACTTCTGACATTTGGACTACTAAGTGGAGTTATGCTTATATTTGTATTACTGCACACTATATAGATGCACAATGGATGTTGCAAAAAATGCATCATCTGTCTTAAACTTATTGAATGTCCACACACGGGCGCTATAATTTCAAGTGAGATTTCAAGACACGTGCGTGAATATGATATTCACGCTAAAAAATTTTCTGTCTCTTTGGACAATGCATCAAACAACACTGCTGCTATGTCTTCTTTGTCATTGATTTTTCAGCCTATTTTAGAAGGTAAACTTTTGCATGTTATGTGTGCTTGCCATATAATTAACTTAGTTGTTAAAGAATGTTTAAAATTTTTTGATTCCCATTTAGACACTCTGCGACAATTCTTGCTCCACCTTAACTCGTCTCCAAGTAGACAACAAAGTTTTGCATGCACGTGCGCACATTTTGGTATTACTTTTAGAAGATTTGTGAAGGATATACCAAATAGGTGGAACTCCACCTACTTGATGTTGAAATCTGCAATTTCTTTTAAGAGTGCTATTACATATTATTGTAGTTCGGATGTCACCTTTGAATATCAAGTTACTACTGATAATTGGGTAGCAGCTGAAAGTGTTTGTGAATTTTTAGAAGTTTTTTACAATGCTACATTAACTCTTTCTGGTGTTTATTATCCCACATCTTGCTTAGCTTTACGTGAACTTTGTAACATGTCTTATTTATTTTCTAAATATAGAGATTATCCAAATTTTGAATATGCGGTGAGAAATATGGAAGCCAAATTTAAGAAATATTGGGGTGAAGTACCTCTTTTATATTGTTTGGCTTCCATATTTGATCCTACAATCAAATTGGATGACGTAGAGGTTTTATTAGATGAATATGGAGAATATATTGGTATAGACGTTACTGACATGAAGGCAGAAGTTAAAGTTGCGTTGGAAAGGTTAGTTCTATTGTACGAAGAAGGAGCAACGTCGACCCGACCAACTCAGGGGGGGCTAGTAGTAGCTCCGGCTTGGCGTCTAAGCTATCAGCAGCCGGTCGCATACTGCAAAGGAAGAAACAAAAGCAATCTTCCCAACCTACTCAAGAGTTGTCTCTTTACCTTAATTCTTATCAAGACGAAGATGAGACTCCAAATCACTTCGTCGTTTTAGAATGGTGGAAGAGACACGACAAGAGATTTTATGTGCTTTCTAACATAGCACGTGATCTACTGATGGTTCCGGTGTCTACGGTAGCATCGGAGTCCTGTTTTAGTGCAAGTTCGAAGATGTTGAGCGATATGAGGAGCCGCTTGAAGCCCGATATCTTGGAAGCAATAGTGTGCGTACAAGATTGGATGAAAGCAGACATAAGAACACAAAACCAGAAATATGAAGAAAATTATGATGTCCACGAGCTGGATTTGGAATCGCTTTCATTGCATGAAGGCGAACAACAATGAGGCTACGGTGCAAGGTATTAGGTATGTACATTTAAACTTATACATTTCAATTTTAAATTTTAACTTATACTTTCAAAAACAAATTTTTATTTTTAACTTATACTATTCAAATTTTAACTTATACTTTCAAAAACTATTTTTTATTTAAAAAAATTATTTTTTAACTCCGCCTATGCCAAACAAGCATTTGTCGGTCCCAAGCCCGGATAAAGGAAGAGGGAGAAATATTTTTTTAAAATTTTTATAAATTTTTATAAACATTTGTATATATTTGTATAAACATTTGTATATCATTTTTTATATATTTTTATAAACATTTTTTGTAAATTTTTATAAACATTTGTATATCATTTTTTTTCAAATTTTTATAAATTTTTTATAAACATTTGTATTACAAACTTATAAACATTTGTATTACAAATTTTTTAAACTTTTACTATTCAAATTACTAACTTTTGTATTACAATTTTTTATAAACATTTTTCAAAATTAAACATTTTTCTAAATTAAAATTAAATTACAAATTATCAAAATTAAAATACAAAATAAAACTGTTAAAAAAACAGGAAAAAAAATACAAAAAAAAACTGTAAAAAAAAAAAAGAAAAACCGGGCCGGTCCGGTTCAACCGGCCCGAACCGACCTAGGTCCGGCCCGGCCCGTGGACCGGTTCAGCCCGGACCGGCCCACCCTGGGTCCGGTCCAGTGGGTCGGGCTGGGCCGGATACTTCAAAACCGGGCCGGACTTGGCCCGGACCGCAATTCTCCTTGGGCCGGTCCAGGACCGGCCCGAGCCCGGTCTGGCCCGCAGCCATTGGCCCGTGGGCCGGCCCGGACCGGCCCGAATACACCTTGAGAAGAAACACATTCCGACTAGAGACAACACTTTGGGAATGGATAGGGATGGATGGGAGACGAAAACCCTTAGGCCTCGTTTGGTTCACGGAAAGGGAATACATTCCTTTGTATTTTCTATGAAAATGGGAAAGTACGATTTCTGTCACATTTCTTTTCCGTTGTTTGGTTGGTGTATGTAAGGAAAGCAAAAATATAGCAATGTTCCAATAATATTCTTACATATAAATAAAAATAACATTATGAAAAATAACATTAATGGTAAAATAAACAATAACACATGGTTATTTTTGTTATAACTTTTGTAATAAATGTTGGAAAAGGAGGAGGGAAAATCAATCACATGGGTCATGAGTGGAACCATATTTCCTCCAATTTTCTCCCTTGTGAGAAAATTGATTCCCAAATTTGTGGTTACCAAACAAAAAAAAATAACAACTTTTTTTTTTCCTACTTTCTTGAATCCGTGAACCAAACGATTGTCGAAGGGGATGGGAGACATAGGGGCCAACAAGTTCACGACAACTTTCAGACTTTAAGTCCCTTCGAGGCAATCATGGAGCCGAGTGAGTTAGACTCGGAAACCGGTTCGTTAGATGAGTTACACGAGTGTGTTTCATTACCTGGGGTTGTTACCAGACTTATGTCGATGTGAATGATCATAGGCAATATTCCAAGGGTGAACCCAGTAGAGAACGAAGAAATAGTGGTGGGATTGAAGGTTGAGCAGCCTGTTGCGCCTCTTCTAAGTCTTTTAGGGGACGTTTGATATGCAAAATACTATATATTCGAAAATTCTATATTTTCGGGAATCAAATTCTAAGGAATTAAATTTTCTGAAAAATTACATTTCCATGTTTGATGACAATATAAATATTCCCGAAAAAAAAAATAAAAAAAAAATAATAACGAAAAAAAATGAACAAATATAAAAAAAATTGGTATAAACGAAAAAAAATCGGTAAAAACGAAAAAAATGGTAAAAACGACAAAAAATCGGTAAAAACGACAAAATAACAAAAAACGACAAAAACGATAAAAAATAACAAAAAATCGGTTAAAACGACAAAAATGACCAAAAAGCGACAAAATGTATAAACGACAAAAAATTACAAAAAAGGGTAAAAACGACAAAAATAACCAAAACACGACAAAAATGACATAAAATCGGTAAAAAAAGACAAAAAAAATGCGGCAAAAAACGACAAAAACAACAAAAAAAATCGGTTAAAAATGACAAAAAATGATAAAAAAAATCGGTAAAACGACAAAAAAATCGGTTAAAACGACAAAAAATGGGTTAAAAATAACAAAAAAATCGGTTAAAACGACAAAAACGAAAAATAATCGATAAAAAAGACAAAAAAGGACAAAAAATCGGTTAAAACAACAAAAAAAATCGGTTAAAACGACAAAAAATAACCAAAAAGCAACAAAAACGACAAAAAATCGGTAAAAGCGACAAAAATGACAAAAATACATAAAATCAGTAAAAAAGACCAAAAGCAACAAAAACGACAAAAAAGACTAAAATCGGTAAAAATAACAAAAAAAAGCTACAAAAAACGACAAAAAATTGCCTAAAATGACAAAAATTGACAAAAAAAAATGACAAAATGGACAAAAATTGGGTAAAAAACGACAAAAAATATTCAAAATGACAAAAAAAAGACAAAATGGATAAAAATGACAAAAAATCGCTTAAAATAACAAAAAATTGGTAAAAACGACAAAAATGACAAAAAAGTGATAAAAACGACAAGAAAAGAAAAAAAAAATGTTCAAAATTAATCAAAATTGATCAAAAAAGAAGAAAAAAAATTTGACCATTTTTTTTTGTCCGGGCAAAAAACAAATACCCATATATTCTCAAGTGATAGAATTTCCATGTTTTGTGGGTAAACTATTTATCCAGGTATTTGTAATTTTCGGAAATAAATTTTTATAAGCCAAACAAACGTGGTAATAGATTGTCATCTTAAATTTTTTCGAGAATAAAAAAAAATACATCGTACCAAACGCCCCTAAGGGGTTAACTCTGGCTGCTTCAGCATACCAAAGGGTATTGGTGCTTCAGAGCTTCGATCAGGGGCTTCTAAGAAATATATGCCAAAGAATCTTATACGATACTACCGCTTCAGTGTATATCCAACATCGTAGGTGGAAAAGTTAGCTATGATCAACCCATTATGAGAAGCTCAGCACAGATCCAAGAGTGAGCAACCACCTTGTTGCCGTTCTCGTATCACGAAAGGGAATCATAATTACTTACTCTAAGTTGTGTAGTTCCTAGTGAGTTGTAATAGTGCTAAATATATTTGGGGTAGCGTATTTATTTATAAAACAATTACCGTCTTCAAAAAAATAGATTTACTTTCGACATGCTTGGATGTATCTTGCTATTTTGGAGTAACATATTTATTTATAAAACAATTACCTTCTTCAAAAAAATAGTTTTACTCTCGACACGCTTCGATGTATCTTGCTATTTTGGGATAACATATTTATTTATAAAACAATTACCTTCTTCAAAAAAATATAGTTTTACTTTCGACACGCTTCTATGTATCTTCCTACGTCTCTAAGAGGACATGGTTCTCTTCCAGGCAAAGGGTGAGGAGATCCACCCGGAGGAGTACGATCCATGAGTCTAATTAGGAGCCATTCTAGTCGAGGACACCATATCTATCCAAAGGATAGAAGTAATCATGATTAGCAGCATGTCTTTCATTTTAGGATTTGTGTATCATATCTAGATAATAGATACTCAGGTATGATTATCTTCATGTACTTGCACTTATTTTAGTATTTATATTAACGAGCTTGTTTGCGTCATACTTCAGTCAGACTGATTTCATGTCGAATTTGTTTCATTATTGTCGTTCATTCCAGCATTTATATTTTAATCTTATTTTGTTACTGCCGGGGCACAATTTTTCGATAGAAAACTGAGAATATGAAACGATTGTAAAGACAATGTTTCAAATCAACACTTCAAGGAAGGTGATCCTGAATTACGAGAATCTAAAAAGATCTCGATTTAGTAATCAATAGCAATCGATCGTAGTACTTCTAAAAAGAAGATACAATCAGAATTACATGCAGCAATGAAGAAGGTGACTGGCGAAAGACGGAAGAACTCCTGCTGGGGTGAATTATCACCGTTGCTCAAAGCTTTATTCGCCTTACACGAACAGCTTCCAGGAACCAGCAAGTTCGTCGGAGAACTTGGAACACTCCTGCTCTTCTGACTCCTCGGATGGACACGAACTCCCGTGCAAAAGCAACGCTGGTGCGGCGTCTTTCCTCTCTCTCGAAGGCTGCTGGAATCCGCAAGCAAATTCCGATCAGAACAGTGTTAAAAAATACTTCTGAATTCTCTGTTTACTTGTGTTAAAAAATATTTCGTAAACTTTCTGTGGTGGCTTCTCTTACTTGTATATCTCTTGCCTTGAGAGAGAGAGGATGCCTTATATAGGCCCTACAGCAACTGTTCGGTTGCCACAAAGTTAG
Source organism: Iris pallida (assembly GCA_029216955.1). Taxonomy (NCBI): domain Eukaryota; kingdom Viridiplantae; phylum Streptophyta; class Magnoliopsida; order Asparagales; family Iridaceae; genus Iris; species Iris pallida. Next base: position 10,413,886 of record JANAVB010033817.1, on the reverse strand, counting down.
GAACGTGGTAAAAACCACCCTGAACATGTAGCAACCGTCCAGAACGTGCAAAAGCACGTTCTGCTGCAAGTTGAACCAACTGCGCGCACCCCGCGCACCTTGCACTCCGCGCACTGAGCCACTTGTGCCAACCTGCGCCATTGCGCGCACTGCGCCACTGCGCAACCTGCGCGACCTGCGCCACCTTGCACCATTCGCGCAACATGCGCGCGTGCAAGTTGCGCCAACTGCGCGCACCCCGCGTACCTTGCACTCCGCGCACTGAGCCACTTGTGCCAACCTGCGCCACTGCGCGCACTGTGCCACTGCGCAACCTGCGCGACCTGCGCCACTCACGCAACGTGCGCCACGAGCGCAAATTGCGCAACGTACGCAACGTGCGCAACCGGCGCACCCGGCTCAACCTGTGCGCAACCTGGCGCGCAGCCTGGCGGGCACCCTGGTCGCGCAACCTGTGGCGCGCAACGTGGCAGCGCAAGTGGCTCGCGCAACGAGCGCAACTAAAACGCACTATGCGCCTAGCGACGATGCTGACGTGCTAAGTGCAAAGTGCGCCAACAAAATGCCACATTACGCCTCATGAGCCCTTGAGCCCGAGTCCGAGTCCGAGTCCGAGTCGCTAAGCCCCTACGTGGCATAGCTCCCATGGAAATAAATTTCCCAAGAGCAAAAAGCATGATGCTTTCTATTGTTGATTTGGCCTTTTTTTCCATTAGAAAAATAACCCCACATGGCACACCCATGTGCACCTCCACACCACATGTGCATCTCTAAACTAGCAAAGCTAATATATAAAGATACAACTCCTTTGGTCTAGCCGATGTGGGACTAAAATTCACTTTGTAAAAGACCAAAACCCAACAATCCCCCACATATCTCTATATATGAGTATAAGTGTTCCCCACAGTAACTGTCCATCATGCATTAGGAGAGATGTCGCTGACGACTTGAATCTTCCTGCATGGTTCAAACAACAGACTATAATACAAGAATGGACTAAGCCTTGAATTCTGCATCATAGCTGAAATTCTTTCCACTCACATAATGTAGTTACATGTGCTTCTGGCTACACATTAAAGGTCCTGCGCCAGCCTGGTTTCAGTGTATAATTTTGGACGTCTACAAGTTTACCCTCAAGAGACGGCCTGATATCTTTTTGTCCATACACTATAGGTGAGTTCATTGTAAAGAGATATGGCATGAAGCGCTTTGCGCTTCCCTAGTGGTGCTACGCCGCTATGACATGGCTTAAAGTCGAGGCCTTACCCCGTACCGGGAACCTCATCGTAGTGTCATACTACTGTAGCATGAGGCAACCGCCTCTTTGTAGTGCCAAACTACCGAGCATGAAGCCTTAGGCTCCCTTGCGGTGTTACGCCGCAACGACATGGCTTGCAAGGCCGAGGCTTTATCCCTAACCGGGTACCTCATCGTGGTATCGTGCCACTGTAACATGAGGAACTCTTCCTCTTTGTAGTGCTGACTACACCCCTCTTTATTTTTAACATACAACATTAGGCTAACTGCCTATTTGCGGTGCTACGCCGCTGTGACTTGGCCTGCAAAGCCGAGGCTTTATCCTATTCCTGGGCAGCACCCCACACATAGGAACCTCATTGTGGAGTCACCCCACTGTAGCATGAAGTTTCACTCCTTGTAGTGCTGCTCTACCGTGCTTCCTGTAAAGCACACCAGGCATTCACTCTGCCTGAGAACTCATTAAGGCAATTAAGCCAACCTTCCCACAGGAACCATTTTCTGCAGAAAACAACAGTAGACAACAGTGGTTATAGGTCAGTAACCTCTCCATGCCCAATAGAACATGTACCACTGTTCCTGATATTCTTCTGATTAGTGGTCCTCCCTTGAACCAAAAGCTAGATGCCTAGTAGATTTCTCTTTGAACTATTAGCATAAAACTTTATGGTAGGAATACAATAATATAATATCAGAATGCCTTCAAGTCCATTTTACAAGCTGTGTCATCGACCAGCTGGCGCTTGAGGCCCTTGGTGAACGGATCCGCCAGGTTCTCCTGACTCCGAACATCAATCACTGCAATAACACCTCTCTTGATAAGATCGTGTACTGCCCTGTGCTTCAACCGCACAGTCCTCTTCTTTCCGTTGAAGAGGTCATTTGATGCCACCGCCGCAGTCGTCTGGTTATCGCAGTATATCGGTATTGTCGGTATTTGCGCCCCAACCACTGGAAGATCATACATGAGCTCCCGAAGCCATTCTGCTTCCTCGGCTGCGGTATCAAGTGCAAAGAACTCAGATTCCATGGATGACCGCGAGAGCATAGTCTGCTTCTTCGACTTCTACGATATAGCAGCTCCACCCATTGTGAAAATGAATCCACCTGTGGACCTCTCGCTCTCCACCTCTGAGCACCAGCTGGCATCACTGAAGCCTTCCACTACCGACGGATCTCCGCTGTAGTACAGTGCATATGTCTGAGTCTTCTTGAGATATCTCATAACCCGTTTCACAGCTTCCAGTATTCAACATCTGGGTTGCTCGTAAAACGACTCAGCATTCCCACGGCGAAAGCTATGTCAAGCCTTGTGGCAGTAGTAGCATACATCAAACTTTCGATTACGCTTGAATACTCCAGCTGCCTGACACTTTCTCCTGAATTAGGCTTCAGCTTCAGATCACACCTGTACGGCGTATCGATCCATGGAAGATCCCGATACCCATAACGAGTGATCATTTTCTCAATATAATGAGACTGTGACAGCGCTAGTCCAGTATCTGTCCGGATGATCTTGATCCCTAAGATCACATCAGCTTCCCCAAGTCCTTCATGCTGAACTTGCTCGAGATGAATTTTTTTGTCTCCGTGACACAACTATATCCGTCCCTAGGATAAGCATGTCGTCCACGTACAGACAAACGATCACACCTCTTCCATCAGCGAACTTCGTGTAAACACACTTATCCGTCTCGCTGACCATGTAGCCATTTGACCTTATAACTTTGTCAAATTTTTCATGCCACATCTTGGGAGCCTGTTTAAGATCGTACAAAGATTTCACCAACTACAGACTTGTCTTCAAGACCCTTGACGATAAATCCCTCTGGCTGTTGCATATAAATCTCTTCGGTCAGCTCGCCATTTAGGAAAGCCGTTTTCACATCTATCTGATGTATCACCATCTTATGTATTGCTGCTAGAGCAATCAATATTCTGATGGTGGTCATCCGGGCTACTGGAGCATACGTGTCAAAGTAGTCAATCCCCTGCTTCTGAGAAAACCCCTTGGCTACCAACCTAGCCTTGAACTTGTCAATAGTTCCGTCCGCTTTTATCTTCTCTTGAAGATCCATTTGCATCCGATGGATTTCGCTCCTTCAGAAAGATCAACCAACACCCAAGTGTTATTTGAGGTGATGGAATCAATTTTATTGTCAATCGCCTCCTTCCAGAAAACTGTGTCTCTGGTCTTCATCGCCTCATCATAGGTAAGCGGATCTTCCACATGATAGGTGACAAAGTCACTTCCGAAGTCCTTCGGCCTCCTCAATCGCTTCGTTGACGGCTCAGCGAGATCTGGTTCAACCGTTGTTTCAACAACAACATCTTCTTGGACACATCTTCATTGAAGACTTCAGTTTCTGGCGCACCCTCATTGTTCTCCGGTACATCCGCAAGAACAATATTCTTGTGCCTTCCAAACTTGTCTTCAAAAAATTCTGCGTCGCGAGATTCAATGATATGATTTGACTCAATATCAAGAAATCTCCGAGCATCACTCTTCTCGGCATACCCCAAGAAGATCGTCTTAGTAGTCCTTGTCCCAAGCTTCTGAATCTTCAGATCTAGAAGCTTGACATATGCCAGACACCCCCACACTCGAATGACATTCAAGTTAGGTTTGACTTTGAACCAGAGTTCATGAGAAGTAATGTCAGAAGTTGCATGAGGCACCCTATTCAGAATAAAAGTGGCCGTCAGTGCAGCTTCTCCCCAGTAGCACTTAGGAAGACCAACAATCAACAACATTGAGTTAATGATTTCTGTTAACGTTCTATTCTTCCTCTCTGCTACTCCGTTTGATTGAGGAGAGTACGGAGCCGTAGTCTCATTGACAATTCCATGTTCTTTGCAGAACGATACAAATTTCTGAGACCTGTACTCCCCACCTCGATCACTTCTTATTCTTTTGAGTTGTTGTCCAGTCTGTCGCTCAGCTTCGGCTCTGAACTCCTTGAACTTCTCGAATGCTTCGTCTTTAGCCTTCAGCAAGTTGACAAACGCATACTTTGAGAAGTCATCGATGAAGGTTATGAAATACTTCATTCCGACCTTTGTAGAGAACTGTTTGAAGTCACAAATATCGGAGTGTACCAACTCCAGAAGATTTGTACTTCGATTAACCCGAGGAAAGGGTTTCCTTGTGATCTTTATTTGAGCACAAACTTCACATTTCTCTACCTTACCCCCACACTTGGAGATAAGTCCTAGACTAGACATTCTGTTTATTCGTTTACAATGAACATGTCCTAGCCTATTATGCCACAACTCAAGAGTATAAGCAGAAGTAGTGATTTCATTAATCACATTAATTATATTGGACTGATTTACAAGCTGAATTTTGAATATTCCTTCGGTATAAAAAGCTTTTCCGAAATATGTTCCCTTGATAGACATCACCATCTGGCCAGCATTGATGTCCATCCTGAGGCCTGCGTTGCAGAGTAGGCCTCCTGAGATCAGGTTCTTGGCGATAGCAGGTACGTGCTTCACGCCTTGAAGTGTCAGAGACTTCCCCGAAGTCAGCTTCAACACCACCGTTCCGATCCCGAGCACTTCAGCTTGTGCCTGGTTCGCTATCATAACCACTTCAGAAGTAGGTGTATAGGTGGTGAACCACTCCTTACTGGAGCAGACATGGCAGGAGGCTCCAGTGTCTACCCACCAATCAGAGTCAGTCCTTACGCATCAACATGTGCAATCATAGCAACAACGTCAGTGATCATAGATACCTTACTAGGCTCTCCTTGCTCTGATTGCTTGGTCTTTGCTTTGCATTCACTTTTGAAGTGGCCCTTCTTGCCACACTTGAAACAAGGCATCTTAGACTTTGCCTTCCTTAGTCCCCTTCACGTTCAGATTGTTAGGGTCCTTTTTCTTGCTGTAGGAAGTCGTCTGCTTTCCCCTTGGTTCCTTGGTATGAACCAGATTGGCGTTAGCCAATTGCTTGGACAGTGCGTCCACTTTCAGTTGAGTTCGCATCTGGTCCTCAACATAGATTTCCTGCAAGAGATCTTCAAGGATGATCTCAAGCTTTTTCCTATGCATGTTTGCATAGAACTTACTCCACCCAGCGGAGAGCTTTGAGACAATCCCTCCAACAACAAACTTGTCAGGGAGGGACATCGCCTCGTCTTCCAACTTCTGTCGCAGCTTCAGAAATTCTTTTACCTGCGGCAACATGGACTTCTCGTCCTCAAAGAGCCATTTGTGATATTTTTCAACCACAAATATCTTGCTCATATTTTTGTCTTCTTCGTACAGTTTCTCCAGAGACTCCCATATGTCTCTGGCAATTGTCTTCTTACTGTAGGATTCTGCTAGCGAATCCTCCATAGCATTTAGGATAAGCAGCCTGCAAATGCTATTTTTTATTATCCACTTGGCCTGAAGTTTAGTAGCCGCAGTGATTGCGGCAGCAGACCCAGTATCTGGAACGGTAGGTTCCACTTCAAGAAGCACGTGATCCACGTCTCTGAGTTGAAGAGTGAGATAAACATTCCTCTTCCAGACTTGATAATGCTCTCCATCAAACTTTTCTAACTTACAAAAGTCAGTATTGAGGAGTGAAGCATTAACGTTTTCCATCGTAGCAATAAAGCTTTGAGATTGTTAGTGCCGGGGCACAATTTTTCGATGGAAAACTGAGAATATGAAACGATTGTAAAGACAATGTTTCAAATCAACACTTCAAGGAAGGTGATCCTGAATTACGAGAATCTAAAAAGATCTCGTTTTAGTAATCAACAGCAATCGATCGTAGTACTTCTAAAAAGAAGATACAATCAGAATTACTGGCAGCAATGAAGAAGGTGACTGGCAAAAGATGGAAGAACTCCTGCTGGGGTGAATTATCACCGTTGCTCAAAGCTTTATTCGCCTTACACGAACAGCTTCCAGGAACCAGCATGTTCATCGGAGAACTTGGAACACTCCTGCTCTTCTGACTCCTCGGATGGACACGAACTCCCGTGCAAAAGCAACGCTGGTGCGGCGTCTTTCCTCTCTCTCGAAGGCTGCTGGAATTCGCAAACAAATTTCGATCAGAACAGTGTTAAAAAATACTTCTGAATTCTCTGTTTACTTGTGTTAAAAAACACTTCGTAAACTTTCTGTGGTGGTTTCTCTTACTTGTATATCTCTTGCCTTGAGAGAGAGATGATGCCTTATATAGGCCCTGCAGCAACTGTTCGGTTGCCACAAAGTTAGGAACGTGGTAAAAACTACCCCGAACATGTAGCAACCGCCCAGAACGTGCAAACGCACGTTCTGCTGCAAGTTGCGCCAACTGCGCGCACGCGCAACTAAAGCGCACTGTGCGCCTAGCGACGATGCTGACGTGCTAAGTGCAAAGTGCGCCAACATTACGCCACATTACGCCTCATGAGGCCGAGTCCGAGTCGCTAAGGGGTTTAGCTCCCATGGAAATAAATTTTCCAAGAGCAAAAAGCATGAATGCTTTCTATTGTTGATTTAGTCTTTTTTTATTAGAAAAATAACCCCACATGGCACACCCATGTGCACCTCCACACCACATGTGCATCTCTAAACTAGCAAAGCTAATATATAGAGATACAACTCCTTTGATCTAGCCGATGTGGGACTAAAATTCACTTTGTAAAAGACCAAAACCCAACAATTATTTCTGTGTGATTCATGTTCTTGCTTTTTCGATGGATGGGACTAGTTTACATGCCTGTTAATTACTTATATAGTATTCATGTAGAGTTTACATTCATATAACGGGTTATACTTCATTGTGACCAATAGGGTTGGATCCATCCGTAATCGTATTAGCTGGTCATTGTTATTTGCTCGATTCTACGTATTTTGGAATTGGAAGGTGAGATTGCAACATTGTGCACTCATTCTTTCTTAAGGGAGCACGATGTGTCTGTGATCTTTAGGTACACAAATGCTAAAACAATAAATCATGCTAAAAGAATGAAGGCATCAAAGTTATAATAAGAGTTCATACGAAGAGTGCAGTGCGGATTCGACTTGTCATGATCAAATTGTAGAGATTAAAACCATGGATGATTATAGGCAGAAAAAAGGAAGGATTGTTCGATAACAATGTGATATATGTATGTTAATATCCTATTTAGCAACCTGTTAACAAGTTGCTACCCAATAATGCACGAGATATAACTTAACTGATTGGTTGATGTGGCCCTTATGAGTATAAATATGTCAAAATATAACATAGTCATAGTGATGGTACTCCGTTCGGTCTAACGTGCTAACGTATGCTATGCATCTATTGTTAATTAGGATTTCTTGTTTGTTTATAATGATAAGTTTGAGCATAAGACTTTGCAAACAATTTTAATGCATTGACTGCGTTTTACAGGCTAAGCTACTTTTGTTTATCGGCAAGTAGCGCGTTCCTTAGATGTGGATGTTCCACTAACCACTGAATGGAATTCGTATGCAAAATTCTCTGTAGGGGCAAAAGTTTGAAGTCTTCTTCCAATTATTATGTGCATCTTAAAGTGCCAAATTATCCCTTCTTAGTTGGTGCTCCTTGCTAGCCTTTAAAGTCGTGATCCTTGTTAGCAATCACCCGAATAAAACGCGTATTATACGCAAATTTTTCCGTATCTTACATAAACGTATAATACTTACGTACTTTTGAAAAATTCGGATTTGTACGCGAATTTTAAGCCTGTGGCATTTTAAACGCGTACTGTACGAATTTTTAAAAAATTTAGCCAAGAAAATGTGACCAAAAAATCCAACAGTCTTGACTTTTTTGACTCTTGCTGCTATTAGATATTAAGACCGGCACAATTCTAAAAAATTATCAAAAGAAAAGAAGAAAAAGTCTCACAGTAACAAAAAAAAAAAATCCAAGAGTCTTTGCACATGTTTGCAACAATCAAAGAAAAATCTTTCAGTTTTCCATCATCCAACCACTTCTTGTTCTCACACAGAACCCTTGTTTATGAAGGAGTAGAGGTGGATGGGCCCTATATATGCCGAATTTTTAGTGCCGAATTGATTCATATAAAACATACTAAACACGAATTAAATCTGATCCGAATGTTTTTCGTTAGACGAATTTTTTGACCGAATTTTTTACCGTATTTTACTTATATTGTGCCGATTTATACTCGTACTTTTGCCGTTCCGAATTTTTTTCCGTTTGCCGAATTGCTAACAAGGGTTGTGATGCATCTTGTATAATAATTAGTTTCTGTCGTGGTTTTCATTTGCCGCACGAGACTGTGTGTACCACTACATTATATGTCTTTTGGGCTCCAGAAAATTGTATACACAGCACTGGAATACATAAAAATTGGTCAAAGAGCAAAAATGTTTCCAAAATTACATAGAAGGACATGAAACGTCGTTTTAAAAGGCGTAAGAAAATTTTGTGTCAGAAACGTCCTTTCAAAATGGCGTTTCTATACTAACCATTGGATTACTCAAGTTTACATGTCTGCTCTTCTTTAAAAACGGTTGAGTTTGGAATTAAATTAAATGTGAAAGAAACCCTTTCAAAGGGCGCTTATGTGCATTTTTGAATTTCTCATTAAGCGTTAAATGAGATTATAGATAATACAAAAGAAACAAAAACTATTCTTAGAAAAATAAAAATATTTTTAGAAAGAAAAAGATGCAAAAGAAAACTGAAAACAACTCTTGGAAAAAGAAAAGAAATAGAAAAACGTAAAAATATAATAAAATAGAAGAAGAAAAAAAAGATACGTAAAAAAACCTATATATAGTTATTTAGATTAAAATAATTATTTAGATATGAATATTATATTTCGTTAACCATATCTAAAGCCAAAAGGGGGAAAAGTTAGATTTTTAGAAAGAAAAAAAATAGATTTTTACAAAACGGAAAACAATTCTTAGGGGAAAAAATAGAAAAACAAAAATATATAATAAAAAAGAAAACCAAAAATAGTATTAAAAAAATGGTAAAAATACCTAACAATTTTTGTATTGTATGTTAATCTAGTTGTTTAGATTAAAATAATTAGTTAGATATAAATATTATATTTAGTTAGCCATATCTAGAATCCTAAAATTATAAACCCAAAAAACAATGACAAAAAACGCCCTTTTAAGGGTGTGCAATGGTGATAAATTAGATAGGTACGTTGAATGCTAACTATTAATTAGATAAACTAGAATAGCTAATTATTATTTAGATAAACTAAACAGCAATTAACTCTGACAAGTTGATGTGTTGGAGGAAAAGTAAGGAAACGCCCTTTTTAAGGGCGATTTGGGTCTTTTTTACAAATATCCAAATTTCGTTGCTCTCCTAGCAATTTCTTCCAAGTACAGTACTCTATCTGCAATTCTCTGTTTGGGCTCATTGTCCTTAACTCCTACTATTTTTTATAAATGGAAGGAACAGTATATTCTCGTTGTTCTATCCATTAATCTTTCCCTATCAAGTCATGATCATATACCTCTTCCCATTAACCATAAGGGCCACTTAAGTTTGACACATTACAGATGAGTTTATATATATATATATATATATATATATATATATATATATATATATATATATTCACTTTCTTGTTCCCCTCGCGAATCGAGGACAAATATGTTTGGTTGAAATTAAAAAAGTTAAAGTTGGAAGTGAAAAGTATATTATAATACTTGTAAATTATTATTAATCAAAAAACTAAGTAAAAAATTAATATAAGTAAATTTTATGTACTAACAGCTAACACTAATTAAGTATCAAAAATCTATATTTAAAATATTAATTAATTTTTGCCTTATCGAAAGTCCATTAACCATAAGGGTCACTTGAGTTTGACACATTACAGATGAGTTAATATATATATATATATATATATATATATATATATATATATATATATATATATATATATATATTCACTTTCTTGTTCTCCTGATCGAGGACAAATGTGTTTGGTTGAAATAAAAAAAGTTAAAAGTTGGAAGTGAAAAAGTATATTATAATACTTGTAAATTATTATTAATCAAAAAAACTAAGTAAAAAATTAATATAAGTAAATTTTATGTACTAACAGCTAACACTAATTAAGTATCAAAATTCTATATTTAAAATATTAATTAATTTTTGCCTTATCCAAAGTCAAAAAGTACGTATTTGTGGGAATTGTACTACATAAGTCAAAAACTAAGTAATATATTAATATAAATAAAATTTATGTACTAATTGCTAACATTAATTAAGAATCAAAATTTATTTATAATATTAATTAATTTTTGATTATTTATTAGTCATTTTGATCCTTGATTGGTAAAAATATTACAATATACTAGTTTAGTATAACCAGTTATTAGTTATATAATTAATTAATAAGAGGAAAACAAACCGCATCCAAGTGAGAAGAGAAAAATGGAAAGAGTGGATTAGAAGATGGTACAAAATCCACCTTCTTAGAGCATCATTAGAAGATGGTACTCAAAAATAAATCTTGAGATCCAAATTTATAATAAAAAATAATATAGAATAGGTTGGATTTGTATAAAAATAGTATTAAAAATGATTAAATGACCTTTGGTTGCAAAGATTATTGGTCAAAAAATAACATAAAATCTAGAATCTAGAAATTTGAAGTCCAAATTGAGTATTACTATTCTACAAAATGGGTTCATATTTTGAATGTAAATTCTAGGTCCAATTTATAGCCCATGTGACTGGAATAATCCATTATAGAACTTCAATTGAAACTTACTATTCTACAAAAAAACTCATATCTTCTGAATCTAGAATCTTGAAATTGGAATGAGCCTGCAATTGATGCTCTTATTCCACCTACCAAACTTTGTGACTTACAGAATTGGGCTCAAATCCTTTGGGTAGTCGAATACCAAGCCGAAAGAAAAACATGTTACCAAACATGCTCCAAGGAATTAGGAATTGAAAAACCATATAGAAAGGTGAGCCAACTGTATGGCCACTATTATATTTGGAAAATGCTAAGTTTACTATCAAATTCTTACAACCTCATTCACACACTCCTTAGACATGGATCCCACCGGATTCATCACCCCTCACACTTTTCCTGCTACATGGGCTCCACCCCAACCCCACCACTTCTCCTCCAATCGAAGTCCGAATGTGACAGGTTGTAGTAGGATGTAAGCAATGGTTGTAGGCATAGCAAAGCTCATTATATTTAGGCGACTCCAGTAATGTGTTATTTATAGGTTTTGTTCATCTCCTGGATGTTGAGGGTCAAAGCTGCAAGTTGAATTCTTGTGGATGACACTCTGGATCTGTCCTTGCATGAACCTTTTAGCTCCAAATACCGTTATCAGGTATAGAACCAGCAAATGTGCTGCCATGTAAGGATTTCATCGAGGCTATGCTTGATTTTAAGGATTTAAGGAATTAGAAAAGTTCAAAAATAATTATTTGGTAGTCACAAATTTAGAAGAAAAAATTACTAAAAAATAGAAATCACGATAATTCTACTCAAACGGGCTCAAGGGCGGAGCCAGAATTTTGTTTATCCTGGACTGAACTTAAAACATCTAATTTTTTAACAAAATGTTGTGTCAATATCGCCATATCGTATCTTACCGTGTCCATACCGTACCATGTATGGCCAATGTAGAATCATGTCCAACATATAGAAAAATAAAAATCTAACAAAAAAATATTTAATTAACAGGAAGAATCTTTTGGGCATAAATTTCAACACTAAATATGGGCTGGTAGCCCGGCATGTATAGAAAACTTATAACTAAAATGCTTAAATTTGGTTATTAATAAAACAAATAGAAAATTCCAGCAAAATAACACATACCTGTAATCTACGATAGGAAGTGCCCGCTTTTATCTACGATAGGAAGTGCACATATTTTCTTTTCAGCTGAAAAGCCTTTAGAACATGGGGCCCGTTTGGTTTGCAGGATTGGACAACGTAATGTAATTGGCATTACGTTGTCAATCTAACTCGGGTATTTGGTTGGACAAAAAAATTAGATGTAATGTAATTGCGATTACAAGTTTGATTACATTACATCAGTTTCTCTAAACTCAATTACATCATAAAACTTATGCAATCGCAATTACATTACAACTTAAGCGGAAGGTGATATGCTATAATTTGGTCTTTTGTTCGTTTTTGGTCATTTTTTTTTTGTTTGGTTTTTGTCGTTTTGGTCATTTTGGTTCGTTTTTTCGTTTTTTCGCTTTTTATCATTTTTGTTGTTTTTGTTTATTTTTGTCCTTTTGATTGTTTTTATTCGTTTTTGTTCGTTTTTGTCGTTTTGTTCATTTTTTGTTATTTTGTTCGTTTTTGGTTGTTATTGTTTTTTTTTTTTCGTTTTTTGCCCTTTTTTTGTTGTTTTGTTCGTTTTTTGTCATTTTTGTTCGTTTTTTGTTGTTTTGTTTATTTTGTCGTTTGTCCCTTTTTTTGTTGTTTTTGTCCGTTTTGTCGTTTTTGTCATTTTTTCGTTTTTTCGTTGTTTTTGTTTGTTTTTTTTCGTTTTGTCCTTTTTTGTTGTGTTTTTGTCCTTTTTTTGTTTTTGTCATTTTTGTTCGTTTATTGTCGTTTTGTTCGTTTGTGTCATTTTTATTCGATTTTTGACGTTTTTGGTCTTTTTGTCGTTTTTTTTCGTTTTTTTTCGTTTTGTTCGTTTTTGTCATTTTTGTTCGTTTCGTTGTTTTATTTGTTTTTTTTGTCGTTTTGTTCTTTTTGTTGTTTTGGTCTTTTTGTTCGTTTTTGATCTTTTTTGTTTTGTTCGTTATGTTTTTTTGTTCGTTTTTGGTAGTTTTTGTTTGTTGTTTTCATTTTGTCCTTTTTTGTTGTTTTGTTTTTTTGTCATTTTTGTTCATTTTGGTTGTTTTTGTTTTTTTTTGTGGTTTTGTCCTTTTTGTTGTTTTGTCTTTTTTCGTCGTTTTGTTATGTTTTTGTCATTTTGTTGTTTTTGTTGTTTTGTTATTTTTGTCGTTTTTTTCCTTTTTGGGTTCTTTTGCCTTTTTGTCGTTTTTGTTCATTTTTTGCCTTTTTTTATAGTTTTTGGTCAATTTTTACGTTTTATCGTTTTTGTCGATTTTGCACATTTTTGCCATTTCTGATGTATTATCGATTTTTGTCGATCTTGTACGTTTTGACCATTTTTCACGTTTTTATCGTTTTCAATCGTTTTTGTCGTTTTTTGTTCATTTTTGTTTTCGTTTTTTTGCCATTTTGTTCGTTTTTGTCGTTTTGTCCAATTTTGTTCGTTTTTGGTCATTTTTTCGTTTTGGCTTTTGTCGTTTTGTTTGTTTTTTTATCATTTGTTCGTTTTTCTGCCATTTTTGTATGTTTTGTTTGTTTTTTGTCATTTTTGTTCGTTTTTGCCTTTATGATCGTTTTGGGCCCATTTCGATTTTTGGTCATTTTTGTACATTCTTGGCCGTTTTTGGCCGCTTTGGTCGTTTTTGCACGTTTTTATCTTTTTGTCGATTTTGTACATTTTTTGTCGGTTTGCACGTTTTATTATATTTTATTGCACGTCTTCTGCCGTTTTGCACGGCTTTTTTTATTTTTGTCAATTTGTACGTTTATCGTTTTAGTCGATTTTGTACGTTTTTGACCATTTTTCCTTTTCATCATTTTGCCTTTTTTAGCCGTTTGCACGTTTTTAAAATCTTTTTTTTCGATTTTCGTTTTTGTCACTTTTACAATTTTTTATCGTTTTTGGTCAATTTACACATTTTTTGCCGTTTCTGCACGTTAATTATCGATTTTGTCGATTTTGCACGTATTTGGTCAATTTTGTACCTTTTTTTATTTTTTTTGTCTTTTTCACTTTTTTGGTCGTTTATGCTTATTTTTTCTTTTTGTTTGTTATTTTGTCATTTTTGGTCTTTTTTGCAAAATTTTTTAATCTTTTTTGTTCGTTTTAATTTCCTCTTTTTTTTGTCTTTTTTGTTTTTTCGTTTTTTTTGTCATTCTGTCCTTTTTATCTTTTTGGATCATTTTTGTTTGTTGTTTTTTCTTTTTTTTATCCTTTTTGTCATTTTTAATCTTTTTTGTCGTTTTTGGTCATTTTGTTCGTTCTTTTGTCGTTTTTGATCCCTTTTGATACTTTTTCCGTTGGTCATTTTTTGTCATTTGTTTCGTTTTTGGTTTTGGGTCGTTTTTGGTTTTGGTCGTTTTTTGTCTTTTTTTCATTTTTTGTTGTTTTTGGTCCATTTTTTTGTTTTTTGTCATTTTCTTATCGTTATTGGTCATTTTGATAATTTCATTTTTGTTTTGATTTTTTTTGTGTTTTTCTATTTTTACCGCTTTTGGTTTTCTTATCGTTTTGTTCGTTTGTCATTTTTTGTATTTTTATTTTTTGTCTTTTTTTTCGTTTTTGGTCTTTTTTTAGCAGACAACAAACCATTTTTTCCTTTTTTATTATTATTTTAAATTTTTTCTTTTTTTCTTTTTAAATTTTTGAAATTTTTTATTGATCAACTTTTTTTCATTTTAGGATAGCAACTGCAAATGCTATTCTCCCTCTCCACTTGGCCTGAAGTTAGTAGCGCAGAGATTGCGGCAGCAGACCCAGTATCTGGAACGGTAGGTTCCTCTTCAAGAAGCACGTGATCCACGTCTATGAGTGAAGAGTGAGATAAACCTTCCTCTTCCAGACTTGATAATGCTCTCATCAAACTTCTTAATTACAGAAGTCAGTGTTAGGAGTGAAGCATTAATGTTTTCCATGTAGCAATAAAGCTTTGAGATTGTTATTGCCGGGGCACAATTTTCGATGGAAACTGAGAATATGAAACAATTGTAAAATAATGTTCCAACGCAAACTTCTAGGAAGGTTGCGCAAGGATAACGAAGATCTAAAAAGATATCGTTATGAATTACGAGAATCTAAAAAGATTTCGAAATCACAGCAATCAGATCGTAGTACTTCTAAAAGAAGATACAATCAGAGTTACTGGCAGCAACGAAGAAGGTGATGGCGAAAGATGGAAGAACGCCTGCTGGGGTGAATGATCACGTTGCTCAAAGCTTTATTCGCCCTACGCGAACAGCTTCCAGAACAGCAAGTTCGTCGGAGAACTTGGAACACTCGCTCTTCTGACTCCTCGGACGGACACGAACTCCCGTGCAAAAACAACGCTGGTGCGGCGCCTTTCCTCTCTCTCTCGAAGGCTGCAGATCAGAACTGTGTTAAAGAAACGTCTGAAAAACGCTGTTTACTTGTGCTAAAGAACACTTCGTAAACTTTTGGGTGGCTTCTCTTTCTGTTCTGTTCTGTTCTGTTCTGTAACTGTGAGAGAGGAGGAGGAGGCCTTATATAAGCCCCTGCAACAACTGTCCGGTTAGCACAATGTTAGGGACGTGGTAGTAACAAAGTGCCAACAAAACGCCACATTACGCTCATGAGCCCTTGAGCCCGAGTCCGAGCCGAGTCGAGTCCGAGTCCGGTACGAGTCGCTAAGCCCAACGGGACTTAGCTCCTATGGAAATAAATTTTCCAAGAGCAAAAAGCATGAATGCTTTAATTGTTGATTTTAGCCTTTTCTCATTAAAAAATAATCCCACATGGCAAACCATGTGCATCCACACACGTGCATCTCCAATAATAGCAAAGCTAATATATAGAGATACAAACCATTATTTTTTCCGATGTGGGACTAAACCTTTCTAAAGGAAAAACCAAAAACCCAACATCCCCCTACATATCTCATATATGAATATAAGTGTTCCCCCACAGTAACTGTCCATCATGCATTAGGAGAGATGTCGCTTACGACTTGAATCTTCTCGCATGGGTCAAAAATCAAACTATTATACAAGAATGGACTAAGCCTGAATTGCATCATAGCTGAAATTCTTTCCACTCACATAATGTAGTTACATGTGCTTCTGGCTATACATTAAAGGCCCTGTGCCAGCCTGGTTTCAGTGTATAATTTTGGGTGTCTACAAGTTTACCCTCAAGAGACGGTATGATATCTCTGTCATACACTATAGGTGAGTTCATTATAAAGAGACATGGCATGAAGCGCTTTGCGCTTCCCTTACGGTGCTACGCCGCTATGACATGGCTTAAAGCCGAGGTCTTACCCCGTACCGGGAACTCATCATAGTGTCATATACCAGTAGCATGAGGCAACCGCCTCTTTGTGGTGCCAAACTACCCAGCATGAAGCCTTAGGCTCCCTTGCGGTGTTACGTCGCAACGACATGGCTTGCAAGGCCGAGGCTTTACCCTAACCGGGTACCTCATGGTGGTGTCGTGCCACTGTAACATGAGGAACTCCTCTCTTTGTAGTGCGACTACACCCCTCTTATATTTAACATACAGCATTAGGCTAACTGCCTATTGCGGTGCTACGCCGCTGTGACTTGGCCTGCAAAGCCGAGAGACTTTATCCTATTCCTGGGCAGCACCACATATAGGAACCTTATGTGGAGTCACCCCACTGTAGCATGGAGTTTCACTCCTTGTAGTGCTGCTCTACGTGCTTCCTGTAAAGCATCCAGGCATTCACTTTGCCTGAGAACTCATTAAGGCAATTAAGCCAACCTCCACAGGAACCGTCTCCGCAGAAAACAATAGTAGACAACAGTGGTTATAGGTCCGTAACCTCTCCATGCCCAATAGAACATGTACCCACGTTCCTGATATTCTTCCGATTAGTGGTCCTCCCTTGAACCAAAGCTAGATGCTAGTAGATAAATCTTTGAACTATTAGTATAAAACTTTGGTAGGAATACAATAATCCAATATCAGAATGCCTCAAGCCCATTTTAACAAGCTGTGTCATTGACCAGCTGGCGCTTGAGGCCTTGGTGAACGGATCCGCCGGGTTCTCCTGACTCGAACATAATCACTGCAATAACACTCTTGATAAGATCTGTAGCCCTGTGTTTCAACCGCACAGTCTCTTCTTCCCATTGAAAAGGTCATTTGATGCCACCGCAGTCGCCTGGTTGTCGCGGTATATCGATATGCCGGTATTTGTGCCCCAACCAATGGAAGATCATACATGAGCTCCCGAAGCCATTTGCTTCCTCGCTGCGGTATCAGTGCAAAGAACTCAGATTCCATGGATGACCGCGAGAGCATAGTGCTTCTTCGACTTCCAGATATAGCAGCTCCACCCATTGTGAAAATGTACCACTGGGACCTCTCGCTCTCCACTCTGAGCACCAACTGGCATCACTGAAGCCTTCCACTACCGACGGATCTCCGCTGTAGTACAGTGCATATGTCTGAGTCTTCTTGAGATATCTCATAACCCGTTTCACAGCTTTCCAGTGTTCAGCACCTGGGTTGCTCGTGAAACGACTCAGCATTCCCACGGCGAAAGCTATGTCAGGCCTTGTGGCAGTGTAGCATACATCAAACTTCCCATTACGCTTGCATACTCCAGCTGCCTGATGCTTTCCCTGAATTAGGCTTCAGCTTCAGATCACACCTGTACGGCGTATCGATCCCTGGAAGATCTCGATACCCATAACGAGTGATCATTTTCTCAATATAATGAGACTGTGACAGCGCTAGTCCAGTGTCTGTCGGATGATCTTGATCCCTAAGATCACATCAGCTTCCCCCAAGTTTCATACTGAACCTTGAGATGAATTTCTTTGTCTCCGTGACACAGCTAATATCCGCACCTAGGATAAGCAGGTCGTCCACGTACAGACAAACGATCACACCTCTTCCATCAGCGAATTCGTGTAAACACACTTGTCGTATCGCTGACCATGTAACCATTTGACCTTATAACTTTGTCAAATTTCTCATGCCACATCTTGGAAGCCTGTTTAAGATCGTACAAAGATTTTCACCAACTTGCAGACTTTGTCTTCAAGCCCCTGATGACAAATCTCTGACTGTTGCATGTAAATCTCTCGGTCAGCTCGCCATTTAGGAAAGTCGTATTCACACATCTGATGATCACCATTATGTTTGCAGCGAGAGCAATCAACATTCTGATGGTGGTCATCCGGGCTACTGGAGCATACGTGTCAAAATAGTCAATCCCTGCTTCTGAGAAAATCCCTTGGCTACCAACCTAGCCTTGAACTTGTTAGGTTCCGTCTGCTTCATCTTCTTCTTGAAGATCCATTTGCATCCGATGGGTTTCGATCCTTCAGGAAGATCAACCAACACCCAAGGTTATTTGAGGTGATGGAATCAATTCATTGTCAATCGCCTCCTTCAGAAAATCGCGTCTCTGGTCTTCATCGCCTCATCATAGGTAAGCGGATCTTTCACATGATAGGTGACAAAGTCACTTCCGAAGTCCTTCGGCATCCTCATACGCTTAGCTGACGGCTCAGCTTGTTCTGGTTCAACCGTTGTTTCAACAACAACATCTTCTTGGACCACATCTTCATTGAAGACTTCAGTTTCTTGTGCACCTCATTATTCTCCGGAACACCGGAAGAACAATATTCTTGGCCTTGCAAACTTGTCTTCAAATATTCTGCGTCGCGAGATTCAATGATATGATTTGACTCATATCAAGAAATCTCCGAGCATCACTCTTCTCGGCAACCCCAAGAAGATCGTCTTAGTAGTCCTTGTCCCAAGCTCTGAATCTTTAGATCTGGAAGCTTGACATATGCCAGACACCCCCACACTCGAATGACATTCAAGTTTGGTCTGACCTTGAACCAGAGTTCATGAGGAGTAATGTCAGAAGTTGCATGAGGCACCTATTTAGAATAAAAGTGGCCGTCAATGCAGCTTCTCCCAGTAGCACTTAGGAAGACCAGCAGTCAACAATATTAAATTTATTATTTCTGTCAACGTCCTGTTCTTCCTCAGCTACTCCGTTTGATGAGGAGTGCGGAGCCGTAGTCTCTTGACTTCTATGTTCTTGCAGAACGATGCGAATTCATGAGACTGTATCCCCACCTCGATTCTTATCCTTTTGAGTTGTTGTCCAGTCTGCCGCTCGATTCTCTCTGAACTCCTTGAACTTCTCGAATGCTTCGTCTTTAGCCTTCAGAAGTAGACGAACGCATACTTTGAGAAGTCATCGATGAAGTTATGAAATACTTCATCCCGGCCTTGTAGGAACTGTTTGAAGTCACAGATACGGAGTGAACCAACTCCAGAAGATCTGTACTTCGATTAACCGAGGAAAGGGTTTCCTTGTGATCTTCGTTTGAGCACAAACTTTACTTCTCCTTACCCCCACATTTGGAGATAAGTCCTAGACTAGACATTCTGTTATTCGTTTACAATGAACATGTCCTAGCCTATTATGCACAACTCAAGAGTATAAGCAGAATGAGTGACTTCATTAATTATAATTACATTGGACTGATTACAAGCTGAATCTTGAACATTCCCGGTAAAAAACTTTCCGAAATATGTTCCTTGATAGACATCACCATCTGGCCAGCATTGATGTCCATCCTGAGGCCTGCATGCAGAGTAGGCCTCCCGAGACCAGGTTCTTGGCGATAGCGGTACGTGCTTCACGCCTTGAAGCGTCAGAGAGACTTCCCCGAAGTCAGCTTCAACACCACCGTCCCGATCCCGAGCACTTCAGCTTGTGCCTGGTTTGCCATCATAACCACTTCAGAAGTAGGGATGTGTAGGTGGTTGAACCACTTCTTACTGGAGCAGACATGGCAGGAGGCTCCAGTGTCTACCACCAGTCAGAAGCAGTCTTACTGCATCAACCTGTGCAATCATAGCAACTACGTCAGCATAGATATACTAGGCTCTCCTGCTCTGATTGCTTGGTCTTTGCTTGCACTCATTCTTAAAGGGCCCTTCTTGCCACATTGAAGCAAGGCATTTCAGACTTCGGCTTCTTTTTCTGATAGAAGTTCCCTTGACTTTTAGATTGTCAGGGTTCTTCTTGCTGTGGAAAGCCGTCTGCTTTCCCTTGGTTCCTTGGTCGAAACCAGATTGGCGTTAGCCAATTGCTTGGACAGTGTGTCCACCTTCAGTGAGCCCGCATCTGGTCCTCAAATAGATTTCCTGTAGGAGATCTTCAAGGGTGATCTCCAACTTCTTCCTATGCATGTTTGCATAGAACTTGCTCCACCCACGGGAGCTTTGAGACAATCTCTCCAACAATAAACTTGTCGGGGAGGGGCATCGCCTCGTCTTCCAGCTTCTGTCGCATTTCAGGAACTCCTTCACCTGCGGCAACATAGACTTTCGTCCTCAAAGAACCACTTGTGATATTTTCAACACAAATATTTTACTGCAGTTCTTGTCTTCTTAGAATTTTTCTAGAGACTCCATATGTCTCTAGCATATTCTTCTTAGAATAGGATTCTGCTAGGGAATCTCCATAGCATTCAGGATAAGAAACATGCAAATGCTATTCTCCCTTCTCCACTTGGCTGAAGTTAGTAGCCGCAGGATTGCGGCAGCAGACCCAGTATCTGGAACGGTAGGTTCCTCTTCAAGAAGCACGTGGATCAACGTTCTGAGTGAAGAGTGAGATAAACCTTCCCTTCCAGACTGATAATGCTCTCATCAAACTTCTCTAACTTACAGAAGTCGGTGTTTAGGAGTGAAGCATTAATGTTTTCATCGTAGCAATAAAGCTTGAGATTGTTATTGCCGGGGCACAATTTCGATGGAAAACTGAGAATATGAACAATTGTAAAAACAATGTTCCAAACGCAACACTTCTAGGAAGGTTGCGCAAGGATAACGAAGATAAAAAGATATGTTATGATATTACGAGAATCTAAAAAGATTTCGTAATCACAGCAATCAGATCGTAGTACTTCTAAAAAGAAGATACAATCAGAGTTACTGACAGCAACGAAGAAGGTGACTGGCGAAAGATGGAAGAAGCCTGCTGGGGTGAAATCACCGTTGCTCAAAGCTTTATTCGCCCTACGCGGGAACAGCTTCCAGGAACCAGCAAGTTCGTCGGAGAACTTGGAACACTCCTGCTCTTCTGACTCCTGGACGGACACGAACTCCCGTGCAAAAACAACGCTGGTGCGGCGCTTTCCTCTCTCTCGAAGGCTGCAGATCAGAACTGTGTTAAAGAACACGTCTGAAAACTCTGTTACTTGTGAAAAGAACACTTCGTAAACTTCTGGTGGCTTTCTTTCTGTTCTGTTCTGTTCGG
>JANAVB010033817.1:10261848-10392572 GCA_029216955.1 Iris pallida | reverse complement strand
TTTTTAGTGCCGAATTGAGTCATATAAAACATACTAAACACGAATTAAATGATCGAATGTTTTTCGTTAGACGAATTTTTTGACCGAATTTTACCGTAATTTTACTTATTGTGCGATTTATACTGTACTTTTGCGTTCGAATTTTTTCCGTTGCCGAATTGCTAACAAGGGTTGTGATGCATCTTGTATAATAATTAGTTCTGTCGGGTTTTCATTTGCCGCACGAGACTGTGTGTAACCATACATATAGTCTTTTGGATCCAGAAAATTGTATACACAGCAATGGAATAATAAAAATTGGTCAAAGAGCAAAATGTTTCCAAAATTACATAGAAGGACATGAAACGTCGTTTTAAAAGGCGTAAGAAAATTTTGTGTCAGAAACGTCCTTTCAAAATGGCGTTTCTATCTAACCATTGGATTACTCAAGTTTACATGTTGCTCTTTTAAAAACGGTTGAGTTGGAATGAAATTAAATGTGAAAGAAACCTTTCAAAGGGCGTTATGTGCATTTTTGAATTTCTCATTAAGCGTTAAATGAGATATAGATAATACAAAAGAAAACAAAAACTATTCTTAGAAAAATAAAAATATTTTTAGAAAGAAAAAGATGCAAAGAAGAAACTGAAAACAACTCTTGAAAAAGAAAAGAAATAGAAAAACGTAAAAATAGAATAAAATAGAAGAAAAAAAAAGATACGAAAAAAAAACCTATATATAGTTATTAGATTAAAATAAATTTAGATATGAATATTATATTTCGTTAACCATATCTAAACAAAAGGGGGAAAAGTTAGATTTTTAGAAAGAAAAAAAATAGATTTTACAAAACGGAAACAATCTTAGGGGAAAAAATAGAAAAACAAAAATATAATAAAAAGAAAACAAAAAATAGTATTAAAAAAATGGTAAAAATACCTAACAATTTTTGTATGTATGTTAATCTAGTTGTTTAGATTAAAATAATTAGTTAGATATAAATATTATATTTAGTTAGCCATATCTAGAATCCTAAAATTATAAACCCAAAAAACAATGACAAAAAACGCCTTTAAGGGTGTGCATGGTGAAATTAGATAGGTACGTTGAATGCTAACTATTAATTAGATAAACTAGAATAGCTAATTATTATTTAGATAAACTAAACAGCAATAACTCTGACAAGTTGATGTGTTGGAGGAAAAGTAAGGAAACGCCCTTTTAAGGGCGATTTGGGTCTTTTTTACAAATATCCAAATTTCGTTGCTCTCCTAGCAATTTCTTCAAGTACAGTACTATATCGCAATTCTCTGTTGGGCTCATTGTCCTTAATCTTACTATTTTTTATAATGGAAGGAACAGTATTTTCGTTGTTCTATCCATTAATCTTTCCCTATCAAGTCATGATCATATACCTCTTCCCATAACCATAAGGGCCACTTAAGTTTGACACATTAACAGATGAGTTTATATATATATATATATATATATATATATATATAGATATATATTATATATTCACTTTCTTGTTCCCCTCGCGAATCGAGGACAAATATGTTTGGTTGAAATTAAAAAAGTTAAAAGTTGGAAGTGAAAAAGTATATTATAATATGTAAATTATTATTAATCAAAAACTAAGTAAAAAATTAATATAAGAAATTTATGTACTAACAGCTAACACTAATTAAGTATCAAAATCTATATTTAAAATATTAATAATTTTTGCCTTATCGAAAGTCCATTAACCATAAGGGTCACTTGAGTTTGACACATTACAGATGAGTTAATATATATATATATATATATATATATATATATATATATATATATATATATATAGATATTTCACTTTCTTGTTCTCCTGATCGAGGACAAATGTGTTTGGTTGAAATAAAAAAAGTTAAAAGTTGGAAGTGAAAAAGTATATTATAATACTTGTAAATTATTATTAATCAAAAAACTAAGTAAAAAATTAATATAAGTAAATTTTATGTACTAACAGCTAACACTAATTAAGTATCAAAATTCTATATTTAAAATATTAATTAATTTTGCCTTATCCAAAGTCAAAAAGTACGTATTTGTGGGAATTGTACTACATAAGTCAAAAACTAAGTAATATATTATATAAATAAAATTTATGTACTAATTGCTAACATTAATTAAGAATCAAAATTTATTTATAATATTAATTAATTTTGATTATTTATTAGTCATTTTGATCCTTGATTGGTAAAAATATTACAATATACTAGTTTAGTATAACCAGTTATTAGTTATATAATTAATTAATAAGAGGAAAACAAACCGCATCCAAGTGAGAAGAGAAAAAAAATGGAAAGAGTGGATTAGAAGATGGTACAAAATCCACCTTCTTAGAGCATCATTAGAAGAGGTACTCAAAAATAAATCTTGAGATCCAAATTTATAATAAAAAATAATATAGAATAGGTTGGATTTGTATAAAAATAGTATTAAAAAATGATTAAATGACCTTTGGTTGCAAAGATTATTGGTCAAAAAATAACATAAAAATCTAGAATCTAGAAATTTGAAGTCCAAATGAGTATTACTATTCTACAAAATGGGTTCAATATTTTGAATGTAAAATTCTAGGTCCAATTTATAGCCATGTGACTGGAATAATCCATTATAGAACTTCAATTGAAACTTACTATTCTACAAAATAAACTCATATCTTCTGAATCTAGAATCTTGAAATTGGAATGAGCCTTGCAATTGATGCTCTTATTCCACCTACCAAACTTGTGACTTACAGAATTGGGCTCAAATCCTTTGGGTAGTCGAATACCAAGCCGAAAGAAAACATGTTACCAAACATGCTCCAAGGAATTAGGAATTGAAAAACCATATAGAAAGGTGAGCCAACTGTATGGCCACTATTAATTTGGAAAATGCTAAGTTTACTATCAATTCTTACAACCCTCACACACACTCTTAGACATGGATCCCACCGGATTCTATCACCCCTCACACTTTTCTGCTACATGGGCTCCACCAACCCCACCACTTCTCTCCTCCAATCGAAGTCCGAATATGTGACAGGTTGTAGTAGGATGTAAGCAATGGTTGTAGGCATAGCAAGCTCATTATATTTATAGGCGACTCCAGTAATGTGTTATTTTATAGGTTTTGTTCATCTCTGGATGTTGAGGGTCAAAGCGCAAGTTGAATTCTTGTGGATGACACTCTGGATCTGTCCTTGCATGAACCTTTTAGCTCCAAATACCGTTATCAGGTATAGAACCAAGCAAATGTGCTGCCATGTAAGGATTTTCATCGAGGCTATGCTTGATTTTAAGGATTTAAGGAATTAGAAAAGTTCAAAAATAATTATTTGGTAGTCACAAATTTAGAAGAAAAAATTACTAAAAAAATAGAAATCACGATAATTCTACTCAAACGGGCTCAAGGGCGGAGCCAGAATTTTGTTTATCCTGGACTGAACTTAAAACATCTAATTTTTTAACAAATGAATGTTGTGTCAATATCGCCATATTCGTATCTTACCGTGTCCATACCGACCATGTATGGCCAATGTAGAAATCATGTCCAACATATAGAAAAATAAAAATCTAACAAAAAAATATTTAATTTAACAGGAAGAATCTTTTGGGCATAAATTTCAACACTAAATATGGGTGGTAAGCCCGGCATGTATAGAAAACTTATAACTAAAATGCTTAAATTTGGTTATTAATAAAACAAATAGAATTCCAGCAAAATAACACATACCTGTAATCTACGATAGGAAGTGCCCGCTTTTATCTACGATAGGAAGTGCACATTTTTTCTTTTCAGCTGAAAAGCCTTTAGAACATGGGGCCCGTTTGGTTTGCAGGATTGGACAACGTAATGTAATTGGCATTACGTTGTCAATCTAACTCGGGTATTTGGTGGACAAAAAAAATTAGATGTAATGTAATTGCGATTACAAGTTTGATTACATTACATCAGTTTCTTCTAAACTCAATTACATCATAAAACTTATGCAATCGCAATTATTACAACTTAAGCGGAAGGTGATATGCTATAATTTGGTCTTTTGTTCGTTTTTGGTCATTTTTTTTTTGTTTGGTTTTTGTCGTTTTTGGTCATTTTGGTTCGTTTTTTCGTTTTGTCGCTTTTTATCATTTTTGTTGTTTTTGTTATTTTTGTTTTTGATGTTTTATTCGTTTTTGTTCGTTTTTGTCGTTTTGTTCATTTTGTTATTTGTTGTTTTTGGTTGTTATTTTTTTTTTCGTTTTGCTTTTTTTGGTTGTTTTTTGTTCGTTTTTGTTTTTTGTTGTTTTTTTTGTTGTTTTTTTTTTTTTGTCGTTTGTCCCTTTTTTTGTTGTTTGTTTTGTTTTTGTCGTTTGTTTTTTTTTGTTTTTTTTGTTTTGTTGTTTTTTTTCGTTTGTCCTTTTTGTTGTTTTTGTCCTTTTTTGTTTTTGGTCATTTTTGTTCGTTTATTGTCGTTTTGTTCGTTTTGTGTCATTTTTATTCGATTTTTTGACGTTTGGTCTTTTTGTCGTTTTTTTTTTTGTTTTTTTTCGTTTTGTTGTTTTTTGTCATTTTTGTTCGTTTTTCGTTGTTTTATTTGTTTTTGTCGTTTTGTCTTTTTGTTGTTTTGGTCTTTTTGTTCGTTTTTGATCGTTTTCGTTTTGTTCGTTTATGTTTTTTGTTCGTTTTTGGCGTTTTTGTTTGTTTGTTTTCATTTTGTCCTTTTTTGTTGTTTTGTCCTTTTTTGTCATTTTTGTTCATTTTGGTTGTTTTTGTTTTTTTTTGTCGTTTTTGTCCTTTTTGTTGTTTTGTCCTTTTTTCGTTTTGTTCGTTTTTGTCATTTGTTCGTTTTTTGTTGTTTTGTTATTTTTTTTTGTCGTTTTTTCCTTTTTGGGTTCTTTTTGCCTTTTTGTCGTTTTTGTTCATTTTTTGCCTTTTTTTTTATCGTTTTTGGTCAATTTTTTACGTTTTATCGTTTTTGTCGATTTTGCACATTTTTGCCATTTCTGCATGTATTATCGATTTTTGTCGATCTTGTACGTTTTGACCATTTTTCACGTTTTTATCGTTTTCAATCGTTTTTTGTCGTTTTTTGTTCATTTTTTGTTTTCGTTTTTGCCATTTTGTTCGTATTTGTCGTTTTTGTCCAATTTTGTTCGTTTTTGGTCTTTTTTCGTTTTGGCCCTTTTGTCGTGTTGTTTGTTTTTATCATTTGTTCGTTTTTCTGCCATTTTTGTATGTTTTGTGTTTTTTGTCATTTTTGTTCGTTTTTGCCTTTATGATCGTTTGGGCCCATTTCGATTTTTGGTCATTTTTGTACATTCTTGGCCGTTTTTGGCCGCTTTTGGTCGTTTTTGCACGTTTTTATTTTTTTGTCGATTTTGTACATTTTTTGTCGGTTTGCACGTTTTATTATATTTTTATTGCACGTCTTCTGCCGTTTTGCACGCTTTTTTTATCAATTTTGTCAATTTGTACGTTTTTATCGTTTTAGTCGATTTTGTACGTTTTTGACCATTTTTACCTTTTCATCATTTTGCCCTTTTTTAGCCGTTTGCAGTTTTTAAAATCTTTTTTTTCGATTTTCGTTTTTGTCACTTTTACAATTTTTTATCGTTTTTGGGTCAATTTTACACATTTTTTGCCGTTTCTGCACGTTAATTATCGATTTTGTCGATTTGCACGTATTTGGTCAATTTTGTACCTTTTTTATTTTTTTTGTCTTTTTCACTTTTTTGTCGTTTATGCTTATTTTTTTCTTTTGTTTGTTATTTTTGTCATTTTTGGTTTTTTGCAAAATTTTTTAATCTTTTTGTTCGTTTTAATTCCTCTTTTTTTTTGTCTTTTTTGTTTTTTCGTTTTTTTTGTCATTTCTGTTCCTTTTTATCGTTTTGGATCATTTTTGTTTGTTTGTTTTTTCTTTTTTTTATCCTTTTTGTCATTTTTAATCTTTTTTGTCGTTTTTGGTCATTTTGTTGTCGCTTTTTTTCGTTTTTGATCCCTTTTGATACTTTTTCCGTTTGGTCATTTTTGTCATTTGTTGTCGTTTTGGTTTTGGTCGTTTTTGGTTTTTGGTCGTTTTTTGTCTTTTTTTCATTTTTTGTTGTTTTGGTCCATTTTTTTGTTTTTTGTCATTTTCTTATCGTTATTGGTCACTTTTGATAATTTTCACCTTTTTTGTCTTTTTGATTTTTTTTGTCGTTTTTCTATTTTTACCGCTTTTGGTTTTTCTTCTCGTTTTGTTCGTTTGTCATTTTTGTATTTTTTATTTTTTGTCTTTTTTTTCGTTTTGGTCTTTTTTTAGCAGACAACAAACCATTTTTTCCTTTTTATTATTATTTTAAATTTTTTTCTTTTTTTCTTTTTAAATTTTTGAAATTTTTTATTGATCAACTTTTTTTCATTTTAGGATAGCAACCTGCAAATGCTATTCTCCCTCTCCACTTGGCCTGAAGTTTAGTAGCCGCAGAGATTGCGGCAGCAGACCCAGTATCTGGAACGGTAGGTTCCTCTTCAAGAAGCACGTGATCCACGTCTCTGAGTTGAAGAGTGAGATAAACCTTCCTCTTCCAGACTTGATAATGCTCTCCATCAAACTTCTCTAACTTACAGAAGTCAGTGTTTAGGAGTGAAGCATTAATGTTTTCCATGTAGCAATAAAGCTTGAGATTGTTATTGCCGGGGCACAATTTTTCGATGGAAAACTGAGAATATGAAACAATTGTAAAATAATGTTCCAACGCAACACTTCTAGGAAGGTTGCGCAGGATAACGAAGATCTAAAAAGATATCGTTATGATATTACGAGAATCTAAAAAGATTTCGAAATCACAGCAATCAGATCGTAGTACTTCTAAAAGAAGATACAATCAGAGTTACTGGCAGCAACGAAGAAGGTGACTGGCGAAAGATGGAAGAACGCCTGTGGGGTGAATGATCACCGTTGCTCAAAGCTTTATTCGCCCTACGCGAACAGCTTCCAGAACCAGCAAGTTCGTCGGAGAACTTGGAACACTACTGCTCTTCTGACTCCTCGGACGGACACGAACTCCCGTGCAAAACAACGCTGGTGCGGCGCCTTTCCTCTCTCTCTCGAAGGCTGCAGATCAGAACTGTGTTAAAGAACACGTCTGAAAAACTCTGTTTACTTGTGCTAAAGAACACTTCGTAAACTTTCTGGTGGCTTCTCTTTCTGTTCTGTTCTGTTCTGTTCTGTAACCTGTGAGAGAGGAGGAGGAGGCCTTATATAAGCCCCTGCAACAACTGTCCGGTTAGCACAATGTTAGGGACGTGGTAGTAACAAAGTGCGCCAACAAAACGCCACATTACGCCTCATGAGCCCTTGAGCCCGAGTCCGAGCCCGAGTCTGAGTCCGAGTCCGAGTCCGAGTCGCTAAGCCCAACGGGACTTAGCTCCTATGGAAATAAATTTTCCAAGAGCAAAAAGCATGAATGCTTTAATTGTTGATTTTAGCCTTTTCTCATTAGAAAAAATAATCCCACATGGCAAACCCATGTGCACCTCCACACCACGTGCATCTCCAATAATAGCAAAGCAATATATAGAGATACAAACCATTTATTTTTCCGATGTGGGACTAAACCTTTCTAAAGGAAAAACCAAAAACCCAACAATCCCCTACATATCTCATATATGAATATAAGTGTTCCCCACAGTAACTGTCCATCATGCATTAGGAGAGATGTCGCTTACGACTTGAATCTTCTCGCATGGGTCAAAAATCAAACTATTATACAAGAATGGACTAAGCCTTGAATTCGCATCATAGCTGAAATTCTTTCCACTCACATAATGTAGTTACATGTGCTTCTGGCTATACATTAAAGGCCCTGTGCCAGCCTGGTTTCAGTGTATAATTTTGGGTGTCTACAAGTTTACCCTCAAGAGACGGTATGATATCTCTGTCATACACTATAGGTGAGTTCATTATAAAGAGACATGGCATGAAGCGCTTTGCGCTTCCCTTACGGTGCTACGCCGCTATGACATGGCTTAAAGCCGAGGTCTTACCCCGTACCGGGAACCTCATCATAGTGTCATACTACAGTAGCATGAGGCAACCGCCTCTTTGTGGTGCCAAACTACCCAGCATGAAGCCTTAGGCTCCCTTGCGGTGTTACGTCGCAACGACATGGCTTGCAAGGCCGAGGCTTTATCCCTAACCGGGTACCTCATGGTGGTGTCGTGCCACTGTAACATGAGGAACTCCTCCTCTTTGTAGTGCTGGACTACACCCCTCTTTATATTTAACATACAGCATTAGGCTAACTGCCTATTGCGGTGCTACGCCGCTGTGACTTGGCCTGCAAAGCCGAGACTTTATCCTATTCCTGGGCAGCACCCCACATATAGGAACCTTATTGTGGAGTCACCCCACTGTAGCATGGAGTTTCACTCCTTGTAGTGCTGCTCTACCGTGCTTCCTGTAAAGCACTCCAGGCATTCACTTTGCCTGAGAACTCATTAAGGCAATAAGCCAACCTTCCCACAGGAACCGTTCTCCGCAGAAAACAATAGTAGACAACAGTGGTTATAGGTCCGTAACCTCTCCATGCCCAATAGAACATGTACCCACCGTTCCTGATATTCTTCCGATTAGTGGTCCTCCCTTGAACCAAAAGCTAGATGCCTAGTAGATAAATCTTTGAACTATTAGTATAAAACTTTATGGTAGGAATACAATAATCCAATATCAGAATGCCTTCAAGCCCATTTTACAAGCTGTGTCATTGACCAGCTGGCGCTTGAGGCCCTTGGTGAACGGATCCGCCGGGTTCTCCTGACTCCGAACATCAATCACTGCAATAACACCTCTCTTGATAAGATCGTGTACTGCCCTGTGTTTCAACCGCACAGTCCTCTTCTTCCCATTGAAAAGGTCATTTGATGCCACCGCCGCAGTCGCCTGGTTGTCGCGGTATATCGATATCGCCGGTATTTGTGCCCCAACCAATGGAAGATCATACATGAGCTCCCGAAAGCCATTCTGCTTCCTCGGCTGCGGTATCTAGTGCAAAGAACTCAGATTCCATGGATGACCGCGAGAGCATAGTCTGCTTCTTCGACTTCCACGATATAGCAGCTCCACCCATTGTGAAAATGTATCCACCTGTGGACCTCTCGCTCTCCACCTCTGAGCACCAACTGGCATCACTGAAGCCTTCCACTACCGACGGATCTCCGCTGTAGTACAGTGCATATGTCTGAGTCTTCTTGAGATATCTCATAACCCGTTTCACAGCTTTCCAGTGTTCAGCACCTGGGTTGCTCGTGAAACGACTCAGCATTCCCACGGCGAAAGCTATGTCAGGCCTTGTGGCAGTAGTAGCATACATCAAACTTCCCATTACGCTTGCATACTCCAGCTGCCTGATGCTTTCCCCTGAATTAGGCTTCAGCTTCAGATCACACCTGTACGGCGTATCGATCCCTGGAAGATCTCGATACCCATAACGAGTGATCATTTTCTCAATATAATGAGACTGTGACAGCGCTAGTCCAGTGTCTGTCCGGATGATCTTGATCCCTAAGATCACATCAGCTTCCCCCAAGTCCTTCATACTGAACTTGCTTGAGATGAATTTCTTTGTCTCCGTGACACAGCTAATATCCGCACCTAGGATAAGCAGGTCGTCCACGTACAGACAAACGATCACACCTCTTCCATCAGCGAACTTCGTGTAAACACACTTGTCCGTATCGCTGACCATGTAACCATTTGACCTTATAACTTTGTCAAATTTCTCATGCCACATCTTGGAAGCCTGTTTAAGATCGTACAAAGATTTCACCAACTTGCAGACTTTGTCTTCAAGACCCCTGATGACAAATCTCTCTGACTGTTGCATGTAAATCTCTTCGGTCAGCTCGCCATTTAGGAAAGTCGTATTCACATCCATCTGATGTATCACCATCTTATGTATTGCAGCGAGAGCAATCAACATTCTGATGGTGGTCATCCGGGCTACTGGAGCATACGTGTCAAAATAGTCAATCCCCTGCTTCTGAGAAAATCCCTTGGCTACCAACCTAGCCTTGAACTTGTTAGTTCCGTCTGCTTTCATCTTCTTCTTGAAGATCCATTTGCATCCGATGGGTTTCGCTCCTTCAGGAAGATCAACCAACACCCAAGTGTTATTTGAGGTGATGGAATCAATTTCATTGTCAATCGCCTCCTTCCAGAAAATCGCGTCTCTGGTCTTCATCGCCTCATCATAGGTAAGCGGATCTGCTTCCACATGATAGGTGACAAAGTCACTTCCGAAGTCCTTCGGCCTCCTCATACGCTTAGCTGACGGCTCAGCCTGTTCTGGTTCAACCGTTGTTTCAACAACAACATCTTCTTGGACCACATCTTCATTGAAGACTTCAGTTTCTTGTGCACCCTCATTATTCTCCGGAACATCCGGAAGAACAATATTCTTGTGCCTTGCAAACTTGTCTTCAAAATATTCTGCGTCGCGAGATTCAATGATATGATTTGACTCTATATCAAGAAATCTCCGAGCATCACTCTTCTCGGCATACCCCAAGAAGATCGTCTTAGTAGTCCTTGTCCCAAGCTTCTGAATCTTTAGATCTGGAAGCTTGACATATGCCAGACACCCCCACACTCGAATGACATTCAAGTTTGGTCTGACCTTGAACCAGAGTTCATGAGGAGTAATGTCAGAAGTTGCATGAGGCACCCTATTTAGAATAAAAGTGGCCGTCAATGCAGCTTCTCCCCAGTAGCACTTAGGAAGACCAGCAGTCAACAATATTAAATTTATTATTTCTGTCAACGTCCTGTTCTTCCTCTCAGCTACTCCGTTTGATTGAGGAGAGTGCGGAGCCGTAGTCTCATTGACAATTCTATGTTCTTTGCAGAACGATGCGAATTCATGAGACCTGTACTCCCCACCTCGATCACTTCTTATCCTTTTGAGTTGTTGTCCAGTCTGCCGCTCAGCTTCGGCTCTGAACTCCTTGAACTTCTCGAATGCTTCGTCTTTAGCCTTCAGCAAGTAGACGAACGCATACTTTGAGAAGTCATCGATGAAGGTTATGAAATACTTCATCCCGGCCTTTGTAGAGAACTGTTTGAAGTCACAGATATCGGAGTGAACCAACTCCAGAAGATCTGTACTTCGATTAACCCGAGGAAAGGGTTTCCTTGTGATCTTCGTTTGAGCACAAACTTTACATTTCTCTACCTTACCCCCACATTTGGAGATAAGTCCTAGACTAGACATTCTGTTTATTCGTTTACAATGAACATGTCCTAGCCTATTATGCCACAACTCAAGAGTATAAGCAGAATGAGTGACTTCATTAATTATATTAATTACATTGGACTGATTTACAAGCTGAATCTTGAACATTCCTTCGGTATAAAAAACTTTCCCGAAATATGTTCCCTTGATAGACATCACCATCTGGCCAGCATTGATGTCCATCCTGAGGCCTGCATTGCAGAGTAGGCCTCCCGAGACCAGGTTCTTGGCGATAGCAGGTACGTGCTTCACGCCTTGAAGCGTCAGAGACTTCCCCGAAGTCAGCTTCAACACCACCGTCCCGATCCCGAGCACTTCAGCTTGTGCCTGGTTTGCCATCATAACCACTTCAGAAGTAGGGATGTAGGTGGTGAACCACTTCTTACTGGAGCAGACATGGCAGGAGGCTCCAGTGTCTACCCACCAGTCAGAATCAGTCCTTACTGCATCAACCTGTGCAATCATAGCAACTACGTCAGTGATCATAGATACCTTACTAGGCTCTCCTTGCTCTGATTGCTTGGTCTTTGCTTTGCACTCATTCTTAAAGTGGCCCTTCTTGCCACACTTGAAGCAAGGCATTTCAGACTTCGGCTTCTTTTTCTTGATAGAAGTTCCCTTGACTTTTAGATTGTCAGGGTTCTTCTTGCTGTGGAAAGCCGTCTGCTTTCCCTTTGGTTCCTTGGTCTGAACCAGATTGGCGTTAGCCAATTGCTTGGACAGTGTGTCCACCTTCAGTTGAGCCCGCATCTGGTCCTCAACATAGATTTCCTGTAGGAGATCTTCAAGGGTGATCTCCAACTTCTTCCTATGCATGTTTGCATAGAACTTGCTCCACCCAACGGGGAGCTTTGAGACAATCTCTCCAACAATAAACTTGTCGGGGAGGGGCATCGCCTCGTCTTCCAGCTTCTGTCGCAATTTCAGGAACTCCTTCACCTGCGGCAACATAGACTTTTCGTCCTCAAAGAACCACTTGTGATATTTTTCAACCACAAATATTTTACTGCAGTTCTTGTCTTCTTCGTAGAATTTTTCTAGAGACTCCCATATGTCTCTAGCAATATTCTTCTTAGAATAGGATTCTGCTAGGGAATCCTCCATAGCATTCAGGATAAGAAACATGCAAATGCTATTCTCCCTTCTCCACTTGGCCTGAAGTTTAGTAGCCGCAGAGATTGCGGCAGCAGACCCAGTATCTGGAACGGTAGGTTCCTCTTCAAGAAGCACGTGATCCACGTCTCTGAGTTGAAGAGTGAGATAAACCTTCCTCTTCCAGACTTGATAATGCTCTCCATCAAACTTCTCTAACTTACAGAAGTCGGTGTTTAGGAGTGAAGCATTAATGTTTTCCATCGTAGCAATAAAGCTTTGAGATTGTTATTGCCGGGGCACAATTTTTCGATGGAAAACTGAGAATATGAAACAATTGTAAAAACAATGTTCCAACGCAACACTTCTAGGAAGGTTGCGCAAGGATAACGAAGATCTAAAAAGATATCGTTATGATATTACGAGAATCTAAAAAGATTTCGTAATCACAGCAATCAGATCGTAGTACTTCTAAAAAGAAGATACAATCAGAGTTACTGACAGCAACGAAGAAGGTGACTGGCGAAAGATGGAAGAACGCCTGCTGGGGTGAATGATCACCGTTGCTCAAAGCTTTATTCGCCCTACGCGAACAGCTTCCAGGAACCAGCAAGTTCGTCGGAGAACTTGGAACACTCCTGCTCTTCTGACTCCTCGGACGGACACGAACTCCCGTGCAAAAACAACGCTGGTGCGGCGCCTTTCCTCTCTCTCGAAGGCTGCAGATCAGAACTGTGTTAAAGAACACGTCTGAAAAACTCTGTTTACTTGTGCTAAAGAACACTTCGTAAACTTTCTGGTGGCTTCTCTTTCTGTTCTGTTCTGTTCTGTAACCTGTGAGAGAGGAGGAGGAGGCCTTATATAAGCCCCTGCAACAACTGCCCGGTTAGCACAATGTTAGGGACGTGGTAGTAACCACCCCGAACATGGAGCAACCGCTCAGAACATGCAAGGACAACGTTCTGCTGGAAGTTGTGCCACCAGCGTAATTTACACTTTACGCACACAGCCCCTTTTACGCACCCTACGCACACTACGCACTCTACGCACACAGCGTACGCTACGCACACAGCGTACGCTGCGCAAAGTGCGCCAACAAAACGCCACATTACGCCGCATGAGCCCTTGAGCCCGAGTCCGAGCCCGAGTCCGAGTCTCTAAGCCCCAACGGGGCTTAGCTCCTATGGAAATAAATTTCCCAAGAGCAAAAAGCATGAATGCTTTAATTGTTGATTTTAGCCTTTTTCTCATTAGAAAAATAATCCCACATGGCAAACCCATGTGCACCTCCACACCACATGTGCATCTCCAATAATAGCAAAGCTAATATATAGAGATACAAACCATTTGTTTTTTCCGATGTGGGACTAAACCTTTCTAAAAGAAAAACCAAAAACCCAACACTTCGTCCCCCAACATTGGAACCAGGGGCGGATCCAGGGGGTGTTGGGGTGGGCTACAGCCCACCCAAAAAAAATTACATTTTTTTTCTATATAATTTTTTTAAATTTTTTTATATGGATTTACCTACTTCCAGCTCATCCCAAATTTTGGTAGCTCACCCTAGCTATAGTTTCTGGATCCGCCCCTGATTGGAACTAGTGAAGCCCAACACATTTTGCCAGTATGTGAACAACAGCCTTATGAGTGATGATATTGTCCAATCTTCCCCTCCCCCAGATCGACCACAGGAAGGCTTTTCATCCTATACTTTTGAAGCAGCAGTAACATGGTTAGGACCTAGGAAAGAAACAGAGTTCTGAAGGGACGACAAAATCACAACCTTTGTATTCTTATTTTAAAACCAGGAGCATCCATATAAGGATGGTTAGAACTAGTAGCATCCATATTTTAAAAAATATTTTTTTATAAAAAAAAAGGGAAATTATTTATCTACCAAAGTGAAAGAGGGAGTTTTTGCAGAAGTTGAAGTCTCAAGAACACTGCAGTTTGGCCTCCATAAATTTGCACTTCAAAACCCAGAAATTTGTTGTTTCAATCTCCAGAAAATTGCTTAGTTCTTATATTTTGTAGACTTAATTGCAACTTAATACCCTCAACTATTCCAGTTTTTCAACTTGATACCCTAAACTTTTTACTCAACAACTTGATATCATCAACTATTTAATATTTTCAATTTGGTATCCAAAATTTAAAAAATGACAATTATTCCTCCCTTCACGTTCCAACCCAACCCAACAGCTCTCCACCCCCCCCCCCCCCCCCCCCCCCCCCCCCCCCCCCCTTCCACACCCCTCCCCCTCCAGCCACCTCGTCCCCACACCCAGTGATGCTCCGTCGTCGTCACCCGCCCCCACCGGGAGGGGACGATGGGGTGGGCAGATGGCCGGAGGGGACCTACAGAGTCGGGAGAGGGGGTGTAGTTTTAAGTTTATATCAGAAATATTTGTCCAATTTTTTTCAGGATATCAAGAGTCGAGAATATTTGTTGTCATTTTCAGCAAAATAACAAAAATAACTTTAGAGAACATTCTTGGTCATGTTTGGTCCCAACAGCTAAAAAAAAAAAAAAAAATCCGACCGGATCGGGACTAGTCCGGGCCAGCCCACCCGGTTAGGCAGGTTTGACCGGCCAGGTCCCGCAATCAAATCGAGCCGGGCCGGTCCAGCCCGGACTAGCGAAGAAGGGTGCCGGGCCGGGTCGGGCCAGGTTGTTGATCAGACTCGGCCGACCCAACCGAATTTGACCAAGCCGGGCCCAGGCGAGAAACAGGGCCGACCAGCCATACAACACCTTGACCTGTCGCCCATTCAAGCTTCATACTCGTACCCGCGGCCACACCTTGAGATTATGAACCCCATAGCTGCAACGCAGGTTGCTACTCTCTTCACGCACGCGGAGATGAATTACCGGGTCCCCCCTTGTTTTCAAGGGCGGAAGGGAGATCTCGCAGCAGCCTCTTCCGGCCCACAAACCGTTGATCATACCGCTGGTGGCCTTGCGCTGTGAGGCGCAACTTAGTCCGTTTCTGGAGCTCCTACCCTCCTTGTCACCACCTCTGCATACCAACCAACTGCTATGATCTTGTTTGCTTGAGAGAACGTGAAGGGATCGTCTTCTTCAAGGTTTATGGTCGCGATAACTACACGTTTCCAAAACTAAATTTGGGATTTGCTTATGATGACATCATCGCCGTCGAGGAAAGGGCCGTCAATTCTGATTTGGGAGAGTATAACGCCGGTTTAGGCAATTCTTTCTCCAACCCAATGCAATCTCCATCCACTTCCTAATAAGGTCATCTTATATGAAATCCATGAAAACCGGGACAAAAAAAGCAACCATCGTAACCTCTGAACCTTTTAACACACATCTTCAAACCTTCTAGACTTTAGATTCTAAAATGCGATTCTCAATTATTTGTGAAAAAACGTCAATCAAGTTGTTCTGCTACAAAAAGAAAGACTCGCATCCATGCTTCCAGCGTGCAAACCGGATCGCATCACTATTTTTGTAAAAAGCTCGACCAGCGATAAAAAGTGTTTGGCCCAGCCAAAAAAGGTTTATCTAGGCAAATTATATGGACACAGCCAAAAGTTATCAGGGCTATCCCATTATGGCAGTCCTAGGACTGCCCACTTTTCTGACAGTCCAGTCTACAGACTGGAGTCTTTGTTAGATCCTAGCAGTCCTTGTTAGAAACTGGACAGTCCAGTCTACAGACTGGACTACCAGAAAAATTGAAAAATTGGGCTAGCCCCGATCACTTTTGGCTGTGCCCATATAATTAGCCTTTATCTACTTCTTTTGCTTGGTGATAAAACTTGATCCCAAGCTCTGCTCTCCACGATATTCATGAGCTAGAGTATATCCCAAGTAATATACCCGGCTCTTGCCTAGGTTAAGTGTATTAGTAGCTCAAGATCATATGCAGTAGATATCCTGCTGAAAGAACTTTTTTTTTGAATCAAGAAATGATCCAACCGAAGGAACTGCAACCAAATAGCTATCATTACAGATGTTAGTAACCTCCAAAGAGAATGAAAGGCCAAGTATGTATGTAGAAGGTTACATAATTAAAAACTTACACTTATTGACTGAAGGCATGCCAACAGAAGATACCTACTTGGAGGTCGAGCACCCGACTTTTGCATCCAACAATTCCTGCATTAAAACCATTTCATGATCATTGTACTGTATGCTCTTACATTTCTGGAGAAAAAGAACTTACAACCCGAAACCATATTCTGGATTCATTCTGACCTAATGCATTTTCTGGCTTCATTCTGACCTAATGCATTATCAATGCTTGGAATCATGTCGGATAACTCGTGCACTGTAAAGAATCCAGGAAGACATCAGTACAATGGCACTCCCAAATACAATGGGGTGATTGCCACAATTTCCGCAAAGGGAACAAGTATTAACATTGATATACCAAGTTTCATGAACTATATGACGAGAAGATTGGTATTAAAAAATTATCAGTGCTTCAATAAACATTGTTCTATGACTACGGAGCTGCAGCTTAATTATAAGAAGCTTAGCCTCTGTACAACTCAAATTTACAAATTCCAATCTTCCACCTAAATGGACAGACTGATGTTCTGTGGGGAACCTAACCTCCAAATATGTTGGCCCCACCCATTTGTTAGCCAGCTTCTTGCTCATCCAGTGAACATATTCAATGAACATATACAAGAAACCAAAAAAGGGGGAAACAATAAAATAAACACGGTCAGATGACAAAATCTTGGGCCGACAGGCTCGCTCTTTCATATACACTATACAGGGCAACAAAAATAAAACTCAGCCATTAAGCTTTGCCAAAAACTGGCCGAGATTGTATTCATCCGTATATTGTGATTGATCCCAAAGCTCCTCAAGTCCGTTGAGAATAGCTTTAAGTCCCTTCCCACCCACCGCGGTGCCTGAATCTTCATCCAAGCTCCCATTGGAACCTCTTGAAGCCTGATACATGTTATGAAAAGGTTAGGATACAATAACTAGTTAGACTTGAAATAATTTGTTAGGACAACCCATGTCTTCCATTGATAAGAACACTGAAGAAAACTAACAGCTTATTACCTTCCCAACGTTTGGTGCCGGAGTAAACAGATCAAGCAGTTGATCTGTGTTCATGGTTTTCATACTAGCATTCTCTGAATTAATGACGGCACTAGCTATCGATAATTTGAACTTTTGGAGGCTCATAACTTTCTCTTCCAAGGTACCACGCATAATGAGCCGATGAACATTGACAACTTTGCGCTGACCCAACCTGTGAGCTCGGTCCATTGCCTAGAAGAGTGGTTACAAATTAACGCAAGACAGAATGTTATTGGGCCATTACAGGAAACTTTCCTAAATTAAGGAAGCAAACACAGCAGGAGTTTCAATTAATACACGACCCATGCACATATGTGAATACATAAAACTTGCATATCCTCAATCATATCATAATATCTTACATTTTATACCGTGATCAAGTATTATAGTTTGAATTTATTGTCAATTATGCCTACATGCTTCTCTGTACAGTCAGAAATATGAACAAAGTGGCAACAAAGCCACCATTCCCTAAAATTAATCAGGAAACATAGAACATGGAATATAGATAGTTAATCAAAGAGAACATGGGAAGTAGCTGACAAACTGCTGGGGTCATAACAAATAGGTTAGCATTGACAGGAAAACCATGTAGTTGTTAAATGCAGCAAATATCAGTTATACTGAGGATGCAATAAAATTGACCAATAGCCATTTTCAAACACAAACCTTTTGCTTACATTCTCAGGTACATGGTGAGCGGAATGGTTTTCAGATGATGACATCAAGTGCCGATCTTGTGTAGAATGTTTATGCAATAACAAATATCATTATAGTGATGGAAATGTTGAGAACATAAAACTACAAATGAAAAGGAAAGGTGCTTATTGGAGACCACGTTGCATGGACACGAACACAATACGAAATGGGAACATGGAACCAAGGTTCACAAGTATCAGTATCAGAATCATTTTCAGACCCTTACAAGCATCAGTAGTGGCAGTTTCGACTGTTTCAGGTTGGTGTTTCAGTTTCTTGGTTTCGCAAAGCCAAAAAATAACTATAAATTATTTAAACTAAAAAATATTTGATACATTTACAATTATCTTGTTTATTATTTGTAGTTCATTGTTCGTTTTGAATGGAATATATTCCCTATTCTTGAATTATTCACCCGCAATAGACATTGTTGCTTATTATACTTGCTTTTAGACAAAGTATCCAAAGAATGGAAGAATAGTAAGATGTGTATGAACCTTGTGAATTTATATTACAACTTTGACAAATGGTAATGATTATTTTGCGCAAACACATTGTAGCATGCAAATCTTTGGCATGATCAAGTAATTGTGCCGACATTGTCTTTTGTCACTCTTTCTCTTTGTTTTCTTTGTTGAACTGAAACGATATGGCTGATATGTTAGTATTGACCGATACTATGAACCGTACATGGAACCTTTTTGTGTGTCCTAGTGTATTTTCCAGTGTGTATGTCATCTCCAATTTGTGTGCACATGAACACTAACCATTATGGACTGCGTGCATCCTACATAAATAGAGGTTTGACCACAATGGATTAGTTTTGTGATGTATGTATGCCTTGGGGGCATAGTTCTGGCCGATACCAATTCCGATACGGCTGATACCAATACAGTTTAGTACGTCGTCCCATACCGACTGCTACGGATATTGACCAATACTGACGTTGGAAGTGTCTTTCCTAGTCAATTTGGTAGAGAAAAATGAATGAAAAAGACGAATCGACAAGGGTGTAAAAACATTGTAAGATTGTAAAACCATATAAATGAAGAAATTTTATTTATTGCAGATAAACTAATCAGTAAGGGTGACTATAATTTCATTGAATTTCAAAACTATTAAGAAACAACACATAAAATACTCTAAAATATGGCTAAACGTATAAAATATTTTTTCTAAATTTTTAATAATTAATTTCTTCTGATACCAAAAACTCCGATACTTCGATCTGAAAGGGACAATCCCGTTGATCCTGAAACTCATAGGAAGGATCTGATACTGATTCCAATACCGATACTGCGAGTATTGTTTAGGGTTTGAGATTGGGATGAAAGGGACGGTTAATTTGAAATTCATGTGCACCTACAATCATTGACTCAAGAATTGCCATATTAAGGGCAAACTTGTAAACTAAAAAATCTTTCATTTTGGATCCATACTTTAAACATTCCGTCAACTAATAGAAAAGTATATGACATGCTACTTAAGCTTCAGGTATTTCATTCATATATGAAGCCTTTTGAGACATTTTCCATTTTTTCTAATACAAAATGAACAGTTTGTGGACATTTTTCCTCAGCGCGTGCATTAAGCTTTGAAGAAGGTGACGCAGATCCCACAATGATTCATTCGACAAAAATGCTACAGAGTATAGTGCTTGTACTAAACATTTCTGGGCAATGTAAATCTATGTTGTCCTGATTATAAACGACCGACATCACAATCCTGCACATGTTGCATAAATGATCATTATTGGAGATGTCTAGAAGCATATCCGTAGCGTGAAAAATCTTTTAATCTATATAAGTCCATGCCAAAACAAAATATGACCAAGTTATGGTCAATTTTGGGTAGGTTAGAGTTAGATTTGAACCAGGCATGACAAAGGAAAAGTTTGAACAACTTGAACCCACCCCATCCAATTGGTTACTCATCCTTAGTTAACCCATCTCACTCTCTTCTATAAAATAATCAATATACAACCACTGATAAGGGATGACCATATTGTCCAGCCGGTCTCAGTTTTTTAAGCTCACTTACACCATCAAACCAATCCTTGGAACAATGAATTGTCACAAAATAATAAACAAAATTTTGATTATATTCAAAGAGAAGAAGATTATAAGACAAAACATACTTGATGATCCTTCATTGGATTCCAATCATGTTCCATGAAGACCAGCGTGTCAGCCGTCGTCAAATTCAAGCCCAACCCACCAACTGTACATTTGATGTATTAGATACTATCCAAGCAGCTAGAACAATGTTAACATAATAAAATCATACCGTGTGTAGTGAGGAGCAGAACATCAATAGTAGGATCCGAATTGAATGTTTTTACGATATCAAAACGTTTCTCCGGTTCTACAGACCCATCAAGCCGCAAGTACGTAACACTGTTTTAAGTTAAAAGCACAGATAATTAGATTACTTAATCTCTAATGAGAAAAACATATCATTATCACTTAAAACAATGTAAAGTGAGGACTGAATACTAACAGCAACATGCCAAATACCAAAATCATTTAACATAATGTTTGGCCCGTTGAGATGGACCACATAGTAGCAGTAAAACTAAATTGTCGCGTTGCATAATCGTAGTTGTTCCATTTTAGTTAATCATAGTGGTTCAAAACAGATATATTAAGTGCAATAGAAAAGAGATTAGATAGAAGAAAAATATATGATAATTGGTGTAAATTGCCGTAGAATATAAAATTAGTTATTTTTTTCCTCTTTATCTCAAGTTAGTGCTACTCGTGTTGTTTTCTAATTGAACAGTTCAGTCAGTTGATGTTGAAATCTCAAATTTGTGTAATGCAGCATTCACAACGAGATTTGCATATGATGCTTATAATTTTAATTATACAATTAGGAGGAAACCATGACACGAAGTCACAGTCAAAAGTTACAAGCTTGTCTTAGAATATACTACTACACACCCCTAAGTCCTAACCTTAGTCGAGAGGCCCCCATCTTGCCGCCTTGAGACCCCTGCCTGCGCCTTTCGGTTCTCAATGCCTTGTGTTACCTTAATAACCATGTTCAATTGTTTAAGACTAATTTATCACATGCTCAGTTTTTCCTCCTCACAAGTACTTTATCCCCTATGCACTCTTCTAAAGAACATGGATTTAGGACCTCTTCTATTTTGCACCTATATTATGACAACTAGTCAACAATATATATTTCTAAGAACCATATGTTTCATGAGAGGAGCATATTGAGGTCGATTGTCCTTTGCTAATGAGAAGATAGAGGTGACGACCAGTACGTTTTCATGTAAAATTGGCACATTATCTAGCGCATTTGTTAACCAAGTCATTATGCAAATCTAGAGTTTAGGCTTTCACGTAACGTCAGTTAACTATTCCTGTTTATCTCATTTTAGTCCCATATCGCCTGGACCGAAGGAAGAGTTCATGATTTGCTCTTGTAGATGTACAAAGGCTACTCATGTTTTATCTGCATCAATAAAATAAGTTCTTTCTAAATTTCATGGTATTAGATATATGGAAATTTAGAACTTCCCCCATGTCTCTCCCTCGACCAAAATCCTAACCCTTGTCACAATCGCCACCTCCCCCTCCCCTCCCCCACTACAACCCAAACCATAACTTTCTTGTACTACAACGTATCACATTTCTAACTTCGGTTCTTTCACCGCTTGACTCACTATGCTCATAAATTTGTTTCTTCTTTGTCTCATTACTCTTCATTCCTCTGCTCATGAAGCACTTCAGCCTCCAGATTGGCATGCAGAAATGTTAGAGGAACTTAATGCATTACGGTCCAATCAAACTTGAACTTTGGTACTCTTGCCCTCATCTAAAAAAGTGGTCGGATGTAAGTGGGTCTTTAATGTTAACAATTCAAATGACTCAGTTAATAGACTCAAAGTCCGATTGGTGGCTAAGGGCTTTACTCAATAATATGAATTGGATTATGTTGAGACTTCTTCACCTGTTTCCAGATTGACTTTTTTCGATTTCTTGTCTCTTAGGCAGTTTCAGAAATTGGTAAACTCATTAATTGGGTGTAAAGAATACCTACCTCAATGGGATCCTTCGGAGTATATTTATAAATCAGCCTACGGGCTTTGAGCAATTGCGGGAGTCTAAGTTCGTCTCCTAAAGAAGTCCATGTATGACTTGAAGTTGTCACCATGTGCTTAGTTTTACAAACCCAGTGAAGTCTTATAGCATATCTGATTTGTTCGCAGCAGGTCAAACATGTCCCTATTCACAATTCGACGAGCTCAAGACATTGTTACTTTACTTGTATATGTGGATGATTTTACTAGCATTTCCACGATAAAAGAACATTTACCCTCTCATTTCCATACCCAAGATCCTGGACCACTGAGGTACTTTTCTTGGTCTTGCGGTATCACAAAATGTTGGACAATTAGAGCTTTTTCAGTGCAAATATGCACTCGATCTCCTATCTAAGACAAGATCCTAGCTTGGAAACCATGAGACATATGGATTCCACAATTAAGCTATCTATATTCAGTTCTT
Source organism: Iris pallida (assembly GCA_029216955.1). Lineage (NCBI taxonomy): Eukaryota > Viridiplantae > Streptophyta > Magnoliopsida > Asparagales > Iridaceae > Iris > Iris pallida. The sequence goes on along the minus strand of JANAVB010033817.1, from coordinate 10,369,935 downwards.
CCTCTGATCCTCCTTTACCTGATCCAGGACTTCAAACGATTGGTTGGTAAACTAATTTATCTTAGTGCCACACGTCCATATATTGTCTACAATGCGAGTTTGGTGAGCCAGTATATGCATAACCATTTGACCTCTCATTTCAGGCCGTTGAGAGGATTCTCTGCTACAAAAAGATACTCCTAGACAGGCTACATTCTATATTGTCGCTCACAACATTTTGCATATTGTTGGATCGGTTGATGAGCGTACGCTCTATCAGTGGTTACTGTCGTTCTGCGAGACAATCTAGTTACATGGCGGAAAAAAGGAAAATTTTAGTTGCCCGTTCTTCTACTAAGGCTGGGTATAGAGTCATGGTGCATACAATTTGTCAGTTGATTTCGCTCAACCCGTTTTACAGATGTTGGCGCCATCCCCTCTTCTCGAGCTGCTTTATATTGTGACAACAAAATTTCTATACATATTGTCGAGAATCCAGTATTTCATGAAATGACCAAACACATCAAGACAGACTGTAACCGAGAGAAAAAAGTTGCCCTACATGGTGAACAGTAACTTGTTATTGAGTAGTAGTCGCAGAAGGCACGTGCTACCATGAGGCACATCTAAGACAATATGCAACGCACCTGTACAGAGTTTTTACTATCTCGGACCAAGAATCTGCTCAATATAGACTCTGTTTCATGTTATTTCCCTATCACATCGGTGTAACCTAGCCTAGAATTTAATTTATGTTTCCATTATTGGTCATAACCAGTACATCCACTGATGCCTATGAGGAAGTGAAAGTGCATACAAATGCAGATAAATAAATGGATAAGATCGCTACGTAACATACTCTTCCAGTATCTGACATAGTCATTCTACGACACCAAGTATTTCGTGAAATGAATCTTCCTCTATCTTTTACATAAGATCGGTAATATAAATGTTAGACCATCATAAAAACTTACTAAAAGATGCATCTTCCAGCTAAATCACATTATGCAAGCAAAGGTAAGCAAAATGAAAAGGTATAAACAGTAAGCTAATGAACAGTCACGGGATTCACCTTTTCATATGGGAATGAAACAGATCCCTCTCAATTATATCCAGAAGAGACTGCAAGAAATTCATATAATAAGAAAATGATGATAATATCTTAACAAGAATCAAACTGCTCAAAAGAATAAGAATATACCCTGTGTTGAGCAAATATTAGAACCCTATGTTGTCCGATCAAAAGAGCACCATCTGAAGTTGACGTGTCTGATCCTATTCCACACTCTTCAAGAATTTCTTTAAGAGCAACCAACTTAGGAGAATGGTGTAATGCATGAAGCTCTGAGCGAAGATCAGCAGAGGACGGAATAACTTCTGACAGAATTCCTTTAAGAGAATCAGGAGGCTTTTCACCAACAACGAGCAATGGGTGACTACAAAGTTTAAGAAGATATTGCAGTGCCTGTATTTAAGATATTACATGACATTAGTACCATAACTGCAGAAGTATTATGACCGAAAAAAATTCTAACTAAATACCTGGAAAACATGAGAAGTTGCTTTTGTCGATTTAGTTTCCACCGCTATATTTGTGTCTTCATCTGACTTCACTAAGGTCGAGATTTCCTGTTTTGTGTCTGAGCCAGAAAACTGCTCATAAAGTTTAAGTTGTACTGGGCTAAGGTCACAATAACGATCCTGAATAATTTTCTCAGGAAGATCTGATAAAACTTCATCTTTTGTCCGACGAAGGAGGAACGGCATAACCTATAGTTAAGACAAAACCAAAGTCAGCATAATTACCTAATGCAATACTACACAAATTCCAGCAAATTGCACTAATAAAATTGCAATTTATGTTGACCTGTTTATGCAATGCTTCCAAAGCAAGAACCCCTGCTTCAGCATCCTTAGCAGAACATTTTGAATCCTTAGCTGCCAGCAATGGTTTCCCATAAGTGGCTTGGAACTGCAAAAGTCTCCATACTCAGAAGCAACAATTTACATACTTAAAACAGCAAAATATTTAACAAAAAGACACTTAGAAAGCAACCATAAAAGAACATAAATCTGGATTTGCAGGCTATTTGCTACTAGTGTTAAAAAGAACTCCAAATCAGGAGGGGGGGGATTTTCTCAAAACAACACTAAGGAAGTCCAGTATCGGTTTTTCTACTAATCAACCTAGGACCAATTAAACATCTCAGTGCCCACAAGGGCGTAGAAGAGCAATATGTTTAGACTGAAGAGCAAGATATCTTATCAACTTTTTAATACCTCAACTATAATTAATAGAAGAGAAATTTTGAGTGGCACCCCACTTTGTTTATCCATATTCAAGGTGCATCCCACCCAATTACACTAATGTAAGGTACCCCCCACTTTTGACGGAAACCGTCTGTGAGGGACGGTCAACCCATTTGACCAATATTTTTGGACTGAAATACCCATTGTCTTCTTCCCTTTCCTCTACTCCGCACCCCCCTTGGCAGGCCGCCATCCCCTCTACGCCGCCACCCCCACTCCTCGCCGGCGGTCTCCGTCCCCCGTCGCCGCAGCGCACCCACTGCTGCTGGCAGTCCCCCAAGTCACCCTCGTTCCCCCTCCCCCCTACTCGTTGTGCCTCCTATGATGCTGGTCGTGGTTGCCGCGGTGGAGGAGGGGGGCCGTGAGGGCGCACGGCTACTCCGACCGCCCAGGGCAGCACCGGCTGGCAGCAACAGCAGCTCGTGGCGGGCAGCAGCAGCTCGGGGGGGGGGGGGGGGGGGGGGGGGGGGGTGTCGGAGCTGGGGAGGCTGGGCGGAGGGGGGGGAGGCGGAGCTGGGCCGCGCGGGGGGGGGGGGGGGGGAGGCCGGAGCGGGGGCGAAGCTGGGCGGAGCGGGGGAGGGGGGAGAGGGGAGGGGGCGACGGATCGGGGGCGTGGAGGCGACGGATCGGGGGCGACAGGGAGCAGTGGTGGTGATGGTGATGGTGATGGTGAAGGAGGTGGTGGTGGTGATGGTGATAATGAAGGTGAAGGTGGTGGTAGTGGTGGTGATGGTGATAATGAAGGTGAAGGTGGTGGTAGTGGTGGTGGTGATGAGCGCAGCAGCGGCGGGGCGGGTGGCGCGGCAGCGGCGGGGCGGCAGCGGCGGGGCGAAGGAGGAAGGCAGAGCGGAAGGAGGAGGGGGAGGATTAGGGATTATGATTAGGATTGGGTTTAGATTTGGGGAGGGTATTTTCGTCCAAAAATATCGGTCAAATGCGTTGACCGTTGGTCTTGGACGGAATGGAAAAAAATATGGGAAAACAAAGTGGGGTGCCACTCAAAATTTCTCTTAATAGAATGGGAAAAAAATCCACCTCTAGGAGGTCAAATTCTCTTTCTTTACCACCCATAAGATGGTTGCACTCTATCGAATTAACTAAAGGCTAATTTCACATAAATATCACTCTATCCCGTTTTCCCACTTTAATACCATAAGGGAGGTGGTCAAAAGAGGACTCCAGAAACATGGTGTGGGTGATTTCAGACAAAATCACAGTGTTTTCAGATTGAACACTATGATAACAGAATGCATGTGACTGTTACTGTGGTCTTGAAACCACACAATGGCTATCATTTTGCAATCACCTTTTAGAAGCATGGTTTGTCATGATGTCATTCAATATAAGTTAAATTCTACAGTAATAGAAATTAATATATATATATATATCAAAAACTAATCCTATGACTAGGAAAAACTAATCCTATGACATGGTTTACAATTATATGAGAATTCATAACTTATCTAAAATGATCTAATACTAATAGAATCACTATTCTATACAAAAATGGTAAAGCTATTCAAATACAAACAGACATCTCTTTATAAATTGGTAAAAGGAAGGAAAAACATAACTACTTATGATAGCGAACAATATAAACTGGAACCAATTGATATTGAGGATTTCTAACAAACAATTGGTGTGCTGATTTCAACTGAAATCAATTGTTTCTGGGTACAATCAGTAAAACGTTTGGTATGCTCATTTTAACAACAAAGAGAAACACAAGAGCAACCATTGTCCACTAATCTCAAACTCTTTACATGCTCCTCCATAATAGTCATAGTCTCATTCACTTGTCGTGAAGTGGAACCACGGGATTCTGATCCCCGCACCACATGTGCCAATTTTAAGAACCCACCCAAGCAATTGGTTGGCCATGTTCAAAACCAGCATTGCCAAAACCACAAGCCCTGTTCAGAATCCGGCTCGTTGACTGTGGATGATTCTGAACAATGACAACGATGAGGCAGGTTTTGAACTTGTGGACGCCCACGTTCAAAACCCATCATTGTTCACCCGCCACCAATCAGAACCTCCCTGTAACAGCTGGTTTTGAGATCTCGTATAATAATCCTATTTGCTCGGCTCCTCCCTTTCTTGTCAATCTTAAAATATTGCCCCTCGCTGATGACATGTTCAGATCTTGGCCATAGCGACCTTTGTCAGTTTTTGTTATTATTGACAAGAATGAGGGGTCGCAAAGTGGTGGAGAAACTAATTTTAGTGGAGGGAGGAATAAGAAAATGGGAATAACAGAGGGAGGAAGAAACTAGATCAATGGACAGTCATTGTGATTTAATAAACACACTATTGAAAGCAATCTAGGATGAATAATACAAATATAAAAATGGAAGTGTTTTCTAAATCACATTCTTAGTGGTTTCAAAATCTTAAGGGACAGCAGCAGCACGGAGGAGGGCTCTATGTGAGTGTAGGTTGGGGGTTGGGGGTAGAAGGAGTATAAACAAAGGCATTTTGGTCTTTGTTATTGTGACCAACTTGGAAAAAAAATGACTAGTCAAGGAATGTAAGTATAAAATAAAGTTCAGGGTATCAACTTGAGAAAACAATATTTTAGGGCATTAGCCATTAGGTATTATGATGAAATCTGTGATAGTTCAAGGTATTTAATTGAAATTAACAATAATTAAATGTAGTAAAATTTTCTTAATGGTAGCCTAGTATGCACCTGTTAATGTTCCAAAAAAATGTTAAGGTTGTGCTTGGTTTGAGAGAAAATGAAAGAAGAAAAAAGGAGTGTTTTTATGATATTATCACTTTTTATCATGTAGGGTTAAGAAGGGAAAAAAAAGTGAAAAAACATTTAACAATTAAGATTTTTCCTTCTCTTATTCTTTTCTCGCATTTTCTCTCCAAACCAAACAGCCTAAAGGTTATACTTAGGATTAAATTGTGTGTTTTCATTGATCAAGAAAATTGGAAACAAAAAAATCAATATTGTACAATTTGTGTTTGTTAACCGCACCAACAGAAATGCAACATAGAACACATGCAGGATTCACGGAGGCCATCACAAGAAACAAAAAAACAGTACAGTCTATGATTATATAAATATACCTGTCTTTCTGTACCAAGAAAACCAGGCATCAAAAAGTCAAAAAGAGACCACAGCTCCAAGACATTATTCTGCAGTACAATTGAAATCACACCACATCAAATAAACAGGTAAGTAATGTTCTCTAAAGTTGATCAGAATAGTGGAAAGCTAGGAGTCCAAAAGAACCTGTATAGGGGTACCACTCAAGATAAGACGATGTTCAGCTTTCAACTGCTTCACAGCACAAGTAATTTTTGATTTTGAGTTCTTGATGATATGTCCCTCATCTAAAATACAATAGTTCCAAGCCAATTTGCTAAGACTTTCAATGTCTTTACGAACAATATCATATGATGTTATAATGACATTGCACTTATCGAACTGTTCTCGAAGTGAAGTCCTTTCTTGAGCAGAACCAACATATTGAAGAGTGGTCATAACAGAATCATCTATGAACTTCTCTATTTCATATGCCCAGTGTCCAACTAATGTAGAAGGGCAGATAATTAAAGATTGAAGATCCTTGCCATTGTTGCATGCACGTCGCTCTGCAATGTCGGTTGCTACTATTGCTGAAGATTGAAGTGTCTTACCAAGACCCATGTCATCACATAAAATTCCATGCAACTTGAATCGCCTTAAGAAGGACAACCAATTAATTCCTTCTTGCTGATACCTACAATCAACATTCATAATTTATAAGTTGAAGTCAAACTGGTATGACCATAGAAGTGTAGGAGTGTACACAAACTGGTATGACCATAGCTTACGATACAGAAGACAACAATCAAGCAAATCAATACATGATAACATATCTCAGATTCTCAATTTGAAAACTGAGCTGCTAATTAATTAAAAATTAGACAAATTTGATGGATTTTTCTAGAGAATGCTAAAGATGAGAACAAACTGAGTAAACAGCAAGTGCATGGTGATTAACTTGGATATAACAAGGATACCTTCTTAATGACACGTTGAGATTGACTGAAAGTTTGTAATCATCGATGTGAGAGTTGTCAAGAAGTTGTTCTAAGAATTGCGCATCTTCTGCATTTCTAGATAGATTTTCACTAAGTCCACTTGGAGGAGGAAGTCCTCTAGCTAATGGCAGGAGTGGTACAAGAGCAGCAAAGCTATGTGTTACACTCTGTCTGACAGCATGATCACAATCACTCATACACCTTAGGAGAGGGACAACAAGTAAAGGAGCATAAGAAACCAATTCCACGCCTAAGCCTTGAACAAGCAAAGTAACAAGCATTCCAGCTCCCTGTCTTGCTTGGACAGAATTTGAATCTGCCAACATTGGTATAACATTTTCAATAACAGCTCCCATTACAACGGATGTAATCGACTTCGCCATGGAGGTTATACACCTTGCAGCAGCTAATCTAACTGCAACATGACAGTGGCGCACACACCCAAGTATGCATGGCAGAAGAGTAAGCAACTTTGGTTGTAACATTTCATCCACCATAGGAGCAACTGACCGTAAAACCTGAAAAATGAAAGTATATCAAAAGGGGAGATACACAAAAGACTAACCAATGACAAAAAAAATTATCTGCACTAATACAAGAACAGTTTAAGTAGAAGTGGTTCTGCATGTAAACGCTGAGAATAATAATAAGCCACAATAAACCAGATATATATCACGAGTTAGCAGGAAGGAGGTCTTATCTGCATTTTCAGATTTTCTCCAAACCCACCCCACCCTAAATATGTCAAATTTTGCATGCCATATGTGATCAAGCAGACTATGCATAATTCATAATTATAAGGAATATGCTTTCTCAAGTTGCAAATTTAAGATAAAGATTTTGTTGTTGTTGTTGTTGTATGATTTCTCAAGTTGCAGCTGTAACAGTGAACTTTTGAGAGCAGTATACACTTATAAATTACAGAGAATTATCAGAAAACTATTCCTATACAAGAGTAGCAGCAGCGAATCAGACAACTTGAAGAACAGCATATAAGATAAATGAAAGTGTATGTCAATTGTCAACAAATGGACAAATGCAAAGGCACCTAATGAGTGACTAAAATTTAAAAAAAAAAATCTGAAATAATGCATGTATGAATTAAATATAAGCCTCATTTATGACAGGACGCATTGATAATACACATTTACGACAGGATGCATTACGTAAGAGATTCATCCTTCCATATGCCAAGATTTTGAACGAGAATTAACAATGGTATAACCAACCTGGATGTTGTTTATCAAAGCCTGGGGATCAACATCCTTATGAATGTCTATCATTTGGAACTCTTTCTGATCATCTGCAAGAAGTGAATCTTGGGAACTCACGGGTTTTAGAATCTCAGTGAGGCAATCCCACAGTTTAGGAAGTTTGTCGAAAAGCGATGCCCCAAACTTCTTACATAAATGTTCCAAAGCTAGCTCTGACCCACGCCTGCTTATGGAACCTTCAACCTTTGACCTATCTTCACCAGCAGACTGAACTTTAGTTTTAGTCTTTTGAATGTTTGTTGTCCTTCCAAAGGACAATAAATTTTGATCTTCAATGACATCCATCGAGTTGATAACTGCTGCTTGGGGGGTTTCACAAGAATCAGCACAGGTTAAGCTGCAAAGGTTCTTAATTAACTTGTCATTTGGACCAGGTTTCCGCCCAATACAGTGAAATATCAGCTCCGCGAGTGCTTCTGCCGCCTTTCGCTGTAACACTTCTTCCTGCATAGGTAAATCTAATGTGTAGTAGACTACAAACGGAGCAAAAAATTAAGATAACTGATACCAAGTTTCAGATTGCAAACCTGCTCTCTCTTCACAGCAGCCATTAAAGGCAAAATTACGGGATTAAGCCTTGCCGGTAACTCTGATATCCAAACTACTGCAGCAGCAATTGAGGCTGAGACAGTTACATGTAAATTGTTCTGCATGAAATAATATGTAAGAAATGGCACCAAAAGGACAAGAAGTAAACTGAATTCTTTAAAGAACAGAACCTTGTATAAGCATATAAAGAAAATAACAAGCAATATACATATTTTAACACAATGGACAAAGAAAACACACGGCACATCAATCTTTGTAGTAGGTCTAATCTTCCTTTTAATATAAAAGAGATTTAAGCATACACCTGAACGCATTTTAAGTAGCCCGTTGTAGATAAAAGACGCTGTTTAATTCCTTCTATATCATCCCAAATTTGCTTCTCACTAATTCCAGCACCAGATGAATCAGTGTGCAACAAAAGCTTTGAAGCAAAGTTAACAGCGCCATCAATGCTTAGTACATCCAAGTCAACATTGATATTTGAAATTACATCTTGGAATAAGCCACAAGAGCCAGCAGACTGGAGCAAAAGGCCAGCTTCACCACGCATCTTAGCATAAGTTCTCGAAAGCTCGGAATAAGGAAGAAGTGATTCCTTAGTAGGAAATGCAGGATCAGAACAGGATAACAAATCTAACAACCACTGCCTAATATGTTCCAAGAGACCAAGCACAGTTCCATCCGGTTCCCTGCTTCTAAGCTCTTTAAACCAAGCAACAAGAACCATGGAAGCAACCTGGAAGAACGTCATTTTTAAGCAAAAACAGATGGAGGATGAAAAACAAATTGGTATAGGAAGCAACAAATTGAATTTGGCTAGGTAAAACAGACTTAGACAAGCCTTTTACCTGTCTCTGGATTCCTGATAGTGATGTAAGGTCATTCCATAATGAATCAATGACAACTTGTACAGAAGACTTTGGCAACTTAGAGGCAAAATGCCCAAGGCTTCTGCTGTAACAACTCGTGTTTGATTAACCGACTTATCGGTATCTCCACCAACAATTATCTTTGTACTAGCTGCAGAAACATCAGAGTTCTTTTCCCGTAAAACACTTTCTCTTGCAGGATCAGATGTAAAAATTCTATCATATTGACTTTCAAGCTTTACAGCTTTCATTTTAGCGGCAGCTCTATAATGACTCTTGCGAGGAAGTGCTACCGGCCAAAACATTTTTGTAGCATCAAATGGAGAGCCATATGGAGTAGTTGCTAGTTGTATCCATGAATTAAAATATGACAGTGCAGCGGCTTCTAAATCCTGCACTGGACACTGAAATCATATTCTTTTATCAAAATACAGACATCAGAAAAGTTAACATGCAATCAAATCTAACCAGATTTCGGGCACAAAGAATGGTACAAATTGCCAACAGAATTTAGTGCAAGACTTTACATGATTATCTTACATAAATAGTAAATCTTTGGATGGCTATGCAAAATGGGAGATTCCGTAAAACAGTTTATACTTTATAGTGTAAAGCTTTAAGGTGATGAGATTGCACAAAAAAATCAATTTGATGTATAAAAGGCATATTTTGAGGGTAAATTATGTAACAACATAATAATATCAAATTGAGTCCAAGGCTAAACAGATAAGATTTTATATGCAAAATATCATGCTTAGAAAGATTATATGTGAAAGATTTCTTCACCTATTTATCTGTGATTCATACTCAAAGGATAACTCAAAACGTATTTATGACAAACATTACATTATCAATCTTGAGCTTGTGGAGAGATTTAGTGTCAACGTATAAGATGTGTAACTAAATAGACCGGATAAGCTTTTTGTACTTTTCTTTCTTCAGGATGCCTTAAAAGTCACAGATTAATGGGTTCTCCTCTTAAGATCAAGGCTGGAGACCACATAAACAAAAAATTCTCTCGTTTATGAGATGTGGAAATGTAGCTTAACAGCACCTATCCACAAAATTAGCATAGGACATGGAAAAATCACAAGTGTCGAAAGAAACACCAATCACATCTCGCCACATTGGCAAGACAGTGACGACATTCAGCTTTCAGCCCAGATAAAGATAAGTAAGAACCTACTGAAACCAAAAGCATTCATGTAGTGCCTTCATTCCATTTTATAATAAAATATAGACCACTTGGAAACAATTATTGAGAGAAGCAGTGGTGAAAATGAGTGGCACAGAAGTAGTTAACAACAAAAGAAGACCCTTTTACTAGGTATTGCAGACAATGGCCACAAACCAAGTTGCAGTAGTAATTAGAGAGGTCCAAAATCATTGAATACTTGTCAGTAACCAAATAACCTGAAGCAGGAGCCTCCACACCCTTTCTGAAGACTGAAGAATGTCGTCACATGACTCCAATAGCAGATTCTGGAAAACAATCCGCAGAGCATCACCTAGAACAGAAGCAGGCCAAAATATAGTGACCATTGTCTCAGAAGAGACTCTTCTATATCCAACTTCAAGAAGTCTCTCCTGCAAAAGTTTAGATTGCAAGTTTATTGATGCACTTATTTACATACTAGGAAACAAGACTTCTTCACAGGTAATTTTTTATATGATTTTGCAAAAAAGTAACTAATCAACAAGGTAGAATGGTATAAACATCAAATATTAACCTCCAGTATGTACTTGTGGAGATCATAATAAAGATATATATTGTTAATACTAGCTTAAGAATAACAATCAAATGTCAATATAAGAGCTAGTTTGCCATAAACCTTATGCCGTAACTATAGAAGAAACCAATAAGCATATAAGAAAGGAATGTCTACCAGTGTGCGTATGGCAGAATGACGAACAGATGTAATGCTGTGTCTCATGAATGGCCACAATCGAGGTGTTAAAGTAGACAATATATATGGATTGTCCTCATCTTTAATCCCATCTCTAGATTCCTCAGGTTGGGATATTTTGTTGAGGTCTAATTCCTGTTTCTCCGAAGATGTCAACGAATCCAGCATCTTTGGGACCATCTCTGGCTGAGAATATATTTCAGCTAGCAAATTCATAACGCTGCAGCCAAAAGACAACTTAGAAAGGAAGAAACATAAGCTTAAGAAATAACTCTGCGAAATGGATGCAATCATATAACAACCTAAGAAGACAAAACAGGAGAACATTCAAAATATTAAATTAATAATAAAAAAAAAAGTAAACGGTCAAAGAATATACTAAGATAATGCCACAATCATAAAAGTGCAAATGGTGGAGGATGTATGCTTTATGTAGGTGACTAAGACTTTAAGAGAACTTTAATGATGCATTAAATTTAAAAAGCATGCAAAGTATCAGACATCACATAAGAAAGCTATAATGAAAGAAGTTTGGTAGAATCCTTCAGGTTATTCCACAATAAGCTACAAAAAGGAAAAATAAGAAATAGCCATAATCAAATAAAAAATTATCATAAAACTTGCATATATAAAAAGTTGCTAATTAATACCAGTAACCAAATAGAGATGAAAACCAAACATATCTAACAAGCCATTATGGCGGCTGTATAAGTATTTTTAGTGCATCGAATACATGTTCATATTCGCTCAAATCAAAAGCAACCCATCACATAACTCAAACAGTAATACAATGGCAATTTGGTCCGAAAGTCTGATTAGCAAGTAGAAAACTGTGTGAGATGGTACCAGATAGCAAAGACATTGATGAAAGATAAATAAATAAATTCCTTATATGCATTTTTATTAGTTTCATTTATTTCTTCTGGACTGACTTGTCTGAACTACAATTAATAATGAGACAAACAATCTTATTAGTTAAGGAGAACTCTAGGGCTCGAGTGTAGGGCTAGGAAAAATATGGTCAATGTAGGCTGGATTTGGAACCTAAAACAAATATCGTTGGGATGTTAAGTTTTGAAACCAAAACTTATTGGGATGTTAAAACAAATAATTTGGAAATGTTATGATAAGAAAAAAAGTTCGTTAAGTGTCAAGATGTTTACAAAATATTGTTGGGCGGACAATATACGAGTATCTAAAGAGAGTAAAAGGGAAGAGAAATTTGAAGAAGAGAGAAAAGAGGGCAGCCAACTCCTTTCCTATTCACTCATGTCTGCTCACCCCCTTCAAACAGTTCTCCCTCCATTATTTTCTCCACTTTCCATCCTTTCTTTTCCCTTCCTACAATATACCAAAGCGTGGGTTCTCAGCATGGGTTCTCTCTTATCCTGGCTTGAGTTTTGCAATAATAGTTGCTGTTTTTTTGTTACTATCAACCTCATTTCAGCAGTTGTGCTATCAGCCCTGATTTCCTAACGTCGTGGGCTCCTTTCTCCATGCCATCATATATTCCCGACATCATGCCACAAGCCAAGGCGTCCATTTAGTAACATAAGGTCAATACATGACTTAAGGTGAATCTCACTTGTCAACTAAGCATGTGCATAATTGTGAAGTTCAACAAATGGTTAGCTATTCCAGCCAAATGATTGACATAAGCAGAGAAGGATCCTGTATATGCAATTATAGGAAAAAGTGGCTCTCGTAATGTATGTGTTATATCATCCGGAAGCTATATATATATATATATATATATATATATATATATATATATATGAAAGAATCTTTTGATATGTAAACAGACATCCAATGCAACAAGTTAATTCAAATTTTCAAAGTAAGAAGTTGCTCAAATTGCAAAAACAGATAATCAAGTAGCTTGAGTAACTCTTGTTGTTGTACACCATAATTGAAGTGCCAGAGAAAATGGTCAATACCTGCTGGTGGATGGGCTGAGATCATCTAAGTCCAGCAATATATCCCAAAGTAACATGACAATCGAATGAAGAGTTCTATCACCAAGTGAGGCTATGGAAGTAGCTGTGGGTATTAAGGCCTCAGCAGCAACTGCTCTTACATCATCATCTGGATCTTCCAACCCAGCTTTACAGGCAGGTAACACATATACTAACAGGTCCTGGAGCAATTCCTGGAAAAAACAAACCATTATAAAGTCATACAAAGCACAAAAGAAACAAATATATCTAGTGTTTTTATTAGACTAACAATATCAGTCAGAAAGAGGTAAATAAGAGCCATCACATTACCATTTAACTTTAAGAAGATATAAAGAATAACTTAAGGAAGATGGAGATAACTCTAGTTAAAAGTGCATCTTATCACATCATGTGACATTTTCATCTTTCGCATTACCCTTATCTTACCGTAAACATGAAACCAGATATGTCGAAGATGAGTAGGCTTCGTCAAATAACTAATCAGATATTACTAACATAAGAGAGATATTTGTACTGGTTTAAACTTACTCCATTTTGACATTGAAATAATAAGCCATAAAGCTATGTGAATCATGAAGTTCTTATTTTCTAGACTGTCCAAAACTAGCCAAAGTCTCCAAATGTCACCTAGGTATAAATCATAGGCAGCTTAAATGCAAGATCAAGAGACCATGAGAAATACAAGTTGCTGTTTGAGAGCATCTACAAATAGTAGCAAAGAAGAACCTATGTAGGATCAAAAAACAAACCGTGCAACACTTAATAAATAACCTGATAGCTTCATTGTCAAAGTCGGATCTTAAGGCCACTATTATAGGAGAAAAAGTACAAGGTACAAAAGAGGATGGCTCCCAATTGATTTTGGTATAGCACTTCTAACACGGGCCTTGCATAGATACATTTTAAAATTCCAATGGTAATTCGTCCGAACTGGCTCTCTTGAGCAATTGTCCCTTCAAACAAAAAGGATATAACCAACCAAGGCATAAAGTTCAGGACATTTTTACTCATCAGTTAAAAAAACTAGAAGACAGGTTTAAAAGGGTGCACTTTTTTCCTCACACTTTGTAGTGTAGTTTATATCTCTATCAAATAATATAGTAATCAATAAATTATCGGACATTACAGATTGATGAGCAAAAAATTGGAATGCATTTGCTTGGTATAATTCACAGGCTACAGTCCAGCAATCACAACAAATTATAACTACTATTTGGAAATGAATTCTGATGGAGTGTAAAACCTAAAGTAATGTTCAAGAATGGAATTCACATTCAACATCTTCTCAATATAACATGCACCTTTATTCTCACCATAATACCCAAACTGTACTACACTTATTTTACTATTTTGTATGATCTACACACAAATTTTACTCATCTCACTTTGTGTAAAAATTAAACTTCTCCTTTTGACCAGAACTCGTAATGCAAATAGTCAAAACTGCATATTCTGACCTTCGCCCTTCCATAAAACGAAGTAAAGCAACAATCTTCTTTCTGCTAGTTCTAGGATTTCATGGTCTCACGTCAAAGACAAGAATTCACAAATTTTATTTCACAGCAACTTCTATAACTAAAATAATAAGAGAGATGGTGCAGCAGATTATGGCATTAAGTATTGTCCAACAGAGTTGATTGGTGCTAATATCTTCAGACAGATGGCTACAATATCTTGCCTAGATGAAGAAAAGACAGCACGACATGCAGAACCAAAAAAATAAAAAAATTCAACGAGCAATTATGACTTAATACACAGTTCCAAGCTAAATCAACATCATAATTACAACACAAGGAAAAATAGGAAGAAAGGAAAGCTGCAATATTTTTGAACATATAGGTCTACCCTTGCCAAATGTTGTAAGCCTAAATAACATAACTACTGGTAACGAAAAACAACATATGATATCAGTAGAAGAACATAAAATATAATTTGAAATTTTGGGGCACAGACAGGATCAATAAAGACGATGGTTGTTGTGCAGAATCATACCGGCCGAACTGCAACCAAGTACTTTATCCCAAGAAGGCACCCGTGACGAATTTCCCACTCTTGTCTGTACTGAAGAGGAAAAAAAAAAGATAAAAAATAAGAAATGGAACACATTATACAGCCATCATTAATTACATATGACTATTAATCATCCATAACACCTACTACCTGCATTTGCAATAGAACTTGTAATGTGTTATGAACTAATGATGGATGCATATACTTTAGTACAGCACCAAGAGCTTGAGCGCAAGTTTCACGGACAGGGGCAACAACCTGGTCGGAGACATAATCACCAAAACTACAAGAAAAACAATTAAATGGCATAAGCTGATGACAAAATTGTCTATAGAAAAATGGTCAAAAGAACCAAAAAAATTTTGCAAAGTAGCACATGAACAACAAAATCCAAAAGGAGCACCGAGAAGAGAATGTTTATTTAATGGTCGAACACAATTGAGGATAATTAAGCTAAATATATAAACTTTCAAATTTTTAAAGAGATAATAACTACATAATTGGCAGTAGCCTTTAACACACCGGTCTAGAGAGAGCACGCATACAAAGCGGATAGCACAATCTTGCAAAAATTCCCAATTCTTGATCCATGATTGCCTGGTTATTTTTAACAATTTCGTGAGTCTGGCATTATCGGGGAGATCTGCAAGAAAACTCGTCTGTGAAAATGGACCTCTATCTTCAACAGAAGATTCAAGTGATGCAGCCTCCTCCAATTTACACTGATTATAAGACCCTTCCATACATAACTCTGGTTCCACCTTAGCATGAGCAACGGCAAGGCTACTATTAACAAATGTGTAATCTGCATTACGTGGACCAACATCCACTTTCATATCAGCATCATGGGTTGTCCCTATAGCCGGTGAACCAATTAAGCTTGTAGAAAGAACCGGGTAATTGCATGTTTTCTGTCTCTTCAGGTCTGGTTCATGCCCATCCACCGCAAATTGTATGTTTAAATCAATATCTCTAGCCCCCTTTGCTGACTCTATCTGCGCCTTGTCATCCACATCATCTAAGAACATTTCTGAGTCCAGATCAGGAAAAAATACCCCAGCACAAGCACCTTGATGAGTTAAAATTTCTCTCAAAGCCATTATGGCACCATGACGAACTTCCCAAACTGAAGAAAGCCAGAAAACAGACAGTAAAAGGTAAATATAGTATAACTAACCAATGACATAGATTCTGCTCAAATAGAGGACACAGGAACCTTACTGGGATCAAACATATCATGAAGGAGTTGATCTACGTAATGGATAAAAGGCCATCTCCCACTCCCATCAGGCTCCACATTATCTTCATCTACAACAGCATCTGTGGAATCCTGCAGCGGGAATATGTACCCAATGGTAATTTGGCTTACAAGGGCTCTAGATAAATACATAGAATCACACAAAGATAGTGCATACACATTACTAACAGGCAAGCACAAAGAATCAAATAAGAATATGAAATAGTCAGCATTTAAGACAAAAGAATAAATCTAGAATGAAATTTGTAATCTAAAATGTTTGATGTCAACAGGTGCTGGATAAACAGATAGTCTATGACCAGCAGGTATATAGCATAATATATGTGCACTTGATTATTGCTTCTACTTGCCATATATTGTGCTTATAAAACATAATTTTAATGTTCAATGACAACCATCTATTGGCACCTCACAAGCATTAGATGGCTCTGCCTAGAAATATTCCATTCATGTATGACCTGATCAAATGACTTACATATACTTCTTGGATGTTATACTAATGGGAGACTATTTGTTAAACTGATGAATAGATACACAGACCCAATAATTATAATTTATGGGGTATTCCATCAAATGTGTGCACCAGAACGTCCAAAACTCTATCCAGATCATAGTTTTCAGTATCGGCCGATACTGATATGGTTTGGCATGTCACAATCTGATAGCGACTCCTACCGATACCGATGTTGGGGTTCTCTTTCCCAGTCAATTGGGCAGAAAAAATTGAACGAAAAAGACGAATAGCAAGGTTGTAAGAGCATAGTAAAGTTCTAAAAGCATGTAAATGTAGAAAATTTATTTATCATAGATAAACCAATTAGCAAGGGTGAGTATTATTTTATTCAATTCCAAAACTACTAAGAAACAACACAAAAAAAATACTTATATGTATAAAATACTTATTCTAAAAAATTTATAATTTATTAATAATTATTTGCTTTTAGATACCAAAAAACACGATACTCCGATCCGAAACTGCCAATATTGCTGCTATTGTTGATACTGATACTCATAGGAAGGGTACGATACCCTGCAAACCTTTCCATATTGGATAGCAATCGAACTTTAAAAGAGATAAAAGCTGGAACCCAGATAAGGAAGTATCAACCTATATCATATAACTATATATCTACAATAAAGATCCAAGATTCATTTATTATAACTTAAAAAAAAGTATATTAATTTCAATTTATACTTACTCCGTATATTATTTTCAGATGTTTAAATTATGAAATTATATATAAAACAGAGTATTTACTATTTAGGCATTAAGTACAGGGAGGAATTATTCATATTCAGAGAGGAAAGTAACAGCTAGAAAATGCTAGTGCAAGAGAAAAGGAGAGATAGGTGGAGGAGGATGAAGGAAAATCTAATTGGTAACATCCCACTTTATGCAAAACAAACGCACTAGATGTATAAAGAGAGGCACAGCTACAAAGGCAAAAGAAATCAGAATGTTAACAGTAAATCCAATCTTACAGATATGGCTTTATATGTCATACATGGAAAAAAAATTGATGTAAAATCATAAAATACTACCTACAATATAATAACTATCTGTACATTTGAAAAGCCTAAAATTCCAAAGTACTGCAAGTCTGATTTAGCTAGATGAATTAATGTTTACTTGTTCTGTCTTTGAAAGAGCTGTAGAAAGAGGCACCAGAAATTCAAGCTATGTTATGTTAGACCTGATAACTATAAATTTACCTACATTATGCAAATATACTGTTTAGCATTTATCCAGTTTCAAGAAGAATGGGAACTAAAATCTATACATCCAACAGGCAGAGAATTGTGGTTTATTAATTCTTAATAAGAAAGGCAAGCTTTAGACAATTTGAAGTTTTGAACAAATAAAAAAGTATCATCATTCAGTTATGAAGACTTGACAATGCACTAAAGTTTGCAACAGAGCTTCATATTGATTTTGTTCAAGATCTATTATAATATACAATAGCATAGGCAACGCAAAACTGAATTAGACCAGCAACAAAAGCATAAATGAATAGCACTCTGTTCAGACCTTATTGGTGTCTTGAGCATCCGAACAAGTTCCTTTAGATATTGGTTGATTTTGAGAATGTGACGTCTCAAGTTCATCATCTTCAGGCCAGCATTTTGTACTATCTTTTGCATTTACCTTGGCTTTTCTCTTTAATAGGTTCAACTCCCTTGCACTCAATCTTTTAGGACGAAAGCTAGGAACCATGGTAGCGACAAGCTGCTGGATATTTTGTCCAGATTGGGATGTATAATACCCATTATTTGAACCATTGAAATTTATATGGCTTTTCTGTGCAACAAGATCCTCATCCTTAATCATATCATTTACATCCATAAACTGCTCGCACACATCTAAACCTGCATATTAGTATATAAATCTGTTAACAGAATTAAACAAATATAGATGGCCTTCATATAAAAATTACATAAGGTAATATGTTTGTCTTTGTGCATGCTTGTGAGAAAGAAGGTGCAACTTGCATACAAAATTCAATTCAAAATATAAGTGAAGATATCTACAGATCTCATGTAGTTACCATGGCATGATTGCAGACATAGATGTGCCTTATTCAGCTTGGATTCTATGGAAACGATAAGAAAGCATTATCCCTCGTGAAATGGAAAAAAGATAAACTCAAGGTAAGTTGTGCATATTTTATAAACTACGTCCCCACCTTTCAAACAATTGTTGAAAGCATTTGAAAAGTTAGTTGGTAGCTCCGATATTAATTGCTCAATCTAAGAATAGACATCCTAATTTAAAGCAAAACTAGCAATAGACATACGGAAGGAATATCTTGACCCACAAATCAACCATGTAGACCGAAAGTTGTAAGATCTGAAAACCATCTCCGAGGCTATTTGAGGAAGTAGGGAACATAACTGCTGTCCATGCTTCTATTATTTAATTTTAATGATTACCTAAAAGTGTCTGGTCCATTTGAATATAATCACGAGTCATACAATATGGACAGCAATAGGGGCAGTTAAATCATCCAAATGCTAAACCTATCTCATAACATGACAAGCGAGAATATATTATATAGGAAACACATCTGTTCCAAAGTTTGTGCATATCATAATGTATCCATGTCAGGTACATATTGGACATAACGCAAATTCTACAAAATACACTAGGACACATAAAAATCAGTGTCATATTCGTATCATTATGATCAAACCTTGTCGTAAACTCTATCCTATTCTACAGTCAGTTCGAAATTTGCATCCCTATTATCTGACTCTAAACTGCGAGTATCTGACCACTAGATATGTCACCCAAGCAGTAAATCGGCTTACTAGTTTGCACAGAAAGGGTTGCTCTTGCTGGCACCTATTGCCTGACCCAAAACTGTGACCACTAGATATATCCCCATAGCAGCAAATTGGCCTTATAGGTTGAGAAACTCTCATGCTGACAAGTTACCTTCCTTCCACAGACATAGGGTTGAGAAGGTAGAAAAAAATTGCTCTAAGGCTCTTTCTTGGCCATGACTTGTGCTCCATATACAACAAATTTGATGATGAAATTGTGAAATAACTTAGTAATTATTACAACACAAAACATAGTCCAACAAGTTTTGCATCTCGTACAACAATAATATTCAGCTCATATATAAGTTATGTCCACTTCTATGATAGAAGGCGTTTCAAATAAGCTAGTTCTTTATTTGAGATGAACGTACTCCAACAAAAGAAAGGTAGTGTAAGGAAAACTATGGTAGCCTTCCTATTATTCATAGTACGTTTATTATCTCCTTTTCCTCTTTCACTATCTCCTCATGATTTCTTCACCTCAAGCTTGTTCGTTTATATTTTTAATACTTTCCAACTCAGGGATTTTGTTCTCTTTCATTCTATCCTTTGGAATCTTCTAAAGACTTTAATCTTGGTTAATTTCTTCTTTTTCTCTCATTGTCATTACCTCTTAATAGCTTATATCACTAAACAAAGCCTTCCGGCTAGGCAATTAGGTCATCAACACCTCGGGATAGCTTCTCTGTCCTCACAATCTTGACCATTGTGCACACAAGTCAGCTGTTTCTATTACATGCATGTCCCTACATAAGAAAGTTACCATTATACATGTCTCTTAATGAGTGCATTGTTTCCAGATGTGGTATGACTTCCAGATGAATTTGACTTATTCAAGTGTCATGTAAGGTTAACACAAATTTTAACCAAAAGGTGTTCAACAGATAAATATAGCTTAACCCAATTAACTTTGCAACAGGACCAATATTCACTTATATCACCAATACACACTTTAGATGTCCATTCTTGACATATCCTAATTTACACTGTTTAGATAAAAGGAAATAATGGATTGCACTACTAAAATAGAATACCTCCAACAAAAACATATGCCAACATCTAATAAAAAAATTGTCAATTTCTTAACTTGTAAAAGAAAAGGGGGGATATACATCACAGAAGGATTATTTGGGAGATTTTTAGAATTCTAGTTGGAGGTAGTAAAGTGACTTTATGCCAAAGCTCAAAGGTGCCTTGAAAGTTAAAGAAGGAATAAACAGCAATTATATACTCAAGCTTCCAAAGAAAGACGATTAAACCAGCAGAAGGTCATGGAAATAAACCACTCTCTGGTAACTTAACAAACAAAATCTGTAAAGAAAATTGCTTGTGATTTTACTTACTGGAGTGGATATACATCATAGGGTGTAATCATGAAATTATGAAAATGTACTGAGGGGCTGTTTGGTTGGCTGTAAGTGTTGCTACTGTAACTGGTCTTGCAGCATTTACATCAATTCCAGTGTTTGTTTTGTTGTAAATAAATGGTACATACATTTAGTGCAACAAAAACTGCAACAAATATCCCAATTCTTGCAGGCTTTTGTTGCAACCAAATTGGCTGCAACACCAATTACAACAGCAAAAGCTGCAAAGGATCTCCATTGAGAGGCAACCAAACAGCCCCCGAGTGAATAAGGAAAAAAGAATTAACTATATGTACACTATAAAGGGAAGTACTGGCATAAGATACAACAGTATAATGCACAAAGATTGAACTAAGTTATGAAGCACAAAGCTTGAACTAACACTCTAAAGGCAAGTACTGGCAAAAGATACAGTAGTATAATGCACAAAGATTGAACTAAGATTATGAAGCACAAAGATTGAACTAACCCAAACGACGACGAAGATTTTTCTTTTGACGGGCTAGTCGCTCAGCCGGGTTCTTGCTTGTGTCACTTGCAACATCATACTCCTAGAAACAATGAGTTCTATAAAATTATAAAAAGAATATAACAGTACAAATGGAAGGAAGAACTTCTACATTCAAATATGCCAATAATGCAGCATCATATACAATTGAAATCATCCAATCTCCAACAGTAACAGTATCAGCAGGGTGTCCATAAAGTTTATTTTTAATGTGTTTCATGATATAACAAAGAAGTAGAAGCATCAAGCATGTAACTTCACTTAAATATGACAATTGCTCCAAAGGATGGACAAAGTCGGCCTAATTATATGTCTTAGCGGCAGACTGCAGATAGAACGACTACCATTGTAATTGATTAGATCTTAATTTAGCTACTTAATTCTATTTTTTACTTGTTATCAGCAAACAAAATCCCACAATGCACAATTTTACTCTGTGAACAGCCAAATAGTTTGTGATGACCAATAGAAGATCATAAATAACACCAAAGAAATAAGATGTTCTTCATATACGTATCTACCCTCGAATTAAGAATATCTAAATTGGGTATCTTTGGCATTTGCTTGCTTATAATGGATCATATTACCCTTTAAGAGAACTTATTTGGCAGCAAGTGTTGAAGAACACTGCCCTAGAACACTTACACAATGCTTGTTTCCCCTTCATCACCTTTTTGTTTTATCTTTCATTTTCAGTTAAGCCTTCATGATTATCAGCAACTATCAAAGGGGCCACCTGGCGACAAGAAGCTTATCGTATCCTCCATAATGCCAACTTATTTTAGAAAGGTTTACAGTACTTGATACATTCAACATGATGTAAAAGGGTCAGGAAGTCAAAAACAATATAATAACCACAATGTCTTAAAGGTTAGGGCTAGAGGAATATGTCTCAAACATGTCCACGCACATTCAATAATATGAACGAACTTATCTATTAACAATTCTAAGTAGGGTGGGTTTGTGGTATTTTGAGATGTATCAAAGGTTGTTGTCATAAGCTGCTTCCATAAGTTGTTGCTGAAGAAACTTGTTTCGCAAGCACATGATGGAAGGAGTTATTAAAAGCAAAAAGTTGTTTGGTAAAATATTTTTTTTCCTGTGCTAAATCATCAAAAAATGTCCAGTCGACATGCATTTACAGAAAGGTAAAAGGTATAAAGTTGAATTTCAAAAAAAAACGTGAAATAGTAGTTGATGAGCTGAGTAGCTTTTGAAAGAAATATCCTCCCGGCTTTCTGAAATCGACCAAGAAGCAGCAGCAGGTTTGAAAGTTGGGTGCTTACTTTTACAAAACACATTTATGTGCAGCCTTTCAAAAAATAAGCAAAAGAAGCTGAGATAAGCTGTACCAAATTAACCAAACCCACCCCAAGTTTAGAGTAATCTAAAGTTACCTCAAGAAAAAACATTGAGACCTGAGAAAAGAGAAGAGAGAAAAGGAGAAATAAATAAAGTCCTTAAGACACATGTGATGCTCATTTTTCTCTGAGAACTAAGGATTGAGAAAATTTGAGTTACACCCCACTTTATTTACCCATATTCAAGGTGCACCCCACCCAATTACCAGAATGTATGACACCCCTCACTTTTGATGGAAACCGTCACACACTCATGGTCAACCCCTTTGACCGAACTTTCGTGACCAAAATACCCTCATGTCTTCTTCCCTTTCCTGCGACCCCCTTCCAGAACACCCTTCCCCGCGACCCCCTTCCGGAACACACCCCCCCAAACCCTCCATGTCGCACACGCTCCCGCATCCCCCCCCCCCCCCCCCCGCTCCCGCTACCACCCCCGCATCGCGACCCTGCCGGCAGCCCACCTCCCCGTCGTGCACCCTCCGAGGTTCGCGGTAACTCGCTCGTGGGTTCGCTTCCTAAATCACTTAGGAGACTCACCTCATTGCAAGAACTCTCTCTACATAATAATATGCTGAATGGGATTGTTCCAGAAAGCCTCGGAGGACTATTGGAACTTGTTTCTATAGATCTTAGTGTGAACCTCTTGGAGGGCATCATCTATGAAGCACACATTGCTAATCTTACCAAGTTGTTGTCTCTGTACCTATCATCGAATCGTCTAGCCCTCAAGTTCAATCCCAACTGGATTCCTCTCTTCTGGCTCCACGAGCTCCGGGTTAGTTCTTACAGTCTTAGAAAGATATTCCCTTCATGGATCCGGAACCAAGTAAACATTTCATGGTTAGACGCAATGCTAGACTAGTTCTGAGTTTTGGTCGTCCAAGTAGAAAGGTTAGATATCTCCAAAAAAATGCAATCTCTGGCAGGTTGTCTATAAATTTCTTCGACTTTGTCAGTCTACTGGAACTTGATTTGAGGTCCAGCTATTTCTATGGTTCTCTGCCAAATTTTTCTCAACGGGGAGGGGGGCTGCCAGCGGGGCCACGACTGTGGAGGTGGTGGCAGGAGAAACAGCTTGCAGCGACGAGGCGGGGGGCTGCCAGCGGGACGCACACGACGGGAGAGGGGGCGTGGGGGGGGAGGCAGGAGCATGCGCTGCGGAGAGGGTCTGTCGGCAGGGGCGCGATGTCGGGGGTGGAGGGGTCCGGAAGGAGATCGCGGGTAAGGGAAAAAGACAAGAGGGTATTTTGGTCACAAAAATTCAGTCAAAGGGGTTGACCGTGAGTGTGGGACGGTTTCCGTCAAAAGTGGGGGTATCATATATTCTGGTAATTGGGTGGAGTACATCTTGAATATGCGTAAATAAAGTATGGATGCAACTCAAATTCTCTTAAGGATTTACATGAATGTAGCCAATTTATGTAGCCAATTGAAGGTAATTAAGTTTACTAAGGATTCAATTCATCCATTTAGAGAAATTGGCATTCATGCTTTGTTTCTACTGTTAGCCATTGTCAACTCACTAAACTATATCACTATTGTTGCTCTTATTTGTGGAGGCCTTATTGATAGTTTTTAACTGATTTCACTCAGTAATTAGTATAGTTTGCGCATACACCTGAATTAATATATGCTTGGCATGTCCTATTTGTAGTTTAAAATAATATTTGCTTCCCAACATCCATATTGAAGCCACGAGGGGACCAATGGTTGTCAAGGTGGTCAATGCCAGTATTGTCAAGTGATAATGGTTATTTGAGCCACCAATACTCTAGTCGAAGCAGCGTCCATGATCAAGTGACTTTTTAAAAAGAACAACAACATTACATCTTTAAAGATACATCCTTAAAACCAAGGCAGTCAAAGGCGCAAGGCACACTCAAGGCGCAAATGGTTCATATCGTCCGAGGTGCAAGGCGCACTTAAGGCGTGTGCCCAGCGAAGCGAGGCACAAAATAAAAATATGTACATAAATAAATAAATTGGTAATGTAAAAGATAAAATCAAATGACATATTAACACCAACAAAAACATGTAAAAATATAACCAAGTGAACTAGCAAAGCAGTAGTAGCAATCAACAGAACTAACAAGAATTTTTATTCTCACTGCCACGTTTTTAATAAATTTTACTTTTTTCAGTTCAACTGTAGCCAACTTTATCAAAAGTGGAAAAGATCACCTCCCTCCCACTTGTATGAGGTAAGAGCCATCTCCATGCCTCAAAGTTTTTTATATAAAAAATAAAATAAAACAAGGCGCACCTTTTCTTGGTTGTGCCTTGTTGAAAAGCGCAACTTGGACGCACCCGAAGAAATGCGCCTCATCTAGTGAGGTGCGAAGCGCAGCTGCTGCGCCTTGCTGCGAGGCACGCCTTTGACTACCATGCTTAAAACCATATGATTCTTGTCCTTGCCAGATCAGGGACTCAGGAGATTTGATCATTTTAAGAGGATTCACCAAACTATTGGATGTTACCCTTGCAAAATTCGAGATTGACTGCCTTAGGAGGATTCTCCAGGATCTTGGATTTTAACCTTACCAAATTCTAAAAAGTGTGTGAGTTCTATTTTCTGGTCATCTTATGTATCTTTTAGGTCCAAGTACAGATCAATGGACACTCAAGAAGTCAGCATTACCTAGTGCTCAAGTGGTGTACTTGTATTACATTTAATAGACAACACTAGGTCTGGCAGGGGGTAACCCAACGTTTACATGAAACATACATGTCATGAAACCAATAGCATGGTTTTGCAAATGTATGGCATGCAACTTTTAGCACAACTTAAAGCAATAATTTGCATTACATATCCTCTAAGGCTTTCTTCAAAAAATTCCTCAGCTGACAAAAGGTTAAACCATACATATCAAAGTGAGATGTACATGCAACAGCAACATATTGCATGGCGTGCAGATGAAGTATGTGTTCTAGAAAGCATGATTGTACATTTCAAGTATCAATGCTGGCTAAAGACTATATGTTTTTTATAAAGTTGTGATCGTAGCATAAGAACTATTTCTTCACTGCTACTAATATCCAGATCATTTAAACACCAACATGGAATTTAGATGCAAAGATGACAAATCCAATAGTTTGATAAGTTGAGCATACAAACTCGATTCATATACAATATAGCACGGGTCTAATAACTACACTAGTAAACAATCTTTATTAGCAAATAGGAAAAGCACCATTACCTGTCCCCCTGATGCCAATAACGGAGAACCAAAATCTAACACCTTACTGATGTTGAAGCTGTAAAGAGATGAAAAGAAAATTTAACTTCCCAAAAAATACATCACACGGTCTGATTTGAATCTGTATATATAACAATAAATTGACAGAATAGGGACCAGACTGCACTAGAAACTTTTGATTAGCACAAAAAAGTTATTGCCCAAGTTCAGAAAAAAACTGACTCGCAAAAGAGTAAATTAGATGATCATTTAGTCCAGAAGGAACCTTCTGAAAGAGAGGCCTGTGACAGTGTCGGGAAGAAAATTTGAAATAGCCGCTCCTATATCTTTAGAAGCGTCATGTTTTCCAGCCTCCACCAACTCCTTTTCAATGCATTCAAAAAGCTCCTTCAGAGATGAGTGTTTAACATTTGCAGCTATTGCACCCACTGCTCTAGCAGCAGCAACCCTTGTGTCCCAATTCCTACTGCGAAGAAATTGAGAAACCTACAGTTCATAAAATCAAACATCAAGAACAGCCAAGAATATAAGTTCCAAGAAAATTTGTGTTTCCTCTTTTTATGGACTGGATAATAAAGATATTTAATTACATATGTTTTTAAGATATGAGACATGGGATTGTCGTTCCTAGACTCTTGGGGCTTAATGTGTCCTAGATATTAACACAATTTTCGATAGCAGATTGTATATCTTACCTCTTTGTCTCGACTCTTTATAAGTCTAGGGGATGGTGCTCCTTAGTAGCATGGGCTTAAACCTCTCATGCTCGTACCTACCTTTCCTAAGAATTTGGCACTCTTTATAAGTCTAGGGGATGGTGCTCCTTAGTGGCATGGGCTTAAACCTCTCATGCTCGTACCTACCTTTCCTAAGAATTTGGCACTGACGTCTTGTCAACAGCTGATGATTAAAACAGCCAAATCTTATGGAGCTTTCTTATGCTCCATTGTCGACACCTTTCAGGTGGGAGAAGGCTTGGATGACCATGATGATGACCAAGTTTTCAGATCCATTTGTAAAACTAGAAAGACGTAATCTTTATTTCAGTTGGAAGGTAACTATGTATTTGTTCCTATATAGAAAGCTATTAGGAGAGGTGACTTAGTTATGATGGATTAATTATGAATCTCTGAGTGTTCTAAGCCATACGCTTGCTTTTGGGAGGAATCAATCATACCTCTAGTCTGAAAACTTATATACTTTTGCATCCTCTTATAAGTTTTGAGAAATAGTGTCTTTATTTCTTTTGGAAGGCAACTATGTATTTGTTCCTATATAGAAAGCTACTAGGAGAGGTGACTTAGTTATGATGGATTAATTATGAATCTCTGAGTGTTTTAAGCCAACAGCTGATGATTAAAACAGCCAAATCTTATGGAGCTTTCTTATGCTCCATTGTCGACACCTTTCAGATGGGAGAAGGCTTGGATGACCATGATGATGACCAAGTTTTCAGATCCATTTGTAAAACTAGAAAGATATAATCTTTATTTCAGTTGGAAGGTAACTATGTAATTGTTCCTATATAGAAAGCTACTAGGAGAGGTGACTTAGTTATGATGGATTAATTATGAATCTCTGGGTGTTCTAAGCCATACGCTTGCTTTCGGGGGGAATCAATCATACCTCTAGTCTGAAAACTTATGTACTTTGCGTCCTCTTACAAGTTTTGAGAAATAGTGTCTTTATTTCTTTTGGAAGGCAACTATGTATTTGTTCCTATATAGTAAGCTATTAGGAGAGGTGACTTAGTTATGATGGATTAATTATGAATCTCTGAGTGTTTTAAGCCATACGCTTGCTTTCGGGAGGAATCAATCATAGATATAGTCTGAAAACTTGTGTACTTCCGCGTCCTCTTATAAGTTTTGAGAAATAGTGTCCTGAATGCATTCTGCGTCAAGATCTATAAGGGCTACAAGGTCAAGGTCAAGCAGATTAGGGTGGTCTCCTCCCTAAAAGAAGATGAGTAGAAATGTAATCAAGATGGTGTGTTTCCCAGTGTCCCTTATCATATTAGTATTGTTACGAAGGGCATCATTTCACATAACCAAAACCTGTTTGTTAGTTATGTAAGTCCAAAATCTTGGTAGGTGACTACATAATCAGCTAGTCCTATGAATTCATTTGTCAAACCTTACAATCCTCTGAATTAATACCAGTGTTGAAATCAACAAGTCTTTATCCTAAAATTTAGTGTCATCTGCTTGAATCCTTTTCTACATATGTGCCGAAATCAAATAGTCAAATTAAAATACCCAATAAGGTTCCCTTTGTTCCACATTTTAGAGCTTCAGTTTGATTTCAGTATCATTTTGGACAAGACATGATTGTTCATACACCTGTCATCCTATACAAGCCCACAATCAACAAGATTATCATTAAATTATACATGTGTATTCACCACCCTTGAAGAATTTAAACAAATCTTGAGAAACCTCGTGTTTTTTTCCAATATAGGAAACATGAAACGGTCTAGGAGGTTCATAGTTCATACCAAGAATTGGTTGGAGTGTCTCCTCATTTTGGACTAGAGGCAATATTGACACGACCAATTCATGATTTTTTTTTTTAAGTTGGAACTAGTATTTCAAGTCTGATGTTTCTTTGAATAGGAAGCTAATTAGCATGCAATGAAACCTTAAGGCAAGCTGGCAGGCAAATTTGTTTAGAGAGTTGCAACTCATGCAAACTTGCTTGCATTGGGATGAGTTGCGGTAGAAACCCACATCATTGTTTATGTTGAAGTCCCGGCCACTACACCAAAACTCTAGCGGTGTACTGAGGGTTGAGAGTTCTATATCACGCTCACGGGCCCATCTTTTGTAGAGAGCTGGATTCAAGCGGGAGTATAACTTCTTATAAAATCAGCATAAAATGTGCACCATACGAGATCTGAACCTGGATTTTTTTTTACATTGTTAAAGTCCATGCCACTGCAACATGACTCCATAGTTGTGTGACGGTTGTAAGTATCTATATTGTTTTAGTAGTTTAGAAACTTTCAACTTATGCAAGCTTATCACTGGTAGAGCGGGTATCGATGAGAGTGGAAAAATTAAGGTTGATAAATGATAATCCATGTTACATGAACACAAATATGACATGACATGGTAAGGACATGGTGAAACGAACACAAAACCTATTTTGTTGTGTCCTAGTGTATTTTGGAGTTTTCGAGATGTGTCCAATACATGTCCAATAAGACAATGCCCTAAGTTTTGGAGTGTCCGTGATTACTAGATAATAATAAAACGTTGACATATATTACATCTAGTATCCTTATTAAGTAATGATGCGAAAACAAGGATGAATTAGGATATTCATAAATGAAGCAATGGTTATTCTATCTATTTGGTCATATAAGTACTAGGTACATACCAGGTATGGTACCCCTATACATGTACCATGTATACCCACTTTAAGTGGAATGACTTCATCTTCCAGTAACTTCAAGTGGAAGATGACTTCCATCTTCAGGTCTTTGTTGACCGTATCTTACAACACACGATACATGTCTCACAATACAGTATGATACAACCTATATACGGTACAAAATCGTTGAACGATGAGAGAGGGGCAATGTGTCTTATTATACACCTTCTGTATCCTACTATACAATATGTATCAACCGATACAATGTAGCATGCAATACAGAAATTACAAAATTAACATGAATTCTGTGAGTTAAGCCCAACTTTTAAGAGGTTAACCTGAATTTGTTTGGTTTTTTGTGAGAGAGCCTTCTTTGTCTTCTACGTGTATTTTTTTGTCTTCTACGTTTATATAAAAGTATAAATTACTTTTAAACTAGAATGTACAACAAAACATTATATGAATGGCAACAGAATAATTTTAAAGAGTCAAATCATTATTGATGCACTTATGAGTCATACCATGAAGCTATGGGAGAGAGTAATGGAACAAAAATTAAGAAAAGAAAGTTTAATAGGATAATATTTTCAGATCATAAACGGCATTCTTGAAAAGTTAGGAACTGACATGCATGAAAACTTAAGTATAGCTGGAAATATAAAGTAAGTTGCTTAGCTGCTGACAACATTGTTTCCAAGTTCCAATACAACTTTTTAATATAAGTGGATTTTATACTTTTTAATAACAAGTGCAAAGTTACTTGGAAAGTGAACCAAATTGAAGCGTTTTGTTTGAATGTGCTGAAAAGGTCAAAAAGAAACTAAAGTTTAAGAAAAGAAACTATGGGAAGAGTAATTGAACAAAGATTAACAAAAGAAACTAAAGTTTCAGAGAATAACACTTTGAGATCATAAATGGCATTCATGAAAACTGCGTGAACAGTTCCCTGTCTGTTGCCGGCTTAATGCCAAATTCCACATTGGTTTACCGGTTTGATACAGTTTTGTACAGAATTGGTTTTGGGGCTTTAACAACTAGCCGACCCACCGATTCGCAGTTTATCCGGTCCGACCGCCCAGTCCGGTTCTCATAACACTGGTCCAGAAAATTATTGTAGCAAAAACAGTGTTCTAAATGACGGCCGTCTAGGCGGTAGGCGGTCTCTCCGCACCGCTTTTCGGTAGGCGGTGGAGTAGGCGGCCAACGGAGGTTTGCGGCATAGGCGGAGGTGAGACGGCGTATGCGGGCACTTAGGCGGAGCAATACCTAACAAGATATTTTGGCCAAAAAGGTTTTGTAAGCATTATGGGCCTAATGGTTCACTTTTACAAAACTAAAACTTTATAAAACTTCGTTCTACAACTTAACTATCCATGAAACACCCTTAAAATATGCATATTATGCACACAAAAAAGTGGTAAAATAGTAAAAAAAAAAATGTTCAAAATGTATCGACCGCCTACGCGGTGCCTAGGCGGCCTAGACGGTAGGCGGACTCTCTCCGCCGTGCACCCGCCTACCGCCGTTTAGAACCTTGGCAAAAATGAAAATGCTAAGATGGATAAGTGACAATAAATTGAAAGATATGATAAGAAATGAGCATAAACGAGGGAAGCTAGAGGTGGCACCAACTGAGAACAAAATGAGAGAAAAATGATCTTAGGTGGTTTGGACATATGCAGCATAACCAATAGATGCTCCAGTGAGGAGCAATAAGTTTGCAGTTAAAGGAGCACTAGACCAAACAAAGACCCCATTCGTATGTCGTACAACCATACCGGGTATGTATGGTACACGGTACCTATACCCATATTGGAGTTTCATGGACAATCATCCATATATATTATATCCCTTGTCTGACTAAGGATACATGTACAAGGGTTAGGAAATAAATTTAAGATTCATCTTGGTGAGAATGTGCATTTGTAGGACGACATCACAATGATTACGCTTACAGAAGTACAAAACCTAAACAGCCATAAAACAACATTTTTGGACTTGTGCCGATTAGGCAACAAAGATGAGACCGCATAAGTAATATAAAATAAAAGTGTAAGATATTCCAATAATAAGCCCATTTACAATGAAAAAATTATGAAGTATGAATCAGAGAGAGCTGAAATTGAGCCAAAGCATGACTTACCTTTTTCAGAAGAGAGGTTAAGTCTTGAGGATGTGTTTTTGCGATGTCCCCAATCTGTTGAGCTGCAGTAAATCTTGTTGCTTGAGTTGAACCAGCTAATTTTTTGTCAAGGAAAATTTGTTTCGTAAAAAAAAGGAAAGAATGAGCTTGCCTAAAAAATGATGACACGTGAAGATGAATCTCTAAATTTGTGTTTGAGTCAAAATAGCAAAGGTAAAAAAAGGATACTGTCCAACAAAGTAAGTAGCCGGTGAAGACGGGATGAGGTCTGAGCCATAAAGCCTGTAGAGGTGACAGTTCTCTCATCCGAACAAGGTGTGGACGCATGCAAAGTGCTCTCTCCTTAGCCCATAACCTTAATCATTAAGCACTTAGTTTGGTTCTTCTAACCTTACAACTTCAATCCTGCAAGGAATGGTTCCAAATGATTGGTAGGATAGTGGAGCAAGTTATGCTGCCTCTATGCTGTATTGTACAATTTTCAACTCAAGAAGAATTATGAAGGTTTTCAAAGTATACATGTTTATATGTGCATGCTTGTCTATTCTATAACACATGGCATTGCTTTTGTCACAAAAATATTATAAAAGAAATGATGTCCTATCACACTGAAAATGAAAGCATTTAAGCTACTGCTAGAGGGAAGTGAAGTACTCAAGACACAAAAACTAATCACACCAATAATCATCTAAATAATTATGGAAAAATCTTCTTCAAATGTAAGATACAAATATAACCAAGGAAAATCATTAGCTTTTAGATATCTGAAAGTAATTCAGAAGTCAACAGTGAAGTAGGTAATGGACATCATAGTACTTGAATCATATAGCTTACGGTGGCTCAAACCTTTTCTTGCCCTAAGGTACGAATTTGGCATAAAAAGGGTTTATAGTTGGCCATTAGAAATTTGTCAAATCTTTTGTAAAGCTTTCGTGTGCTCCATGGACGACCCCTTGAGATGAGAGAAAGATTGGATGATGATTTTTTGAACTCATAGAAACAAAGTAAAGTACAAAGAGCAAAACTGACACGACACTAGAATGTTACCTGACATAATAAATCAGGTAATCCGAGACATGACCCTCGATATCTCCGCCTTTGCATCCCCTATCTCAAAACTAGAACCTAAAAGGCTAAAACCTTCCATCAAATATGGAAGTCCCTAAACCTCCAGTCTCTTCTTTCTAGTATAATTACTTTAGCGCATCACCAAGGATACAAAATCAGTAATAAGTTGGAATTTCCTTCCTTCGGTAAGAGAAAACCCATCCCTGAGAGAGAAGAGTCTAAACCAAACTTTAAAAGAAAAACGACTAGATGCCAATCTTTCAAGTAGGTCTAACCAATATTTTAGAAGGCCACGGTTGCCTCTTAGTTGCCAGCTAGGCAAAATAATAAAACCGTCTCCATTTACCATATTTGTACAATATTTTAGACATAAGTTAGATATAATGAGAGTGTGAATTATGTTTTCTTTTACTTGAATCCTTTCATATAAAACTACACTTATTTATCATCCTAAACATGTGACTACTACGTTTTATGGTGTAACTATATCAGAAGGGTCTTCACATATAAATCTCACGATCCTAAATCCAAAAACCCTAAGGAAGGGAAGAAACAAAAGAAGGGAAGGGAAGGTGAACAACTCTAGGTGGTACATGGCCAACTTCCATTATTGATTGCTATCGAGGGCCTCACAATAAGCAACACCCACATGTATGTCATCATACATACTCAACTTTTTCATGTACTTTTCCTGATGGTATTTTGCTGGTGAACATTGTTGCTAGTTTGCTAGTCTTAGTTGTTACTGCTGCGAATTGTGCATTATATTTATAGTACCCATTTTCACAATGTGATTGGTAAAAGATTGCTTACCCATTAAGTGGATTGTGACAAAGGATTGTGACAAACAAACTGGAATTATGCTCCAGTTGAAGTTTTTGTTTAGTTACCTACCGATCTAATCGGAAAAAAGCTCATGGTTGCTCGGCATATTAATTTGTTGATTAATCTGGTTTTTTAGAATATTAGACACCAAATACACATTTTGTTGACCAGGAAGGATCTTTTGATGAGAAAATATTATCTTCAGGTCGAAGATAAGTCACATTTATCTTTTGGGTTAAGATAACCATTGGATAAGGTTGGTCTTATTTACCTTTATTTTTTAGTAAAGCTGATTTTAATTATATTTATCTTTTGGGAGATTGCTTTTGATAAACAAGGAAAAACCCTAGCATACTTGCTTTCAATATTACTTTTCGGTGTTCTCTATTTAAGGAGAAGCCGTTCTCTATTTAAGGAGAAGCCTTTTGAAAAAGAAAAAGAAAAAATCTTAGCTACAGGTTTCAATCTCCAATAATAAAAAAATCAATACCCATTCCACTTAAAATTGCCTTATTTTTTGCATCCCTATTCATCTATTTAAAAGATCTCCTTCATATGTATTTATTCATCTTCAGTTTGTGTGTTCATGAGTGGAAAGTGAGCTGTGAACTTACACATGATATGTGAACTAACTTTTGTGGCTAATATAACTAGTAGAGAAATTTATTTATCAACATAAACAACACCTTGTCTTGGGGCATCGCATGGCTCGACGATAACAATTGTTGCTTGCATCCTGGAGGATGCATGTTCGAGTCATGGAAATAGCCTTTCCATATATATGTGGCCTAGGTTGCGTACATCTTTATCCTCCCCAGACCCTGCATAAGCGGGATTTTTGTGGCACAATGACACCCTTTCTAATGACAACACCATGCCTATATTGAGTGCAAAGTTAATTTTCTTTAACAACTCATAAGTCACTTGCATCTCATCCTTTTAAGGAAAAAAGATAAGCTACCTAGGTGGTCCCCCTACCACAAAGGGCCACCTAAGTCTTTAGGGGTTCATACTATCTTTAGGGGTTCACACTACTCGGGACTACCCAGTCACCTCGAAAATATTGGGTCTATCTGCTTGACAGAATATACAAATTGGGATTTTTTATATAAGTCACTTAAATCTTTTATATTAGTGTTAGGTACCTCAAATCTTGATAATTGTATAAAAGTTTCTCGAATCTCCAACAATGTGAGTTAAGAGTTCCCCAGGTTAACTCATATGATAAGGGAATATTACATTAACTTCAACGAAAATATTTTCTTGACTTTCTCCCTTGTTTTCCACCACCTCTCCCCGCTCCTTATCCCAAACAATGGGTTCGAACTCAGAATTAGTGGTGGTTTATATATGGATTCTTATTAAACTCATAGTGGAACATGTGTTCATCGGTTCTTTTTGAACTAGCTCATGATAACGGATTCTCGGGTAGTCAATAAATGGGTTGATGGGTAGTCAATGTTTTCTTCTTAGGTTCATTGTCGTGCTCATGCTAAACAGAGTGACGAGTTTTATGGTAAAATATTTCATGGTAGGTGACGTATTCTTCTTTGTTTTATGGGTTCCTCCCAAGTCATGTTAGACAATGGAAATTCATGGGTTCTTTTTAACCCATGGTTAAGAGAGAGAAAAAGAAAGAGAAATTTGAGGAAGAACTGAAGGAGGTAGGGCAAAACAATAATTTCATAATGTTAACACAATAATTTGCTTAATTTTTCGATGTTGTTGAGGAAAGGGAATCTTAACTAAGATGTTTAGATTTTGGAGATTTTTTCGCATTATCAAGATTTGGAATACATAACTCTAAACGTACAAGATTTAGGGGGACTTATATAGGAAAAACCCATAGAAATTAAGCTAATCAAACTTGTGTTGTATAATTCAGTAATTGGCCTCAAACCTACAGGTAATGATCGATGGGGAGCCAAAAGTTGTATCTCAATCCCAACAAAAGCAACCACATAAAAAACTGTTGATTTATATGACAAACTCTTCATAATTAACCCAAGAAAAAGTTCAGAGGAGTTCAAGGAAAGCTAACAACAGCAACAACAAACCTTTATCCTAAACTTAATAGGCTTGGTTGTTTGAATCATGTTCATTCATTTTAAGCTGCTTAGGGTCATATCACCTCAGATGGCCAGCCCATGTACATTTTATAAAGATTGATTACATAGTGATCTGACAAGAGTTCTACACTATCTCGGCCTAGTTAAGGCAACCTTAGCCTTATTTTAAAAAAGTCTTTTCCAAGTGAACAAGTCCCTTTTTGTCGACGATGAAATTTTCACAATTAAATCAAAATTCTTGTATCATAGATGTTACTTTAATATAAGGTGATTAGTAACTAATATAGGCCTAATTACTCATGACCCCTGGCAGCAGTGTCCAGATTAATGCTCGATGTTTGCTACTGCATCGAAACTCCAAAGTCATGTGTGTGTGTGTCAAATAGCCATTTTTATTGATTGATACTTAAATTTGTGCGTTAGTTTTTTTTCATTCTACTTCAAAGCCATAGGCTTATGACTTAAACACAGGTCGCCCTCATCCATGTTGAGGTCCATATCACTACAACAAAACTCAAAGGTGGTTAAGATGATTGAGGAATATATTTATATTATTCCTAAAATCAGAAAGTACCTTCACAAGTCTATTGATTAGACATAGGCTACATGTTAAGGTCATGCCACTGCAAGAAAACTCTAGAGTTGTGGTTGGGTGTGAGGATTATGTATTAATATTATTCAACACGAACCCGCATGTCGAAGTCCCATTTTATGGATTGAGATATGGATTCTCGAAACAGTTTAATTGTTTGTAAAATCTGCACATAATGCACATCGGTGAGATTGAATATGGGTTGTGATACTACGGTAAAGTCCCTCTCATCACATCAAACCTCTATAGTTTTGGTGAGGGATGAGGTCATATGTTCAATTATTCAACAGTATGTATCATCAGAGTGTGAAGGAAACTTCTTCTATATGACATCAATCTCCAAATACATTCAACTCACTCGCAACTCATGAACACCATTCAACAAACGTGATGAGTCTATCCGCCTACATGCCTTGCTTCTTGTGCTTGCTTCTAGTGCTGTATCAGGAGTTACTCCACGTTGTGCTGGACGTAAGATAGATAATTTGCCAAACCAACGGTTTTCTTCTTCTTCTTTTTCCTCGTCTTTCAGAATACACATTTGCTTTTGGCCTTTCATTGCTTAGATTTCCATATTTTCCCCATACACAAGGAGTTCCACTTTCTATTCAGTCTCAGTCAAATGAATCGGTCTCAAGAGCATTCCGCCACTTTGTTGGCAAATTTCACAGCATCTCTCAACTTTTGCACTTGGATATTAAAACGAAGCGAACGAAAGCGCACTTCACAATCTCTGTAAATTAATAAATTTACTCTCAAATTCAAAAAATCACACTCCGCCATACCGATCAATATAGCGGACATGGATTTAAAACAACGACTCCGTCCCCGAAGAACTGATCCAAATCCTTCTCGCAACGACGAAAGGGCTTCGGATCCTAACCCTAAAAATCAAAATACATCCAAAGTTCTCACCGCTCACCAACCCGAACTAGCCATAACCCTTCGCCGGCACCGAAGCCCTAATAAGCGTAGACTCACAAGTGGTGGAATAGAGAGGCCCTACTGTAAAAAAATAAAAATAAAAAAGAGTATGCAAACAAGAAGAAGAGATGGGGAGAGTTACCTGTGACTCAATGGACACGGACACGGAGACAGATGCCGGACACGGAGACAGATGCCGGACACGGTAGAGGTGGTGGCGGCGGCTGAGGAAGGAATGGAGAGAAGAGGCGGAGATGGAGAGGGGGATTGGGTGCGTATAAATGGAGAAGGGGGAGAGAGAGAGAGAATAGGGGTGCAACTCGATCGGGCTACCCGATCGAGTAAACCCGTTAATAGATTGGGTTAGGATCCAAGATACTCGGATTCGATTCGGATTAAAATATTTGAAACCGGTCAAAAATTGGAATGGACTCGAATTCATGTGTCGGTTTTTCTGAAGAACCCGAAATCCGACACACACACACACACACACACACACATATATATATATATATATATATATATATATATATATATATATATATATATATATATACTTTTTAAATAAAGAGTTTAAAATCCAAAATTTTACATCCAAACTCTTCAATTCATTATCCTAAATCTTATTTTGGTTTGTATTTTGTAGTGATCAAAACTTGATTATTATTGTGTGATTAATATTACCTTAATTTAAAATTGTTTCATATATAACTAGATTCCGATAAACCGGATGGACCCGACCCAACCCGAGCCCAATCTGATCCTCTAAACTTGATCTTGGGCTTCATATGTTGAACCCGAGGTCGGATTGGGCTTAGGCTCGGACTAGACTTATGATTTATCGGGTTGGGCTCTTATTGACCTCAAAGCCTGACCCAACCCGCCCGAGTAGCAGAGAATGGGTTTTATGGCTTTGGAGGGAGAGGGGTCAAATTCAGTAAGAATAAAAATAAAAATAAAAAAGTAGAAAAAAAAAATTACAGCAGTTAAATTTTTTAAATAATGGAGATTAAAAAGTCTCTAAATAAGATCAACAGTTATGTAAAAAAACCACTGTGACCCCTTCTCTACTGCCACCTGTAGCTCGCCTCCGATATATTTTTTTTCTCAAAGAAAACAATCGACTAGAGGAGAGAAAAGTTCTCACATGGGTCTAAAAAAAAAAATTTGAAGCCCGCAAATAAAAAATAGCCTGCCGCTGAACACGTGATTTGAACCAACGACCTTAGGAAACAAAAAATAATTAATATATGCTATAGCCAAATTGTCAAAGTGATTTTTGTGTTTATTTAGCATATACATGTATATATTGAAGGAAGACATATTATAACCATATATACTTCTAGCCATATTTATTTGTTATATATATTTTTTTGAAGCAATGGGTACTTGTGGCGAACTCGCCTCCACTGAGGCTCGAACTCCCGACCACTTGGGCCACATGCATCACTCTTAACCACTAGGCTAGAGGTCATTTGCATTATTATTTGTTATATATATATATATATATATATATATATATATATATATATATATAAAAGAATATATATATATATATATATATATATATATATATATATATATATATATATATATATATTATTTTTATATATATATATATATATATATATATATATATATATATATTCTTTTATATATATATATATATATATATATATATATATATATATATATTCTTTTATATATATATATATATATATATATATATATATATATATATATATATATATTATTTTTTTTTTGAACCAGGTAAATTATTTTTAGAATCGCTCCCACTGGGATTCGAACTCATGGCAACTCGGATCGCATGCATCTCTCTTAACCACTAGGCTAGAGGTCATCTGCTATATATATATATATATATGTATATATATATATATATATATGTATATATATATATATATATATATATATATATATATATATATATACATATATATATATATATATATACATATATATATATATATACATATATATATAGGGTGCGGATCAGGTGACACATATTATTTGACATATAAATAAAAGCGCAATATCAACACATCATGAATTGAATGGTTCAAATTTAAATACATAGCAAATTTATATACATGGAAGTCCAATTTGACCTGCATATTCGTCACAATTACCCATTGGTTATATATATATATATATATATATATATATATATATATATATATATATATATATATATATATATATATATTTATTTATTGGGACAATAATATTGCACTTACAAAAAATGCTAAATACAATAATAATAAAATGTTATATACAAGATTTATATTGGGACAAGATTTACTTTGGGACAATAATGAAAACGTTAAAACTCCTACAAAAAGCCACTTGGTCAGACAAATTAATTGGGATAAGATTTATATGTTTAAATTCAATTAATGGTGTCTCTTTTTGCATAACCTGACGAATGAATTTATGTGATTCTTCATGTCATTTTTGTTTTATTAGAACTCGTAAGGATTATTTATTTGAAACGAAATCTTACGAGTTCTAATAGAGTAAAAGACATGAATAATCGTATAAATTAAGTCATCGAATTATGCAAAAAAAACGTTATGAATAATCGAATATAAACATGTAAATCTTGTCCCAATAAAATTGTCATACCAATTGAATTTATGTAGGAGTTTTAAATTTTTTTATTATTGTCCCAATGTAAATATTGTATAATATCTTTTATTTAGTGTATTTTTTATTAATATATGTAACATTTTTTTATAAATGCACTATTCTTGTGTGTATATTTTTTTTATTGTATGTAACATTCTTTTACAAGTGTAATGTTAGTGTAAGCAATGTTTGTATAAGTGTAATATCAATGTATATAATATATTTTTTATTTTATGAACATTTTTTATAACATTTGTAAGATACAATAATGTCGCCAAAAAGTTGTACGCTTGCATAAATGGATGATGATTATGAATGAAAGTAAATTTCATTAAATATTTTCTTTTATAAAGTAATATATATATATATATATATATATATATATATATATATATATATATATATATATATAGACAAATATAATTCTGGATCTTGTGACTCTGTCTCATCGTGTCATTTGCATTGGTTCTAATCTCTTGAGCGTTAAGTGTATCTTGTGCATCTCTCAATGCGCCTTAATTCGTCAAAATTGAAACCTATATCGAACAATGTAAGATTCAATTAGTAAGAATATAATGAGATAATAAAATTATAAAAACATGTAAAGAAAGAAAACTTATATACCATATGTAAATCAATCAGCAAAGGTGTCTATTGTTTCATTCAATTATAATAAAAAATAACACAAAAATACTTAAATCATATATAAATATGCATAGTATTTTTACAATTCTCTACTAATTTATTAATAATAATTTAATATTGTCTATATTCATGATACCAGAAAATTTGATACTCTGATCCAATACCCTCGATATTGCTGATACCAATACTCATACAAAATATATGATACCAATATTGATACCGATATTTGAACCTTATTCAACACAGACCCACATGTCGAAGACCCATTTTAGTCTTCGTGAGGCTCTTGATTGAACTAATAAGAGATCTCAAGAGAATACTAAACTCAAGGAGGAACTCGAATCCTAAAGACAAGGACGGGGCCACATCTCCTCCTCCCCCCCCACAAATTAAAAAAATATATTGATTACTATATAGAAACTTTTATGTAAGTTTAGCATATATATTAGTTTGGCTCTATAATGTATAAAGAGTAAGTTAGGCTAGTGGTAATGATTTGGGCTTTTTGGTTGAGAGGTACAAGTTCGAACCCCAGAAAATTATTTTAAAGACATTTTATGTATAATTTTTTTTGCTTTCTTTTCATAACAATTTGAAAATATTGACTTTTTTTTGTTCATTATTATTGGGTTTTAGTGTTTATTTATCTCCTATGGAAGTACAATTAACATGATAACTTTAAGGATTTCTGTATGTAGTAGTACAGTCCCTCCAAAATTTCGATCCTGGTTTCGCCCCTGCCCAAAGAAGAAATATCGTATAGCTACCCTTAGAATATATGCTTTAACTACTAAGTATGATGAAATGTATGTTAACTCTAAAAGATTATAGACTAGGTTGGGTAAAATGGTTGAACAACCTATTATCCAACCTAACACGAGACACGTAGCAAAGCAAATGACACGCACAATAAAGCTTTTCCAAGAAAGGATAATAGATCTCATCATCATGCATACTTAACACACCAATCCAAATCTCATTACTATGCATGCAAATCACAACACACCGTGTCACACAATCACGCATTCTACGATAGATATTCTCGTAAATCACATAGCACAACTTCACATAAACAGACCTATCATCCTGCACCTAGCACCAACAATCTTGCCATATGTCACTATTGTAGAAGAAAATGACATATTTCTATATTATGTAGAAATAAAAAATTGGTAGATACATATGTTTATGCACGGGTACTAAAAACTAACACAACAGGACCCACGAGAAATGGGTACCAAATATTACATCTACAATTTATTTTACAAGTGGAACCTCCTTCTCATGCTAGGATCAAGTGGATCATTGATAGCGGATGCTCACGACATATGACCGGTGACGCCAACTTATTTGCAACACTATCGATGAAGAAGGAATGCTATATTTCCTTCAATAACAACCTTAAGGGCTATATCATTGGTATGGTAATATATGTTTTCCTCCCTATCATGTCATCAAGAATGTCTATCTAGTTACGTAATTAAAATATAATATACTCAGCATAAGTCATCTTGTTGATCACGGTGATGGCATCAACTTCGTAAAAGACAAATGTGCCATATATGAAAGGGCTACCAATAATATCATATTTAAAGGCATAAGAGAAGATAATATCTATATATTTTTGTCTGTCAAAAGATACTAACCATGCAGGCAGATGCTTATATGCTAACAAGAATGACAGTTGGCTATGGCACGTGCGACTAGGACATGCAAATATGGACACCATCTTTAGACTATCCACAAAGAAACTGGTAAGAGGACTTCCAGATATTCTCTTCAAGAAGGATATGATATGTTCTGATTGTGAAGCTATTAAATCCTCCTTTAAATCAATAAACGTTGTAAGTACCTGTAGACATCTTCAACTTATGTATATGGACTTATTTGGACCTAGCATGGTCGTCGGTCTTGGCGGTAAGCTTTACAAAAAGGATTGTCAGTTTGCATGACTATCCTACTTAATTGTAGGACTGTCATTAAGTTCTACAATCCTACTTATTCACGTCCGAAATTAAGTTGTCAAATTATTTACCAAGGGTACTTCGTAAGAACCGAGGTGTTCCTCAGATGAAGCAGAATGAGGATTTAGGACATGTATGGTTCACCGGGTTGGACAATGTAATGTAATTGACATTACTTCGTAATCCTAATTCAGATGTTTGGTTGGACAATTTTTCTCTATATGTAATATATTCCCAATTACAAACTTGATTACATTATATATATATATTCCTATTAAAAATCAATTATATCATAAAAGCTATGTAATCCTAATTATATTACATTATCAGATCTTAAATTATAATTTTGCCCTTATGACAAATACCAAGCTCTTTCAAATCCTGATCACGAAAAAAAAAAGAAAAAAAACTAGATCTAATTTTTTTACGTCTGCTCCCCGTTGCCCGACCCCTCTCCTCTTTGTTCTCTCTCCCTGTCGCCGGCCGCGGTGGAGGACGACCCCCTTTGCCTCCTCCTCCTCCCTTCTCTGATCTTCGTTGGCACCATCTCGTGTCCTTCCTCGCGAGCAGCAGAGCCCGACCCTCCTCCATCCTCTGCTCCCCACTATTGACCGGAGCTACAAAATCTCAAGGTATTATTGCTTTCTTCTTCTTCTTCTTCTTATTCTTCTATGTTGCTGGTCGAAAGTCAGTTCCCCGTCACCGTTCGTGATTGAGCTGTAAGCATTGGCATAACCATGACCTTCAATGAAGTTGCTATATAGATAGGTTTTAGTTATTTTGTCATGTTACTATCCTTTGACAAGGATTTAAATAGCAATCCTAGATTCGAAGTGAAATTTGTCAAAATTGAAGAAACTGGTTGACTCAAAACTGATATTTTGAATATTTGGGAGTTGTCTTGGATACATGTATTTTAAATTCTTAAAATATAAACCTACTTGGGAAGTTAGGATCAGAATTGAGAATAGGATGAGATGGATTACCAAATAATGTTATAACATAATTATTTGATTTTAGAAAACATCCATATTGGCATATATAGTTTGTGTTCTAAAAAATAAACATTGATATTGTTTGTCCACATTAAATTTCTGTTTAGGTTGTCGTAGGACCAAGAGCTTCATATGGTCCAAGTGTCACGAGTTTATTTTATACTTGTAGATCCAAATTTATACTTAGAACTCTATAATTAGTTAATTATAATTATGTTAAGCATATATATATTGTCGAAAAAATATTAGTGTAATCTTATATGTTTAAGTTATTAAAATTGAAACTAATGTGTTAAACTATATGGAAACGATCATGCAGTAATGGTTCGTCTTCATTCAGGTGAGAGAAAGAAGTTGATTGCCATATGTACTCATTGGTTGAACATTTTGAATTTATTAAACTGATTTTTTTCAAGTTGTTGCTGCTACATCTATGATGCATGTTAGAAGAAAGTCTTTAAATAGACATAAATATGCACTTAACTTCTTCATAAATAGGAACATAGTAAATGGGTTGGTTTATAGGAGTGAAACTCATTGTATAGAACAATTGAGGATGAGTGGGCGTGCTTTTTATGTTTTGTGCGAAAAACTTGAAAGAGATGGTCGTTTAAACGCATCAGAGAATTTACTGGTGGATGATCAAATGGTAATTTTTTGGCATATCATAGGACATGATATGAAGAATCGAAATATTAAATTCTATTTTAAGAGATCGTGGGAGACAATTAGCAAGTATTTCAACAATGTTTTGAATTCTATCATACGTCTGCAAGGAGACTTGTTGAAAAAATTAGAAACAATGATGAGAGATGAAAATATTTTAGGTGTGAAGTATAACTTTGTAGCATAATATGTAGTATCTTCTTAGAAATATTGTATTTAACTACTCTGATTATCTTTTTTTCTAAATATATAGGGGTGTTTAGGGGCATTAGATGGGACACATGTTAGTATAAGGGTTCCTTTAGAAAATCAAGCTAAGTTTCGTAATCGAAATGGAAAAGTTACAACAAACATTTTGGGAGTTTCTTCTCAATATTTGTAGTTTATTTATGTCTTAACTAGTTGGGAAGGTTCTGTTGCTGATGGTAGGGTGCTCCGTGATGTTATAAGTAGAAGAAATGGTTTAAAAGTTCTACATGGTAATTTACTTTTTAAATTGTGGAGTACCATTTTTTATTGATTTTTTTTAAATTATTATCTTATGTAGGTAACTATTACTTGCGGATGCTGGATATGCAA
Organism: Iris pallida; assembly: GCA_029216955.1. Taxonomy (NCBI): domain Eukaryota; kingdom Viridiplantae; phylum Streptophyta; class Magnoliopsida; order Asparagales; family Iridaceae; genus Iris; species Iris pallida. The sequence goes on along the minus strand of JANAVB010033817.1, from coordinate 10,325,526 downwards.
ATTGTAAGGCATTTTTAACTCCGTACCGAGGAACACGTTATCACCTTAATGAGTGGAGAGAAGGCCATCAACCCAATATTCATTGAGAGTTTTTCAACACGAAGCATTCAAGATATAGTGATGTGATCGATAGATGTTTTGGTGTACTTAGTAGTCGATGGACAATTGTTAGCGGTCCCTCATTCTACCCCATCAAGACTCAAATTTGAATCATAATGGCATGTTGCTTATTACACAACTTTACTAGGAGGGAGTTGTAATGATATGCAACTAGATCCACTAGAAACGGGCATCTTTGAATTGTGAAATGCAATATCCCTTTTGCCGGTGATTCTAGAACTATCATCGAAACTTCAAATGAATGGATTACATGGAGAGCAAATTTATCCTAATAAATGTACAATGATTGGATGGCAGATAGAACCCGCATGAAAGACTCAATTAAAATGTCACGAGTTATATATCTTTTTCTTTTTTTTGTAATGCCATTTATTATTATCTCTATGAAGCTTGAATGGAAACTTTGTTAGTTTTATGTTTTCCTTATACCAATACATGTTCAACCATTTGTTCTTAATGGGATTAAGATCCTTCATATATCCCTTAGTATCATTGTTATTTGTTTGCTATTTGCTGCTAGTTATGTGTATAGGATATGCCTTAATATCATTAGAATGAAAGACCATAAACTGGTCTTGGCATTGCTCACAAGTGAAACAATGTTATGCCAGGACATGACGAAGTAGTTGTTTTATTCACATGTAGGACATCATCTTTCTTTATTTGTTACCTATTCATACAGTTTATATGGATGTCATAATATTGTTGCTATGGCAATTGATTTTTGAGTATATGCAATTATTTTTACATAATAATGGTCTTTAAGTATCTGATGCTCAGTTTTATGTTAGTATTCTTTCTGCAGAAATATATGTTCTTCTTAATTCATTAAGAGATCCTCTCTTTTGACAAAAGTTGCATGTTTACCTGGTAGCAAAAATATATGTTAGTATTCTGCAGAAATATATGTTATTTTTTTCCTTGTGCTATCCAGTCAAGAGTGAAAGGTGTGGAAACACATATTCTTCAGAAGTTTTAGCATTGTTTTTAAGTTTCAATAGATGTTTGCTTTCATTGTTTGGCACCATATATCTAATGGTGCTAATTATGATACCCGGTATGTCAATATATCATGCTATTTTCATTTAGACCAGGTCAATATATATATCCTAAGCTATGATTGCCATAACTTGGTACATACACATGTGTTATTCATTCATGCACGTATCTTTATAAATGTATTTTTAGTGAACATACATTGAGATAAATTGTGTACAACTTAAAAGCACATTTCCATATTTGACTTTTCAGTCAAATGGCTAATCGAGGTCCAGGAAGAAACAAGTTCAAGTGGACTAAGGAACAAGATCTAAAACTCATTGAAACTCTTCATGAGTTGCGCAAGAAGGAGAAATCAGGTCTGACACTTATCTCAAGGCAGGTATCCTGGCCAAAATCTATGAGGAGCTTGAGCAAAAAACTCCCTGGTTTGGGTATTAAAAAAAATTATATATCAAATCACGGATGAGGGTTTTAAGAGAGAATTTTAACATCGTCCATACATTATTGATGGCCCCAAATTGTCGTGGTTTTGGAAGGGTCTCCGGAAAAAAAATTGTGATCGCAGAGGATGCGATTTGGGAGGCATATTTGACGGTACGTGCTATCTATTATTTGATTTACTGCCCTATAATATATCCACTTTACAGTCGGCATCAATCAATATTGTGGTGGGCTTAATTGTTATAACTATACAATTGAAGTTTATACTAATACATGATGGTTTAGTTACGCTATATGTGACGAATGACGCTTTGATCCTATGTTAATATGGTTAATGGACGAGATTGTCCGGATATACCCTAAGGATTAAGATAGCAATTTATGAGCTTACTAAGGTTAACACAATTATAAGATTACATATGTGGCCCAGTGGAAGATTGTTGGAATTATTCAATAATATGGGCTACATATGTAAAATTAATTGTGTTGGGCTATCTAAATAATTAAGCCAAATTAAAGTGGTCTATTTGAAAATTGGCTTAAGGATATAATTGTCATAGAAATAATGTGTAGATACCGGAGATAAATCTAATTTGATGATGGGCCAAATTAGAAATATCAAAACATATAAATATATGTATTCATTAGGGTTATGATCCCCAACTTATACGGCCACCAAAGAGAAGGTTTTCTCTTTTTCTCTTCTGCATCCCCATCAACAGAAAGAGACGGACAAAGGATTCGGATTCTTCTTTGTCATTAAAGGTCGTAGCAAGTTGGAAGATTGAACCCCACAAAAGGACGACCGCTTCAAGATCCATCAAGCCTAGCAATGGATTTAGGTATGCTTCTGCAATTAATTTATGTTTTTCATCTCATGAATTAACAGGGTACAATAAAAATTCTAACAAGTGGTATCAGAGCCTCCCTTGTTTGATTCATGAGTTTGAAGTTTCAGAATCTATTTTTTATTATTGCTCAAAAACCTTAGATCATTGGATCTAATTTAATGCAAGGTTTTGATTGTCTGATCAAATTTGTATGACCCATAAAAAAGAAAAAAAATAGGAGAAGATCTGTCTTAATTAGCCGAACGTCACCTATGAAGAAAATTGGTGTTGAGAGTGGGATTTGGATGCTGGCTTTTTCGGACTGGAACCTTAATTTAGCGCCTTGTACTTTATTAGGAGCACATTATATTTTGATGCTCGCCCTTTCGGACCAGAACCTTAATCTGGCACCTTAGATCTTATTAGCAGCATATATATATATATATATATATATATATATATATATATATATATTGGTATTTGAAAGAAAGTTTTTTTTACTATCTAGAAGTTTGGAATTTAGTTGAAGTTAAAATTCATTAGAGATGGCAACAGAGATGATTTTCCTTAGCTCTAGTCGTATGGAGTGGTTTTTTATGTCCAACAATCAATTTTATTTGTTGGTGCTTTATAGTCTAGCCATTATAGATAGAAAATATTTTTCTCGAACATGTATATGGCTCACTTTGAAGCTATTAGAAATATATTTGTGGTAAAGCAAAATTAGCATGCATTTTATTAAGTCTTACTACTTTCGGAATTGCTTTCCTGTCAGCATTACCGATGATAATTAAAAAAAAGAAAAAAAGAAAAAAGGAAGTCAATATAAGGAGAGAATTTTACTCTCGGTTCATCCGGATTTACTTCCATATTTTTATTATTATTATTAAGTATAACTGTTGTTAGCTTTCTCAGTTGAGCGCTATGGACTCCTGGTTGCCATTTACCTCCTAATTGTCATCAAGGAGGTGCTGATAATGCTCAGTTTAGACAAAATATGTTCACTTTGGATGTATATTTTGGAGTTATCATTTTCGGTTAATGTCTATGACTTTTCTTGGATGCATATCCAAGTAGATTTTTACATAAATTTTATTATGTTGATAATGTTCATCTTAGTCAAATAAAAATTCATATTTAAGTCATGCAAAAGGATTCACATGCTTATGATTATCTTATTTGAATTGTAATCTTATAAATGTGCATGTACATAAGGTTTTGGACATGATTCGATTTTGTAAAATTTAGTCAACATTCAAATTTTTGGTGTCTTTTGTGACTAGCAATAGTCGTCTAATATTCTAAATAGACCCATTGAAATAAGATGTCGCCAAAGTGACCTCGCTTGCGTAGATAGTCTATGAGGGATGTTGGATGTTTGTGTGTGTAAATTCATGCGAGTATTAGCCGGCCCAAAGAAAGGTTAATACTTGGCCGAATTGCACACATACTTGTGGTGATAAATGTGTGACAATTATAAGGTTTACATGTGAATAATAACCCGATCCAAAAATAGACTTATTATTTGATATGACTTATTGTCAACATTTGATCATTACACCAAGAGTACCACTTGCAATTAATATCACTGTCCAAAGACTTGATATTAATGATGTACTAGGTATCTTGAGATGGGGTTCACCATTATTTGAATTTGTTTTGACTAAATTTTACTCTTTGGTTATTAATTATAGCATGTCTATTTTTGTTGCTTTGTTCTCTTTACAGTTAATGTTGCTACAATATCTGCCAATAAGAATTTAATTTTCATGTTTAATGGAATAAACTTTAAGGGCAAAAAAGAAAAAAAATACAGAAGCTGCTAAGGGTCCAGCTCAAAAGAAACAACAATATAAAACTAAGGGTTATTTCTTTTGTGACAAGTCATGACACATAAAGAAGAAATGTACAAACTACCACGCATGGTGTATAAAAAAAGTACATTTCTAAATTTGGTATATTCTGAGATTAATTTAGATTTAGTACCTAAAAACACGTGGTGGTTAGATTCTGGTGCTACTACCCACATTAGTGTTTATAGATAAGGTTGTCTGAGCTACCGAAGCCAATTGATGGTGAAAGATACATCTATGTGGGTGACGGCAAATCAGTAGAAGTGGATGCAATAGGACATTTTAGGTTATTTTTAGGAACCGATTATTATTTGGATTTGATAGACACTTTTATTGTACCGTCTTTTAGACGAAATTCAGTTTCAGTTTCCTTATTGAACAAATCTCGTTATTATTGTTCATTTGAAAATAATAAGTTTAGTCTATCTTTAAACCCAAATATTATTGGTAACGGTTCCTTTAAGATTTATGATCGCCTATATTCAGTTGAAACTATTGCAGCTTAAATAAAATCTTGCAAGTGGAGTCACGTGGTATTAAACACAAAATTTAACAATAATAAAAAATTTAGCCTCATTATGACATAAGCGATTAGGTCACATCTCTAGAAATAGAGTTGAACGACTTGTGTCTGATGAGATTTGGATTCCATTGACTTTATAGACTTTAATGTTTATATTGAATGTGTAATGGGAAGATAGACCAAAGTTAAATTATAAGCAGCTACTTTATTGACTATGCTGACAAATCGAGGGGTTAATAATTATATGGTCCCACACTAAGAAACTTTTTTTAGACGAGAAGTGTCACGCCCCGATTCGTAAAGTCATTTATTTACATATTTTATTTCTTGGAATCGATTGTCTTCGCTGGGCGTGATGTCGTACAAGTCTGGTATTGCACTTGTACAAGGCAAAGATGGTACATAATTGATTATCTTCAAATAAGAACACATCGCAGCGGCAGAAATAGATAAATTGAAGTTAATGAGGACAATCTTTCTCATTGCATAGAAATACATTACTTCTTTATAGCAGCGGAGATAGAAGGATAACTTGAAGTCACACAGAGATATATAGAACTTTATTCTCTTTATTGATAATTGAAGAAGAGTACAAGACTTGTATTAAAGTATAATGCTTATAACCAATCTCACTTTACATTGAAAGCCAACTGAACAATGCTGTACAGCTTACTTTTGATACTTGGATACATTGGAGTACAACTCGATATGCCGACTTGGCTTACAACTCACTGGTACAACTGATTACAATATTCCATACATTATGCCCTTTATAAACAGAAGACATCATCTTGTACAAGGAGAGCTTCTGCATGTCCAACAAATCTTCAATGCCGCGGGACCGATCAAGCTAATCTTCGTGTACAGAATATCTCAAGCACGAGCACCTGCCCACAAAAACGTGGGTCAGCACATCATCTATGTACTGGCGAGCAAAATCCAACCCACTCGCCTAAACCAACAGTATCTGGTCAATTTTAGCAAGCATTTAATAGAATGATCCTTCTACTTAGGGCCTAACATCAGTTTACAGTTCATGGGCAATAATCATAGTGAAGCATGTAAACTTATTCTTAGCAATATTCATGTGGACATATCATTATAGCATTCTTGGTGTTATCATGCAAAGACATCATTGAGGCATCGTTAATATTTACTCTTAAACATGTTATGACAATTCTCACTTCAAGCATCACTTAGCATGTATGTTATGTTGAGAAATGTTTATAGCAAGGCATCTTTCTAGCATACTGAATTTAACATGTTAAGCAGGTTCTCATACTGATAGGCTACACATAGCATCATTTACTTGGCACGTTAAGCCCGCAAGTTAAACCAACGCATATATTGAGTATATCACATTTAAGTGATTTCTTATCGATAACCAACTCCCTCGTACCTGCATCAAATACAGGTTAGCAGATATATTTACTCTGCCTGCACAAAACATTCATTAGCATGCATCCTGACTACATGGTCACTGGTGTTTAACCATACGGACGTTGCCATATAGGTCTTCATCGGTAATACGATGACTCAAGAGAAGGTAGCTAGCCCCAAAGGATGCCTCGCAAAACCTGCCCCTACTGGCACGCCATTGTTTCCTCCTAGGCCGGATCGGTCGCCCTAACGTCCCGGGGTATCGTCCGAGAAAACATATCTCCATCTCTTATGCATAAGTTGTCCTATGACCATGCGAATGCGTGTCCGACTCGATCGTGAACATAAAATGCATGGTGAAATATTGAAATAAAGACAACAATGCATAATTATTCACCTCATTCAAGTCATGTTCAATGACTTATTCATTCCTAACATTACCATCATTTCACTTGGTGATCTCAACGATCCCAAGCCTCATTAATTCTCATTGTTTGCTTCATTGCAACATTTCTCATTACGTTCTTTCTAAGGAGGAACAACAGCATTCATTCATTTCAAAGGGACCTGTAGCATATTCAATTCTTTTCTCATGTATTATTCATGCAGCATCTCATTATTCAAGTGATTTATTCATTTTATCAACATTAAGCATAAGGGACATTATTAATTCATTCTCAGGCATCATATTACATTAGCAGTTCGAGTGTGATTCGTTCAACAATTCAAGTTCATGTGTTATTTATTCAATAATTTCTAGTATATGCATCTATATCGATTTAGCAACTAAAGCATCGCATCACAATTATTCAACATTCAAGGTAAGAGACATTAGAAACATATTCATAGCATCACGTTATTCTATTTATTAATCATGCAGGAATAAGGAGGAAGGAGGACAGTTCCACTTGCCTTGCGTAACGGTCTTCCTGCTCCAATCCCACCAAGCGTAGCTCTACCAGCGATTCACGTTCCAATACCCATTCCGTCTAGCCAGCTAAGAGAGACTGCATCAGTCTTAATTCTCCTAATCTCCAACATAAGTCACGATCCAACATTCTGATCCCATCCAACAAGCCAACCAAATGTCTCGTGCGGAGCGGAGCATTACATAATATACCACTCAGAAAAAGTTTCGTCCTCGAAACTTAAGAGAACAACTCATCTTACTAATTTACTTAGTCACAACAAGTTACTTATTCAGCTTCAATTCAATATTCATTCAGCTTCAATTCAATATCCAATTCATCATACTCGACCATTTTAAAATAGCTATCCAACTGTACCACTTAATCCGTCAACGATTCAATCTGTCTATTTCTTTTTCAATTACTTGTAACTTTTCATTGATTCACCAATATTTTCCTTACATTTCTATCTTAGTCGTAACATATCACTTCGTTTGGATCCATACACATATTTTAGGCGTCCCCAAAACATATGTATTTCAGCCAACGTCCGCGCTAGTACGATAATTTCTTCCCATACTGTTATCTTAGTCGTAACCAATCACTTCGACTGGATCCATACACATATTTTAGGCATCCCCAAAACATATGTACTTCAGCCAACTTCCATGTTAGTGCGATTCATTCAGCCACGATATAACTCTCTTTTCCAAATCCGATTTAGCATCCTTTCAATTGACTTATTCTTTCATTCACTTTGCCACAATTACTATCTTCCAGGCCACAACACTTAACATCTGGAACAACTCAGTAAGCTCTCTATCCAAGCATAATATTTCTAACATTCGGTCAAGGGTCTAACTTAAAGCCAATCATATCAAGAGTTCGCAACATGCAATCATATTCCTTCCTAAATCTAACAATATTTCTTACCGAGGCAATTCATCTTTTCTAGAAGATACAATCCGACGTCACCCACTATCGATTATCCGAGTCAGGGTATAGTTCTATGCAACAATCAAGGTTAACCCAGCTACCCGACTATAGATACCGATCCAACATTCCCGTCATGAGCGGTCAATTCCATCTCATGGAATAATTCACTACTCGATACATACAACTCAAGTCTCATCCCAAAATTCTAGTTCCCGCTATAGGCCGACACATAATCCTCAAGGGTCAAACATCTCTAAAGTACAAGTTGAAGCATACATTTACAACATATCATTCTTAGGTCATACTCATCACCATCTCTCGTTCAATATCAAAAGGTTATCCTACGATCGCCAATGGTCACCCTATTATTCGGTCAAGTCTCTATGGTTAGCTATACCGACAGCTAAACCTAATCATTTAGGTGACTCCCCTAGAGTGGACGACTACTAGGGATCATACAAATTCTTATTCTTAGGCCAACATGCGACCAACTATTCGAGGCAACTCTATCCAAACTTATGGGTATCAACTCAGTCTGAATACTAATCTCTATTGTCGGCTATGCCAACAATTGGTAAGTCACCAACTGGTCGCTAGGGTCAAGTCTATCTATCCAGGGTCTTCCTCAAGGAAATAATTCCCACAGAGGCTCATTCTAGCCTTACTCAACGATCGACTAAGATCGATCTAGCAACATTACGGTCAATCCCAACCCGACATACGATTCTCATCTTTCTAATAATCCATCAAGTAATATCCAATGATCCAATTCCTATTCCAATTCCTTTGTACCCATACGACTCATAAGCCAGGGCTAACTATTCAAGGGTCATCGATTCCGATAGTCTTAACATAACTATGGAATTATACTTTTATGATATGAGAATGGAAATGATAATTCTTCTACGCTCAATGATTTGTATCTATCTAGATGAAATATGGACATGATAGATAATAAAATCTTGTTTTCCTCTTTAGAGTATAATACTATCAGAGGTAATATGGACGTGACATTATGTAAGAACTCAAAAAGAAGATTAGATTAATATCTATGCAGAGGTCAAAATGGAAATGATAGATAGAAAAAGTAGGTGGATTTAGTATTTATCCAGAGGTTATGAAAACATGATAAACAACGAATCCCTCTTTTTAAATTGATGAAATAGAAGATTTAAAATCCCTTTCCCAGGAGACAAGAAATCAGCTTAACCAAACTTTGGTAGCTGGAAAATAAGGAGACAGATGTCACGAGCATATAAGTCCATCTTAATGTATGAATGAATCGTAATTTTCGGAAAAAGAAAACATTGATTCGATTTCGCAATTAAATGAATGAACCCGATAGAACGAATGGACATGTCTTTTCAGGAATGAAAAGTTGTTCTCAATCTCAAAGACCGGTTCATCAACAGTCCTCTTCTATAAATAGGCGAGAACTCTCTGTAATATTTCATTCTTATTTCCACTCCTCTATTAGAAATGTCTTCCAAGGATGCACAGCAAAAGAATGAAGTCTCCAGGAAAATTGAAGACGTCACTGAGATGTGTCCCCTTGAGCCAACAGTGGCGGGCCCGACTCAAGTGGGCAACAGCTCTTCTACGCCCAAGCCACCACAAGATATCCTTGCGTTCTTAGTAGAGCCAGGAAAAACTCCTGAAGACGAAGCGCTGAGGATGGCTGCCTGCAAGTTTTTTATGACCTCAGGCAACGATGCCTTCTATGCTTTGGCTGACTATGTATTCAATAAGGAAGGGAGTGACCCTCGTCCTTAATCTTCTGTTTTGAACAAAAATAGTAATAAAAGAAACTTTATTTCCATTCTGTCTCCCCTTTTTTTTTACACATAGTATTTCTTAAGAAATTTGCCATTGATCGGCATCATGAGTAGATCTCCATTGGGCTTTGATAACCGATAGGCGCCATTGGAAAATACGGACTCAATTACATAAGGGCCTTCCCATTTTGCTTGGAACTTTCCTTTGCTTTTATGAGTCATTACCATCGGTCTTCGAACAGCTAATACAAGTTCGCCAACCTTGAATACCCTCTATTTCACTTTACGATTGAAAGTTCGAGATATACGGGCTTGATATAGTTCAATATGCTGTTGTGCTTGAAGACGCTTCTCGTCCAATCCTTCCAGTTCTTGGAGTTGTAAGCGATCATTATTCTCTGTAGTTAGCTCATTAGCAAAGGCTATTCGTAGAGATGGGATCTGGATTTCCAATGGGAGGACAACTTCACATCCATAAACCAATGAGAATGGTGTAAAACCAGTAGGAGTCCGGACTGTTGTTCGATAAGCCCATAAACACTCTCCAAGTTTCTCATTCCAATCACGTTTATTAGAAGAGACAAACTTTTTGAGAAGTTTAATGATCGTCTTATTGAAAGCTTCGGCTAAACCATTAGCAGCTGGATTATAAGCCGTAGAAGCCAAATTCTGAATTCGATTCTGATCACAGAATCGATAAAATGCCTGACTGGCAAATTGTGGACCATTGTCATGAATTATTCGTTGAGGAATCCCGAAGCGATAAATAACATGGTGCTTGATGAAGCTGATCACGTTAGATGTTTTCACTTCAGCAAGGAGAATTGCTTCTGCCCACTTAGAAAAGTAATCGGTTATAGCTAATATAAACCGATGTCCCTTGACAGAAGGTGGATTAATAGGACCAATGACATCCATACCCCAAGCTTCAAAGGGCCAAGAGGCTGCTGTAGGATGTAGAAATTCATACGGTTGATGAATAAAATCAGCATGAATCTGACATGCTTTACATCTTCTGGCATAGTCTACGGCATCTGCTATCATAGAAGGCCAATAATACCCCATTCTTTAAATGCGGTCTTGTAATTTAGGACCCGGTTGATGAGCACCACAAATACCATCATGAGCTTCTCGTAGCGTTTGTTTAGCTTCACTTTCTGAGAGACAACGCAGCAAGAGTCCATCATAAGAACGACGGTATAGCATATGTAAAGATGAATCATAATAAAATCGAAACGATCGTCTTTTGATTGATACAACTTCTTTTGGATCCTCAGGCAAAATCCCATGGACTGCATAATCAATGAATGGAGTTCTCCAATCTTTCTGCTGGGAACTTGACTCTGTAGTATAGCTTTGTTCAATATACAAATTATTCTTAACACAGAATAAGTCTCGATCCAACAAAATAATTGTATTTTGTCTTCGGATTGGAATAGCCAGGTCTGCAGCTAAACTAGCAAGAGCATCAGCTTCCATATTCTGAGAGCGTGGTACAAATTCAATGAAGAATCCTTTGAATGAAAGGACCAACTCGACTACCACATGATGATAAGGGATGAGATCAGGATTTCTGACTTCATAAGTCCCTCTAACTTGATTAACGATCAATTGAGAATCTCCATAAGCTTCTAGGAACTTAATATCCAGTTGTTTTGCTACTTGGAGACCGATCAATAGAGCATTATATTCTGCTACATTGTTGGAGCATGGTTCATTGAGAGAATAGGCACGGTATATGACCATTTTGTCAGGAGAAACCAAGACGATTCCTACCCCAGAGACAATATTGCCTTTAGGTCCTACTCGTGATGCCCCATCAAAATATAATTGCCATATGTCATTCTTCAAAGTCAGGTTATAATCCACGACTTCATCTGGAATGTCCTCATATAATTTTGATGTTTCAGGTATAGGGTGAGCAGCCAAGAAATTGGCTAATGCTTGACCCTTTATTGATTTCTGAGGTACATAAACCATGTCAAAAGGAGTAAGCAACATCGCCCAAGTGGCCAACCTGGAGTTAAGAATGCTAGGTTTTCTCATCAATACCCGAATGGGATTTATTCTGGAGATGACATGAATAGTCTGCCCTGTCACATAATGTCTTATCTTTTGGACGGCAAAAACCAAAGCTAGATATTCCTTTTCTACAGGAGTATACCTGTGTTCAGCTCCGACCATCATTCTGCTCAGATAATAAATTGCTTGCTCATGACCCACATCACTTTTCTGTGCAAGAAGAGCGCCAAGTGAATGATCTAAGGCTCGAACATATAGCAAAAATGGCCTTCCTACCACCGGGGGTACCAGGACAGGAGGGTTCGTCAGGTATTGCTTAATGTCATTGAAGGCTTTCTGACACGCTTCATCCCAAACAAAAGATACACCTTTCTTTAATTGACGGGAGAAAGGTTGACATCTTCCAGAAAGATTAGATATAAATCTTCTGATATAAGCAATACGACCCTGAAAGCCACGGAGTTCTTTCAGATTGCGAGGAGGACGCATTTCAAGAATTGCCTTAACCTTATCAGGATCAACGTGGATACCCTGAGAAGTAATGACAAATCCTAAAAATTTGCCACTGGAAACCCCTAAGAAAGACTTAGTAGGGTTCATTTTCAATTGATGCTGGCGCATCAATTCAAATACTATCCTCAAGTCCTGAATGTGATCATCCTTTGATCGACTTTTAACAGCAATATCATCTACATAGCATTCAACTATCTTCCGTAGATGTTCTTGAAAGATGTTGCTCATAGCCCGTTGATACGTGGCACCGGTATTTTTAAGACCAAACGACATAACTGTATAGCAGTAGACCCCAAGGGGTGTACGAAAAGCGGTGTGCTTCTCATCTTCTGGATACATCTTGATCTGATTGTATCCTGAGAATCCGTCCATGAAAGACATGCGTTCAAAACCACATGTATTGTCTATCATGACATCAGTAATTGGAAGTAGAAATTCATCCTTTGGACAAGCTGCATTAAGATCTCGATAATCTATACAAACTCGGACTTTTCCGTTCTTCTTCATGACAGGAACAATATTGGCAACCCAATCCGGGTGTTGCTCTTCACGAACAAATCCACATGTGATCAACTTTTTGACTTCTGCTTCAATTGCATCCATCATATCTGGTCTAAAATACCATTGCTGTTGTTTTACAGGCTTGACATTGGGCAAAATATTGAGTTTATGAGTGGCATCTTTAGGATCTAACCCTGACATATCCTCATAACTCCATGCAAAGATGTCAATGTATTCTTTGATAAGTTTTATCAACTCTTCCTTTTCATCTTCAGCAATATTTTTACTGATGAATATTGGTTTGGACATAGCTCCATCCCCAACATCAATCTGGATGACCTCATCTTCTTTAGGTGGCTGTCGCTGTTCAAAACAGAGTTTCCACTGAGTATCCATCTGTTGTGCCCAAGGATCATTCTCAAATGGCTCTGATTTACCATCAATTTGAACCATGTAAGCTGAAAATATTTGCTCAGATTTATCATATGAGGAACGAGACATATCAGATTCAATGAATTGGACTTCTTCTGAATCCGATGATTGCGAAGAGCTAGAAGAGAATTCTTCTTGTATATCGTCCTTAAACATGTGGGACAGATCATATCCCAACCCATGACGAGTCTTTTGGTAAAACGGATCACCACATAATGGTAGTCGTCTACCGTTGCCTTGATTGAGACCTTGCATAGTCTTCAAATCATAGCCCATGTTCTAGATAATATTGATAGATTATTGACTATACTTGTCAATTCGGATTTTTCCCTTGTCTTTATCCTTCAGCTCATCTGCCTGGGCAACAGGGATATTTCTAGCCAGGCCAAACACAATTTGGCGCTTGTTTTTCTTGTCAGACGGAACCACGAAATAAGATTCTTTGTGACGTCTAAAAGTTACGCAAGCTTGTGATGAAGCGGCCACAGGTAGAAGATAAGGAGAAGATGTTAGGAACCTTTGAGCATAAGGTCCAACATCTATATGAGGAGGAAAAGAATTTTCCCTATGATCGATGTATAAAGTTTCTTCTGGCTCAATGTCGCTTTTGTATGGATGACTTTGATTATCAGAAGATAAGGTCATCCTTTCAAAGAATTTAACAGCCATATACTCGAAAAGGAAATCTTCATTGATATCAAAAGGTACAGAATGATCAATATTTACATCATTTACAACTTGACTGCTACGCTTCGGATTAATCATCAGTGGACCATTATCTGTCTTCTGCGTAGTTTTATCAAGATTGACAATCAATGGTGGTTCTGGGTCATTCGTACAAGAAGTACGCCCTTTGACCTTGATCATAAAAGGTTGAACTTGGCTCTTAGCAGGAATATTTGTTGATTCCTCAGATAAAGTTTGAGTTCTTCCTTTAACCTTGATTATCAGAGGTTGATCATTGACAGATTGGGATTGGATTCGTCCCTTGACTATGATCTTCAAAGGTTGCTCCTCTGGCAGATCTTCATTAATAGATTGATCCTCGGTAGGTGATTGATCTTCAGCCATATCTGATATCTCTTTCACATGCTCTTGTTTATAAAGCCTTGAATCAGAAAAATAGGCTTCGACACCCTTGAAGGGATTGATATCAGCAAACTCAGTTTTCACAACTCCTTGGGAATCCACATACTTGAAGCATTGGTGGAGAGTTGAAGGTACAATATTATGCTCATGAATCCACGGTCTCTCCAAAAGGATATTATAGGAGACGTCTGAGTTGATAACATAGAAAGTTACCATGGTTCGAAGATCATCAATCTGAATCTGCAGACGAATCTTCCCCAATGGCTTGCTCTTGCCAGAGTTAAAACCGACTTTCGTAGTACTAGTGTAAGTCAAATCACTAGTAGGGATCCTCAGGGGTCTTAGCATACTCTGAAGAATTATGCTAATTGAGGATCCGGGATCAATGTAAATCCTGTCAATTTCAGTGGATCCAATATACCCGGTGTAGCACAGAGGCCTGTCATGCTTGTTATGCTTCAACAGCATATCTTCTTGTGTAAAGGTGATGTTGGGAATTGCTTCCATCACACTATGATATTGTGGACATGACACTGGTATATTATCAGGAGTCTTGAGTTGAGCAAGCATGAATCTGCTTGAAGTAAAGCTTCACTCAAAGTCTCTCTGCTTTCTCTGGAAAGGCGAAGCAACTCAAATATAGATAGTCTAGCCGGAGTATTGGCTAACTGAGCTAGAATATCAAATTTGTAAGGCTTCATCACTACCCCCTGACTGGAAGCAGACTTTAATGGGACGTCGAAGTGTACTGCTTTCTGTTTCCCCTTTTCAACCACAGAAGGTTTAGCAGGAACAGAAGAGGATTAAGTTGGTAGTATCTCCACTACGTGTTCAGCTTCTTTGGAGGATCCCTCATGGTCTTTATGATACTCTTTTCCAGATCTTGTACCAGCAAAAGATTCTTCTTCAGACTCAGGAGAAGGAAGTACCATATTACAGGATTTTGTCTTCCCTTTCTTAGCCTTCTTCTTGTGTGGATTGTTATGAGGAGCTTCAGAACCCAATCCAACAGTAGAATTTTGACTTTGAATCTGTAAAGGAAGTCGTATTCCTTTATCATAATTCAAACCTTCTGCCTTTTGAAAGTCATAACCCATCTTCTTCATGAGATAAACAGATTGCTGACTATACAAGTGAGTGGGCAGTAGACTTTTAGCAAATGGTTCCTCAGAGGAAGAAGAAGGGATCTCTGTATCCACAGGAGAATGAGGAATAGATGTCTCTGTAACTATAAGAGGAGAAGGATTCGGGATACGAGGAGAAATCCCTGTCGGAGCTTTTTCATAAGCAGCAAAGACTTGTTGTGCCCGATATAAAGAAACACTATTCATGGCTAGCCACTGCTGATGAGTAAGCTTGAGCTTGGTAGGAGGAGCTAGACTTGGAGGACAGATGTTCAGTCCTTTCAGTCTATCTTCTAAAGAAAGGCCATCCCATAGGTGATCCGAGTCATCGGGATCTGGAATAACATGGGAAATTATGTTACAGGTTCTGAATTTCTTGCCATTCTTGGATTTTGAAGTTTTATCTTCACTTTCCAACTCAGGCACTAAGTCAGGATGTACCCACATGATTTCACCATTCTTTAGTGTAAGCGGCAGTAATCCTGCATTTTCTTCTCTGGCAGGCGGGATATTCACGATCTTCATCGTCACCTTCGGAATTGGAATAATTCCATCTGGGACTTGCTGTGGAGGAAAATCTCCGAACTGAAGAAAAACCATATTGGTCGTAACCGTATGGTCATCATTGGTTAAAGCAATAGCACCACCATTTATCAGCTCTTAGATTTTCTTTTTCAAGATATAGCAAGCACTGGTAGAATGATTAATGTATCTATGATAGATACAATATTTGGGATTATCAGTCAGATTCACCTCATTAGGCCTCTTTGGTTCCGAAATATGAAGTTTACCACTCTTCACCAGACATTGAAATATCCCTGGGATATCACTTTCGTCAAAAGAATAATCTTCCTTTGGCCTGGAAGATTCTTGATTGTTCGGCGTCGTTTTGTTCTTGGAAAGATTGACCATAAGAGTATCTTTTCCCCTCACATTACGATTGCCAAGATTATTACTAGGATTACTTTTCTTTCCTTTATCTTCTGAAGTAAAAATCATCCCATGCTCTCGAGCCAACCTACCATTGGTCTCGGCAGAAACTGCTGCTATGATAAACGAAGCCCAATCTGAGAATTGGGAACCCGTGAAAACAGCGATGGATGGTCGCAGATTCATCTTGCATGTATCAATCAATGCTGAATCTGGCATACCATGAGGCATCTTTAAAGTAGCCTGTCGGAAACGTTCGATGAACGTCCGAGTATCTTCTTTCTCCTTTTGTTTGATTTCTATCAAGGAAGACATGTTCATGTCCATACCTCCTTCATAGAAACGGGAGAGAAATATTGCCTTGAATTCGTCAAAAGACGAAATAGAATTATCGGGTAAACTACGATACCAGTCGTAAGCTGAACCTCTGGAGTTGATCTTTATGCCTCAAAACTTCAAACTGTGCTTTGAGCTCACGCACCGCTTGAATAGCTTCACTGGTTTGGGGAAGCACATTTGATTGAATGGTTGTTGGATGTACCGTAACCCCGACTGGAGGTGGTACATCTTCAGGAATGATAGGATCTGGAGATGCAGAATTCTGATTAACAGCCGGCTCTTGAGTATTCAAAGGTATTTCAGCCCCTTGACTATCTTGAGTTTGTGCTGCTACTGGTACTGGTGTTATTACCGTCGGTTGAGCAGTTTGCTGATTCAAAATTATCTGATACATACTTTACACCATGTTAAGCATATCTTTCAGTGATTGCCCAACGGCAGTGAGACATTGTTCTGTATTAGCAGATGACGTCTCTGGTTCATCTCCAACAGCGTAGGATTCAACCTCTCTTGAAGATACGGAAGGATTTGTATAGAAGTATGAATCCACACTATCGGTATCAGACTCAAAAGATTGAGTACCCCCAGCTTCTGAATCAGAAGTCTGCAATTGCCTTTGTCTTCTTGATCGAGTATTCTGATATACTCCTTCAAAGAAATCAAGAAGTATGTTGAACTGTTGTTGACCTGGAGTTTGGGACATGTTCCGTCTCGGACGTCGTCCTCTGTTAATATGAGATGCCATGTTGACTGATGCATATGACAACTCATCTTCTTGGTCTTCAGCTTGATGTTGAAGCGAATTAAAACTCAATCGATCAAAAATTGACCATTTTGAAGCTGAACAACAACAATTGATCACAACCTGGTGATATTCACAATGATGTTTTTCTTGGGGGAGTGTCACCGGAGATTGTGAATTCTTACGCTTTTGCATTAGCAATTCACGTAAGTCAGAAGGAGTGGAGGGAGTATTCTTCTTTATCACATTAGGGGTAGAAAAACGTTTAGTACCCTGTGTGTAAAGAAGATTACTAGCAGCATTCGCAGAACCAAATTGTACATTTCTACGCATTTGGAGTTGTGTGCGTAAATCTTGAGATTTTTGAGCACGAAGGACTCCATCTTCATGGCGCGTGATTTACAAGTTTGGTACTTTACGTAAAGCAGTATAAGAAGGTTGTTGGTGTAGGACAGAAGTTTTACCAACAACATTTTTACGCTGTATGCATTTAGGTACATTCACATTAGATGTGCAAACATTGTTGTGAATTTTATCTACACTGTCACAGACAGGAGACTTACATTTACGCGTAAAACGCAAAAATTGATTATCTACCACGTCACAGACGGGAGATTTTGTTTTACACGAGGAGCATAATTTGTGTGTGTCTACCACGTCACAGACGGGAGACTTATTTTTACACTCAGATGCATTAGAATCTGCCACATTACAAATGGAAGACTCATTCTTATGCCTTGAGCGTAAAACTTGGTTTTTACCCAGTGGGCGTAAAACCTGGTTCTTACGCAGTTGGCATGGAACCCGATCATCTATACCATCACAGACGGGAGACAAATTGTCACACTTAGAGAGCGACGCCGAAGTAAGGACTGCCTCGTTATGAACGGGAGCCCCTACGACAGGAGAGGGAAGAATTCCCTTGTTATCAGAAGCAACAGAGAGATCAGCAGCTACTTTAGACTTAGGGATCCAAACTTTTTGTGCTTTGCGAGACTTTTGAACATTGGAGCAGCGAGAACCACCCCCAGTTCGGAGCATTTCTTCGTAGGCAGTCTGGTCGAAATGCACAACCAGGGTCTTCTTGGTTGAACCGACCGAAACATCATCATATTGAGCAATTGCCTCCTCGTCAGAGGAGAAGGTATTCCCCAGCAGAGTTGCCATTTTTGTTTCACTTAACAAAATGCCTTGGAAAAATTGGCTTTTGAAAATAAAACGAGAAAAAGTACAAGAAGTACAAATTTGATTATGGGGAAGTATTGCTATGGAAGTCTGATTCGTAAATGATCACTTTGTTCCTTGGACCATATGATGATGATAAAAATCACTGCTTGAATTAGAACAACTGGAAGAACTAAGTCACCAGAAAGGTATCGACGCACTTGGGCACTGATGGCGAGGCCGAATGCTTTTCTGCTTTGCTTCACTCTGTTCTGAAAGAAAAGTTAAAGAAGAATGCTCTGGAGAATCAAAATCTCTAAGTTCTGATCTCTGTATTCTCTCCTGTCGCTCTCTCTTCTCTCCGTCCCCTTGTTATGAGAAAAATAAGTCTATTTATAGACTTAGGCTCTTGTGCGTAAAAACTCAGCAAAAGTTTCATCTTTACGCTAACAACTGCCACCCATGATCGAAGCCGTCCTCTGCATATGTTGACGTGTGTCCCATCACTTCAGTAAGAATAGGATGCATGTACACACGTTCTTTGAGAAGAATGGCATGAAAGCCACGTAAGCAAACCACGTTCCAAACCGGTGGAGGAGAATAGGGCGTAAAAATAGCCCCAATGTACTCTGAGCGTAAAGCAGTAGATTTGGCGTAAAATAGCCCTGACATAGACTTCCCGCGTAAAGTGGTTATTAAATAACCTTGAGCGTAAAAGCGGCTCAAATAGACTTTACACACACGTCGACTGTTGAGCGTAAAGGCTCGTATAATCTTCGTACGTAAAAGAAGCCGTAGTGTGAGCGTAAAGTAGCTCAATCCACACACTAAACGACAACGTTGGTCTCTGTGTAAAAACAAATCCCTTTGTGATATATGCCATCATTAATATCTCCATGTTAGAGTTTTCATTAAATACGAGATTTGACAGCTTTGTCCAGCGTAAAAGTGGCTGCTCTGTCCTTGGCGTAAAACTATGGGTGTAGACCCGAGCGTAAAATGATCAGCCTGCTTAGGCGTAAAGCGATTAGCCTAGTCTTGGGCATAAAGAGATTACCCGCTCTGCTAGGCGTAAAGCAGATCACTTATGAATGAGATGACTCTTTCTTTGAAGCACTTTTTACGCTTCTACAGACACCCCATTCAAGATAAGGTAATTATTCCTAAGGAACAAACTCAACAACCTCAAGAACCGATAATATTAAGATGGTCACAAGAGAAATGAGAAATATAATTTCGGATAATATTGTCATATTTCTCTAAGAACGTGAGGAAGACTGTGGATACTGGAAGATTATTGTAACACCCAGTTTTTCAGATGAGAGTAATTTTGAAATTTTGTAATTATAATTATTATTTATTGATATTTATTTCACATTATGATTTTTGGTGATTTTTAATAATTTTTAAACTATTTAAAATCTGGTTTAAGTCATGACTTGTGATTTTGATGTGTTGCTAGTGAAACCCTAGAGACTGCATGACTAGCCTAACCATGTCATTAGGATAATTTAATTATCATTTTTAGCCTAGGGGTAATTTGGTCATTTTGACTTATTTGAATTATTTGATGATTTATTGAATTGGTGAATTCTAGTTTGACTTTGACTTGTTGAGACCTAGTGGACTAGCCTAGAAGCTAACCCTAGCCATGGTGACCCTAGTCTAACTTAGGTTAACCTACTTTTAGTCATTAGAAACTAATTTTGGATTAGGAGGATTAGTTTAAGTGAATTTAAGTCATGGCTTGTGGTTTCATGAAATGACTTATGGCTTAATGATTTGATTGATCATGACTTAAGCCCATGGGCCATTTAGTAAACCCTAACCCTAATTATTGAGCTTATGACTAGCCATAGGGATCCCCACCCTATTTAAACATTTATTCATTAGGGCTTGCCTCTTTTTATTATTCCAACACTTGGAGAAAGAGAAGTATTTTCCCCCTTCCAAAAATTCCTATTTTATTCATTTGATCTCCTTTTTCATTCTAGTCTTTTGCATTGGGTTCTAATTGAAGTTTATGGACTGTTGGTGGAGAGCTATTTCAGTTTGGGATCAATTTGGAGCTATTTCAGTTTGGGATCTCCTTTTCCACCCTCTGTTGGTGGAGAGCTATATATATAGACTTGATGTCTTAGCCTATAGCCTATGTGTGTGTATATATATATATATATATATATATATATATATATATATATATATATATATATATATATATATATATATATATATATATATATATATATATTGAATATATGTCTTAGTGCCCTAGGATTACTAGCCTATGGTTAGTAGCAAGTTAGAATTGACCATTAGGTTTAGTAGACCTAGTTTGACTAGATAGTTGACCATTGTTGACCATGGTTGACCAAAGTCAACTATAGGTCAACCATGACCTAATTGACCTAAAAAGGGGCTTAGATGGACTTAAAGGGGACTAGTTTGACTAAGTTGACTAAACCATAGACTACTGACTAATTGGTTTAGGTTTGACCATATAGGTTATGTGGATAGTCCTAAGTAGATTAAGATATGTATGGGGTTAAGTGGGATACTTAGGAGTTGTTTCATGATTTGAGTTAGAATATGGGCTTAGCTTAATTATAGATTCAAGATTGGTATTTATATATATTATGTGTGATATACTTTGTATAGGTAATTGCAGTATAGTATCTTAGGTATTCTAAGACATGTTAGCCTATGGTTGGTTTTGAGTTAGCCTTATAGAGTTTGACTAGATGTTGACCATTAGTCAAGATTAACCTAATTACCTTGTTGACTAGTCTATGATTGACCAAAATCTTAGTTAGACTAAGGCTTGACCCTATATGGACACAAGTAAATAGAGTTGACTAGTTTGACCATATTGACTAGTATTTAACTAGTCTGACCATTATATACCAAACCCTAGATGACTTGACCTAGTTGACTATAATATTTGACTAGAGTTGACTTTAATCTAGATTAGACTAACCTAGACTAGTTTGACCTTGTTTGGCTTGGTTTGACTTTCTGTGACCTAGTTTGACCTAGACAGTTGACCAGCTTTGACTTAGAGTTGACTTTGACCTAGTTTGACCTAGACAGTTGACCAGGTTTGACTTAGAGTTAACTTTGACCTAGATTGGCCTATAAATAATGTAGATTGCATCATAAACATCATCTGTCTTATTTTAAACACATTATAACCTGTACTATTCTATTTAGGACATTGTGACTTCGGTGCAGACATCTGACATTGTACTACTCTTTTCAGAGTATCAGGCGAGTACATTCTCTGATAGTTCTCTCATTTAATTGTCAATTACTGTACTTCAGTTATAGTTAGTTTTATGTGATTCTCTGTTACAACACGTATGGATATTTCTGGATTCATATATGTGACACACATACCTTACTTATCTGGCCTCTATTACTGGAATCACTGGAATCATTCCGGAATCTATTTATGGAATTATCATATTTTGGTTGGACTCATCTCGATTCTCGTGTCGAATTCTAGATTCATTTGTATTGCGGGGTGGGAAAATATTGAGTAAGACATGTAGACATACCCCAAATCTGTAATCTCCAACTGGAATCTACTGGAAGCATTGCCATCTCTCGCCTGATCAGTGAAAGATGTGCCTGATTACCTACAGCCATTTACATGTCGATCTCGGTATTTTAAAACACACTATTAGAATAGCTGGACTCACTTGGATTCTTGATCACTACCTAGAATCATCCTTGTACTGGATTCATCTTGTATTAGATTCATCTCGTACTGGATTTATAGTAGTTTTACACTTGTTTTACATTTACTGCCTGGACTTATTATGTTACTTTAGTTCAGCTAGATTTATTTTACAGTCTTCATTGCCATCATTCTTCTCTTGTTTTAGTTACTTTACTTTTCTTGTATCTTACTGTTTCTCTATATTATCACCTAAATATAAACTACCATGTTCATCAATAAAACTGTCTATAACTGCTTTATAGTTCTCTGTCATTACTTGGGTTTTCTCGATGAGTTGTACTCGTTCCTGTCCTGACTGGACCTGTTGTAAATTTTACAGATGATTACCCTGAGGACACATGCCCTACATATTACTGACCAGGAGATGGCTTAGCTACCTATGGCCCCGACACTCAGGAGTGATCGGGAGATTAGCTAGTTGTTTGTTTAGCTTTCATGTTTTAGAACTGGAGTTGCATATAAGTTGAGTTTTGTAGTTGAGATTGTCTGAGATTATATTATTTTTATTTCTGTTATTTAGTCTTAGTTATAATCTTTTGTGTTATCATATCGTGCTTAGACTGTGATTGAGATTACATTTATCTATACTTGTCCTCCGTTCGGAGTTGATATATTGACAAGTACATTATATAATTGCGTGATTGGTTGGTTAGATAGTGACCTAGAACAGCGTTCTACTGCCGACACTGCGGCGTAGGCTGGGCGTTGTTACGTGCTCGTACCTGTAGGAGCGTAAAAAGTGCTTCAAAGAAAGAGTCATCTCATTCATAAGTGATTGGTTTTTACGCCTAGCAGAGCGGGTAATCTCTTTACGCCCAAGACTAGGCTAATCAATTTACGCCTAAGCAGGCTGATCATTTTACGCTTGGGTCTACACCTATGATTTTACGCCAAGGACAGAGCAGCCACTTTTACGCTGGACAAAGCTGTCAAATCTCGCATTTAATGCAAACTCTGACATGGAGATATTAATGATGGCATATATCACAAAGGGATTTATCTTTACACAGAGACCAATGTGGTCGTTTAGTGTGTGGATTGAGCTACTTTACGCTCACACTATGGCTTCTTTTACGCACGAAGATTATACGAGCCTTTACGCTCAACAGTCGACGTGTGCGTAAAGTCTATTTGAGCTGCTTTTACGCTCAAGGTTATTTAATAACCACTTTACGCGGAAAGTCTATGTCAAGGCTATTTTACGCCAAATCCACTGCTTTACGCTCAGAGTACATTGAGCTATTTTTACGCCCTATTCTCCTCCACCAGTTTGGAACGTGGTTTGCTTACGTGGCTTTCATGCCACTCTTTTCGAAGAACGTGTGTACATGCATCCTATCCTTACTGAAGTGATGGGACACACGTCAACATATGCAGAGGATGGCTTCGATCATGGGTGGCAGTTGTTAGCGTAAAGATGGAACTTTTGCTGAGTTTTTACGCACAAGAGCCCAAGTCTATAAATAGACTTATTTTTCTCATAACAAGGGACAGAAAAAGACAGAGAGACAGGAGAGAATACAGAGATCAGAACTTCGAGATTTTTGATTCTCCGGAGCATTCTTCTTCAACTTTTCTTTCAGAACAGAGTGAAGCAAAGCAGGAAAGCATTCGGCCTCACCATCAGTGCCCAAGTGCGTCGATACCTTTCTGGTGACTTAGTTCTTCCAAGTTGTTCTACTTCAAGCAGTGATCTTCATCATCATCATATGGTCCAAGGAACAAAGTGATCATTTACAGATCAGACTTCCATAGCAATACTTTCCTAGAATCAAATTTGTACTTCTTGTACTTTTTCTCATTTTATTTTCAAAAATCCAACTTTTGTTTGGCATTTTTGTTAAGTGAAACAAAATGGCAACTCTGCTGGGGACGACCTTCTCCTCTAACGAGGAGGCGATTGCTCAATATGATGATGTTTCGGTCGGTTCGACCTAGAAGACTCTGGTTGTGCACTTCGACCAGACTGCCTATGAAGAAATGCTCCGAACTAGGGGTGGTTCTCGCCACTCCAATGTTCAAAAGTCTCGCAAAGCACGAAAAATTTGGATTCCCTAATCCAAAGTGGTTTCTGATCTCTCTGTTGCTTCTAATGACAAGGGAATTCTTCCCACTCCTGTCGTAGGGGCTCCCGTTCGTAACGAGGCAGTCCTTACTTCAGAATTGCACTCAAAGTGTGACGATTTATCTCCCGTTTGTAACGGTGAAGATAATCAGGTTTCATGCCCACTGCGTAAGAATCAAGTTTTACGCTCAGTGGGTAAGAGCCAAATTTTACGCTCAGTACATAAGAATGAATCTCCCATTCGTAATAGGGCAGACTCTAAAGTTTATGCTTCTGAGTGTAAGAATCAGTCTCCCGTCGGTGACGTGGTAGACCCAAATAAATTACGCTCCTCGCGTAAAGCAAAATCTCCCGTCTGTGATGTGGTAGATAATCAATTTTTACGCTCCACGCGTAAAGGTAAGTCTCCTGTCTTTGACAGTGTAGATAAAATTCATAACGATGTTTGCACATCTAATGTGAATGTACCTAAACGTATGCAGCGTAAAAATGTCGTTGGTAAAGCTTCTGTCCTACACCAACAACCTTCTTATACTGCTTTACGCAAAGTACCAAATTTACAAATTACACGCCATGAAAATGGAGTCCTTCGTGCTAAATCTCAAGATTTACGCACACAACTCCAAACGCGTAAAAATGTACAGTTTGGTTCTGCGAATGCAGCAAGTAATCTTCTATATACACAAGGGACTAAACGTTTTTCTTCCCTAAATGAAATAAAGAAGAATAATCCATCTGTTCCTTCTTATTTACGTGAATTGCTAATGCAAAAACGTTAGAACAGACAATCTCCGGTAATATTCCCCCAAGAAAAACATCATTGTGAATATCACCAGGTTGTGATCAACTGTTGTTGTTCGGCTTCAAAACGGTCAGTTTTTGATCGTTTAAGTTTTAACTCGCCTCAACATCAAGCTGAAGACCAAGAACATGAGCTGTCATATGTGTCAGTCAATATGGCATCTCATACTAACAGAGGACGACATCCAAGACGGAATATGTCCCAAACCCCAGGTCAACAACAGTTCAACATGCTTCTTGATTCTTTTAAAGGAGTATATCAGAATACTCGATCAAGAAGACAAAGACAATTGCAGACTTCTGATTCATAAGCTGGGGGTACTCAATCTTTTGAGTCTGATACCGATAGTGTGGATTCATACTTCTATACTAACCCCTCTATATCTTCAAGAGAGGTTGAATCCTACGCTGTTGGAGATGAACCAGAGACGTCATCTGCTAATACGGAACAACGTCTCACTACCGTGGAGCAATCATTGAAAGACATGCTTAACATGGTACAAAGCATGCATCAGATAATTTTGAATCAGCAAACTGCTCAACCTACAGTAATAACTCCGGTACCAGTAGCAGCACAAACTCAAGATAGTTAAGGGGCTGATATACCTTTGAATATTCAAGATCCTGCTGTTAATCAAAATTCTGCATCTCCAGATCCCATCATTCCAGAAGGTGTACCACCTCCAGTAGGGGTTACGGTACATCCAACGACTATTCAATCAAATGTGCTTCCTCAAACCAGTGAAGCCATTCAAGCAGTATGTAAACTCAAAGCACAGTTTGAAGTTTTGAGGCACAAAGATCAGCTCCAGAGGTTAGGGATTAAGCAACCTTATCCTCCTCATTGGAATGATGTACCCTTTCCACCGAAGTTCAAGCCACAATCTATGGTTTTATTCGATGAAAAAGCATCTCCCAGTCAATATATCAATTACTTTGATATTATGACTGTACACCTGCAGAAAAATGATGCTCTTCTCACTCGAGTGTTCATCGGGTGCCTGACGGGTTCAGCTTACGACTGGTATCGTAGCTTACCCGATAACTCTATTTCGTCTTTTGACGAATTCAAGGCAATGTTTCTCTCCCGCTTCTATGAAGGAGGTATGGACATGAACATGTCCTACTTGATAGAAATCAAACAAAAGGAGAAAGAAGATACTCGGACGTTCATTGAACGTTTCCGACAGGCTACTCTAAAGATGCCTCCTGGTATGCCAGATTCAGCGTTGATTGATACATGCAAGATGAATCTGCGACCATCCATTGCTGTCTTCACAGGTTCTCAATTCACAGATTGGGCTTCGTTTATCATAGCAGCAGTTTCTGTCGAGACCAATGGTAGGTTGGCTCATGAACACGGAATAATTTTTGCTTCAGAAGATAAAGGGAAGAAAAGTAATCTTGGTAATAATCCTGGCAATCGTAATGTGAAAGGAAAAGATACTCTTATGGTCAATCTTTCCAAGAACAAAACAACGCCAAATAATCAGGAATCTTCCAGGCCAAAGGAAGAATACTCTTTTGACGAAAGTGATATCCCAGGGATATTTTAATGTCTGGTAAAAAGTGGTAAACTTCAGATTCCAGAGCCAAAAAGGCCTAATGAGGTGAATCTGACTGACAATCCCAAATATTGTATCTATCATAGATACATTAATCATCCTACCAGTGCTTGCTATGTCTTGAAAAAGAAGATCCGAGAGCTGATAAATGGTGGCGCTATCGCTTTAACCAATGATGACCATACGGTTACGACCAATATGGTTTCTCTTCAGTTCGGGGATTTTCCTCCACAGCATGTCCCAGATGGAATTATCCCAATTCCGAAGGCGACGATGAAGATCATGAATATTCCGCCTGCCAGGGAAGAAAATACAGGATTGCTGCCGCTCACATTGAAGAATGATGAAATCATGTGGGTACATCTTGACTTAGTACCTGAGTTGGAAAATGAAGGTAAAACTTTAAAATCCAAGAAAGGTAAGAAAGTCAAAACCTGCAACATGATTTCTCATGTTATTCCAAATCCTGATGACTTGGATCATCTATGGGATGGCCTTCCTCTAGAAGATGGACTGAAAGGACTAAAGATCTGTCCCCCAAGTCTAGCTCCTCCTACCAAGCTCAAGCTTACTCATCAGCAGTGGCTAGCCACAAATAGTGTTCCTTTATACCGGGCACAACAAGTCTTTGCTGCTTATAAAAAAGCTCCAACAGGGATTTCTCCTCGTATCCCGAATCCTTCTCCTCCCTTAACTACAGAGACGTCTATGCTTCATTCTCCTGCAGTTGCAGAGGTTTCTTCCTCTTCCTGTGCTGAAACACCTGTCCAAAGTTCACTGCCTATCCACTTATATAGTCAGCAATCTGTCCTTCTCATGAGGAAGATGGGTTACGACTTTCAAAGGGCAGAAGGTTTGAATTATGATAAAGGAATACGTCTTCCTTTACAAATTCAAAATCAGAATTCCACTGCTGGATTGGGTTCTGAAGTTCCTCGTAACAAGAAGAAGGCTAAGGGAAGAAAGACTAAATCCTGTAATATGGTACTTTCTTCTCCTGAGTTTGAAGAAGAAACTTTTTCTGGTACAAGATCTGGAAAAGAGTACCACAAAGACTATGAGGGATCCTCCAAAGAAGCAGAAGATATAGTGGAAACTCTACCAGTTCAACCTTCTCCTGTTCCTGTTAAACCGTCCGTGGTTGAAAAGGGGAAACAGAAGGCAGTACGCTTTGATATCCCATTGAAGTCTGCTTCCAATCAGGGGGTGGTGATGAAGCCTTACAAGTTTGACATTCTAGCTCAGTTAGCCAATACTCCGGCTAGACTATCTATATTTGAACTGCTTCGCCTTTCCAGAGAAAGCAGAGAGACTTTGAGCGAAGCTTTACTTCAAGCAGATTCATGCTTGGCTCAACTCAGGACTCCTGATAATATACCAGTGTCATGTCCGCAATATCATAGTATGATGGAAGCAATTCTCAACATCACCTTTACACAAGAGGATATGCTATTGAAACACAACAAGCATGATAGGCCTCTGTGCTACACTGGATATATCGGATCCACTAAAATTAACAGGATTTACATTGATCTTGGGTCTTCAATTAGTATAATTCTTCAGAGTATGCTAAGACCCTTGAGGATTCCTACTAGTGAGCTGACTTACACTAGTACTACGATAGTCGGTTTTAACTCTGGTAAGAGCAAACCACTGGGGAAGATTCGTCTGCAGATTCAGATTGGTGATCTTCGAACTATGGTAACTTTCTATGTTATCAACTCGGACGTATCCTACAATATTCTTCTTGGAAGACCGTGGATTCATGAGCACAATATTGTGCCTTCAATTCTTCACCAATGTTTCAAATATGTAGACTCCCAAGGAGTTGTGAAAACTGAGTTTGCTGATATTAATCCGTTCAAGGGTGTCGAAGCCTACTTCTCTGATTCAAGGCTTTATAAACAAAAGCATGTGAAAGATATATCAGACATGGCTGAAGATCAATCATTATCTGAGGATCAGTCTATTAATGAAGATCCGCCAGAGGAGCAACCTTTGAAGATCATAGTCAAGGAACGAATCCAATCCCAACCTATCAATGATCAACCTTTGATAATCAAGGTTAAAGGAAGAACTCAAACTTCATCTGAGGGATCAATAAATATTCCTGCTAAGAGCCAAGTTCAACCTGTTATGATCAAGGTTAAAGGGCGTACTTCTTGTACGAATGATCAAGAATCACCATTGATTGTTAATCTTGGCAAATCTACGCAGAAGACGGATGATCGTCCACTGTTGATTAATCCGAAGCGTAGCAGTCAAATCGTAAATGATGTAAATATTAATCATTCTGTACTTTTTGATATCAATAAAGATTTTCTTTTCGAGTATATGGCTGTCAAGTTTATCGAGAGAATGACTTTATCTTCTGATAATCAAAGTCATCGATATAAAGACGACATCGAGCCAGAAGAAACTTTATACATCGATCATAAGGAAAATTCTTTTCCTCCTCATATAGATGTTGGACCTTATGCTCAAAAGTTCCTAACATCTTCTCCTTATCTTCTACCTGTGGCCGCTTCATCACAAGCTTGCGTAACTTTTAGACGTCACGAAGAATCTTATTTCGTGATTCCGTCTAATAAGAAAAACAAGCGCCAAATTGTGTTTGGCCTGGCTAGAAATATCCATGTTGCTCAGGTAGATGAGCTGAAGGATAAAGACAAGGGAAGAATCCGAATTGACAAGTATAGTCAACAATCTATCAAGATTATCCAGAACATGGGATATGACTTAAAGACTATGCAAGGTTTCAATCAAGGCAAGGGTAGACGACTACCATTATATGGCGATCCGTTTTACCACAAGACTCGTCATGGGTTGGGATATAATCCGTCCCACGTGTTTTATGATGATATACAAGAAGAATTCTCTTCTAGCTCTTCACAATCATCAGATTTAGAGGAAATTCAATCTGAAGATGAATCTGGGCAAATATTCTCAGTCAATATGGTTCAAGCCGATGATGAATCAGAGCCATTTGAGAATGATCCTTGGGCTCAACAGATGGATACTCAATGGAAACTTCATTTTGAACAGCGACAGCCACCTACAGAAGATGAGGTTATCCAGATTGATGTTGGAGATAGAATTACGTCCAAACCAATATTCATCAGTAAGAATCTTTCTGAAGATGAAAAGGAAGAGCTGATAAAACTTATCAAAGATTACATTGACATCTTTTCATGGAGTTATGAGGATATGCCAGGACTAGATCCTAAAGTTGCTACTCATAAACTCAACATTTTGCCTAATGTCAAGCCTGTAAAACAACAGCAACGGCACTTTAGACCAGATATGATGGATGCAATTGAAGCAGAAGTCAAAAAGCTGATTACATGTGGCTTTGTTCGTGAAGAACAACATCCAGATTGGGTGGCCAATATTGTTCCTGTTATGAAGAAGAACGGAAAAGTCCGAGTTTGTATAGATTACCGAGATCTTAATACAGCTTGTCCAAAAGACGAATTTCTACTTCCCATTACTGATGTCATGATAGACAATACATACGGTTTTGAACGTATGTCTTTCAAGGACGGATTCTCAGGATACAATTAGATCAAGATGCATCCAGAAGATGAGAAGCATACATCTTTTCGAACACCCCTTGGGGTTTACTGCTATACGGTTATGCCGTTTGGTCTTAAAAACGTCGGTGCCACATATCAACGGGCTATGAGCAATATCTTTCAAGAACATCTACAAAAAATAGTTGAATACTACGTAGATGACATTGCTGTTAAAAGTCGGTCAAAGAATGATCACATTCAGGACTTGAAGACAGTATTTGAATTGATGCGCCAACATCAATTGAAAATGAACCCTACTAAGTCTTTCTTAGGGGTTTCTAGTGGCAAGTTTCTAGGATTTGTCATTACCTCTCAAGGTATCCATGTTGATCCTGATAAGGTTAAAGCAATCCTTGAAATACGTCCTCCTCGTAATCTGAAAGAACTCCGTGGCTTTCAGGGCCGTATTGCTTATATCAGAAGATTTATATCTAATCTTTCTGGGAGATGTCAACCTTTCTCCCATCTATTAAAGAAAGGGCTATCTTTCGTCTGGGATGAAGCGTGTCAAAAAGCCTTCAATGACATTAAGCAATATCTTACAAACCCGCCTGTTCTGGTACCTCCGGTGATAGGAAGACCATTTTTGCTATATGTTCGAGCCTTGGATCATTCACTTGGCGCTCTTCTGGCACAGAAAAGTGATATGGGTCATGAACAAGCAATATATTATCTGAGCAGAATGATGGTCGGAGCTGAACACAGATATACTCCTGTGGAAAAGGAATGTCTAGCTTTGGTTTTTGCCGTCCAAAAGACAAGGCATTATGTCACTAGACAGACTATTCATGTCATCTCCAGAATAAATCCCATTCGGATGTTGATGAGAAAACCGAGCATTCTTAATTCCAGGTTAGCTACCTGGGCGATGTTGCTCACTCCTTATGACATGATTTATGTGCCTCAAAAATCAGTGAAGGGCCAAGCGTTAGCTGATTTCTTAGCTGCTCATCCTATACCTGAAACTTCAAAGTTATATGAAGACATTCCAGACGAAGTAGTGGATTGTAACATGACTTTGAAGAATGATATATGGCAATTATATTTTGATGGAGCATCACGAGTGGGACCTAAAGGCAATATTGTCTCTGGGGTAGGAATTGTCTTGGTTTTTCCTGACAAAATGGTCATATATCGTGCCTATTCTCTTAATGAGCTATGCTCTAACAATGTAGCAAAATATAATACTCTATTGATTGGTCTCCAAGTAGCAAAACAATTGGATATTGAATTCTTAGAGGCTTATGGAGATTCTCAATTGATCGTTAATCAAGTTAGAGGGACTTATGAAGTCATAAATCCTGATCTCATCCCCTATCATCAGGTGGTAGTCGAGTTGGTCCTATCATTCAAAGGATTCTTCATTGAATTTGTACCACGTTCTCAAAATGTGGAGGCTGATGCTCTTGCCAGCTTAGCTGCAGACTTGGCTGTCCCAATCCAAAGGCAAAATACAATTACTTTATTGGACCGAGACTTGTTCTGTGTGAAGAGTAATCTGCATATTGAACAAAGTTATGTTACAGATCGGCAAGTTCCCAGCAGAAAGATTGGAGAACACCATTCATTGATTATGCAGTTCATGGGATTTTGCCTGAAGATCCTAAAGAAGCTGCATCAATTAAGAGACGATCGTTTCGATTCTATTATGATTCGTCTTTACATATGCTATATCGTCGTTCATATGACGGACTCTTGCTGCGTTGTCTCTCAGAAAGTAAAGCCAAACAAATACTGCATGAGGCTCATGATGGTGTCTGTGGTGCTCATCAACCGGGTCCAAAGTTGCAAGATCGTATTCGAAGAATGGGGTATTATTGGCCCTCTATGATAGCAGATGCTGTAGACTATACCAGAAGATGTAAAGCATGTCAGATTCATGCTGATTTTATTCATCAGCCATCTGAATTTCTATATCCTACAGCAGCCTCCTGGCCCTTCGAAGCTTGGGGTATGGACATCATTTGTCCTATTAACCCTCCTTCTGTCAAAGGACATCAGTTTATACTAGCTATAACCGATTACTTTTCGAAGTGGGCAGAAGCAGTCCCCCTTGTGGAAGTGAAAACATCTAATGTGATCAGTTTCATCAAGCACCATGTCATTTATCGCTTCGGGATTCCTCGACGGATAATTCATGACAATGGTCCACAATTTGCCAGTCAAGCATTTTATCGATTCTGTGACAAGAATCGAATTCAGAATTTGGCTTCTACGGCTTATAATCCAGCTGCTAATGGTTTAGCTGAAGCTTTCAATAAGACAATCATTAAACTTCTCAAAAAGTTTGTCTCTTCTAATAAACGTGATTGGAATGAGAAACTTGGAGAATGTTTATGGGCATATCGAACAACGGTCCGAACTCCTACTGGTTTTACACCATTTTTACTGGTTTATGGATGTGAAGCTGTCCTCCCATTGGAAATCCAGATCCCTTTTCTTCGAATTGCTATTGCTAATGAGCTAACTACAGAGAATAATGATCGCTTACGACTCCAAGAACTTGAAGGATTGGACGAGAAGCGTCTTCAAGCACAACAGCATATTGAGCTATATCAAGCCCGTATATCTCGAACTTTCAATCGTAAAGTCAAGGAGAGGGTATTCAAAGTTGGCGAGCTTGTATTAGCTGTTCGGAGACCAATGGTGATGACTCACAAAAGCAAAAGGAAATTCCTAGCGAAATGGGAAGGCCCGTATGTAATTGAGTCAGTGTTCTCCAATGGTGCCTATCGGTTGTCAAAACCCAATGGAGATCTACTCATGCTGCCGATCAATGGCAAATTTCTTAAGAAATACTATGTATAAAAAGAGAAGACAGAACAAAAATAAAACTTTTTTATTGTTCAAGATAAAAGATTAAGGACGAGGGCCACTCCCTTCCTTATTGAATACATAGTCAGCCAATGCATAGAAGTCATCGTTTCCTGAACCCATAAAATTTTTACAGACGGTCATCCTCAATGCTTCTTCTTCAGGAGTTTTTTCTGGCTCTACTAAGAAAGCAAGGATGTCTTGGGGTGGTTTGGGCGTAGAAGAACTGTTGTCTACTTCGGTCGGACCCGTCACTATTGGCTCAGCAGGGCATGTCTCAATGACGTCCTCAATGTTCCTGAAGACTTCATTCTTTTGCTGTACACCCTCGGAAGACATTTCCAATAGAGGAGTAGAAATAAGAATGAAATGATTACAGAGAATTCTCACATATTTATAGAGGAGGATTACTAATGAACTAGTCTCTGAAATTGAAAATGACTTTTCATTTCCGAAAAGACTCGTCCGTTCATGTTACTAGGTTCATCCATTTAATTATGGAATTGAATCTTCCTTTCTGTTCCCAAGAAATACATTGATTCGTCCACCGTTTTGACGTATATGCTCACAATATCTGTCTTCTTATTCCCCAGCTACCAAGGTTTGGTTAAGCTGACTTCTTGTTTCCTGGGAAAGGGATTTTATATCTTCTATTTTATCAATTGATTAGAAAGTGGGATTCGCTATTTATCATGTTTCCATGACCTCTGAATAAATATTAAATCTGCTTTCTTTTCCTATCTATCACTTCTATTTGACCTCTGCACAGATATTAATCTAATTTTCTTTTGAGTTCATATATGCTATTATGTCCATATTACCTCTGATAGTATCATATACTCTAAAACAGAAAATAAGATTTCATTTATCTATCATGTCCATATTACATCCAGATAGATACAAATCATTGATCATAGAAGAATCATCATTTCATTTCCCACATCATCAAAAAAGTCTATTACATTTCTTAGACTTTCTTACAAGTTATAATGGAAATCTCTTACATTCTTGGATTTTCATTTTATATACCAACGATAACCTAATAGAGATCTATTTCTTCTTTGATCTTCTTTGACGGGTTCGTTGTTGGTGGCAATTCCTGACTGTCTGAGCTGCAGTGGCAACCAGAACAGCAGGAATCAAACTCTGGTCTTCTCTCTCAGACGAGAGGAGAACCCCAGAGTATGGCAGCCTGAAGACGTGTTGCTGCCAATACAATTGGTGGATTAGTGGCGGCACCTCAAAGGAGATAGGAATGTATCCAGCATTGGGATACGATTCCTAGTTCTGCCGTGAAAGGAACTCTACTACCCGATCTCTCGGGGTAGAGTTGACTCCACCATCCAACTCTTCGTATATAAAGGCTCTTCCTACCAACAAAGGAAGACCCTTCTATCTCACGAAGAGTTCTGAGTTATCTGATTTGTGCGTCAAAAGCGCATGAGCTCCCTGATGTTGATGTCAGAAGAATGCTCCTCACAACGTCAAAATTGCCAATGTCGGTTCTGGAAAAGCTGCTCAGCCAAACTTTTGCAGAAAATAACAAAGAAGAAGTGCTTTAAACAGAAGTATTATCAGATGCGTATTAAACGCTAACTAAAAACAGATCACAAGGCTTTTTACGCCAGTGCTTTAGCAAGACTTTTACGCCAGTGATTCAGCAAGGCTTTTTACGCCAGTGCTTCAGCAAGGCTTTTACGCTAGTGATTCAGCAAGACTTTTTATGCCAGTGCTTCAGCAAGGCTTTTACACCGGTGATTCAACAAGGCTTTTACACCGGTGATTCAGCAAGGCTTTTACGCCAGTGATTCAGCTAGGCTTTTACGCCAATACTTCAGCAAGGATTTTACGCCAATGCTTCAGCAAGTTTTTTTTACGCTCGTCAAGAATTTACGCTCATGAATAGATGTTTTCAACAAAAAATTCGAAGACAGATATTTGCTTACAATCGGACTTACCATTTAAGTTGAATGGTTTGACTATAATAGTGGTTGAATCCACGTTTGAAGACTGGGCGTACAAAAGAACACCGTGGGAAAGCTTCGCCATCCTCATTTGTTGGAGAACAACATCACAGAAAGTTATCTTCAGAGGAATGAATACGAGAATATATGAAACATTCTCGGCTATTTATAAAGGCTGAAGAACTGTTGGGATGAGTGTATTTCGGAGGAAGATCCTATTTAAAGGCTCTCGTAACCACAAGACAGACGCCACGTGTCAGGTTTGTTTCTTGGGAATGAACAACCATAGAAGCAGTCAAAATAAGTGTTGAACAGTTCTATGTACCAACAGATGAGATTAACATCAGACTTTATTTATAAAAAAAGGGGGGAGTGGACCCCTACATATAAGAGAGTCGCATTACATGGAATATTATTTTCTTTCTCCTTCGTTGGGTTGACGAAGGGAGGCACCCAATTCGCGCATGTTGCGAATCCCAGAGCGACGCATCAGATTTAAAAATGCTTCTGCATCTCCTGAGCCTTCGTATGCAGTTGGGGGACCACCATCAATGCGATTAAAGACGGCAGGAGTTAATCCAAAACATTCTAAAAAGTTGCACGCCCGCTCGAAGTCAAGCCTGGAACTCGAAGCCTCTTTGTTGGTAATCTCGTTCTTCGGCGCCATGACAAAACGAGGATGAATGTCAAGGATAAAGAATTTGTCCGTATTTATACAAATCAAAACAACTCTTCACATTCCTCGTTGGAAACTGCTCACTCGGAAAGCTAAGGAGACATTCGAAAGTTTCGAGAAAGAAATTTACTATGACGGTCAAGTGTTGACTGACATTATTTTTCTTGAAAATTACGCCGACTGTTGGATATCCCCGCTTTTACGCAGATGACGGTTGCGTATCCCAAATTTTACGCTGGCAGATCAAATCTCAACTTTTACGCTTCTGTTCAAAGTGTTTCAAATTTTGGAGATATTTGAAAACTTTGAAGGGGGTCTTGTAGGAGCGTAAAAAGTGCTTCAAAGAAAGAGTCATCTCATTCATAAGTGATTGGTTTTTACGCCTAGCAGAGCGGGTAATCTCTTTACGCCCAAGACTAGGCTAATCAATTTACGCCTAAGCAGGCTGATCATTTTACGCTTGGGTCTACACCTATGATTTTACGCCAAGGACAGAGCAGCCACTTTTACGCTGGATAAAGCTGTCAAATCTCGCATTTAATGCAAACTCTGACATGGAGATATTAATGATGGCATATATCACAAAGGGATTTGTCTTTACACAGAGACCAATGTTGTCGTTTAGTGTATGGATTGAGCTACTTTACGCTCACACTACGGCTTCTTTTACGTACGAAGATTATACGAGCCTTTACGCTCAACAGTCGACGTGTGCGTAAAGTCTATTTGAGCTGCTTTTACGCTCAAGGTTATTTAATAACCACTTTACGCGGAAAGTCTATGTCAAGGCTATTTTATGCCAAATCCACTGCTTTACGCTCAGAGTACATTGGGCTATTTTTACGCCCTATTCTCCTCCATCAGTTTAGAACGTGGTTTGCTTACGTGGCTTTCATGCCACTCTTTTCGAAGAACGTGTGTACATGCATCCTATCCTTATTGAAGTGATGGGACACACGTCAACATATGCAGAGGATGGCTTCGATCATGGGTGGCAGTTGTTAGCGTAAAGATGGAACTTTTGCTGAGTTTTTACGCACAAGAGCCCAAGTCTATAAATAGACTTATTTTTCTCATAACAAGGGACAGAAAAAGACAAAGAGACATGAGAGAATACAGAGATCAGAACTTCGAGATTTTTGATTCTCCGGAGCATTCTTTTTCAACTTTTCTTTCAGAACAGAGTGAAGCAAAGCAGGAAAGCATTCGGCCTCGCCATCAGTGCCCAAGTGCGTCGATACCTTTCTGGTGACTTAGTTCTTCCAAGTTGTTCTACTTCAAGCAGTGATCTTCATTATCATCATATGGTCCAAGGAACAAAGTGATCATTTACAGATCAGACTTCCATAGCAATACTTTTCCAGAATCAAATTTGTACTTCTTGTACTTTTTCTCATTTTATTTTCAAAAATCAAACTTTTGTTTGGCATTTTTGTTAAGTGAAACAGTACCCTCACAGTGGGTGCGGGTCGTGACACATTTTTAGTGGCGGTCCATGCAGGTCGAGAGTCGCATTAGTACGATATCGTGGTAGTACGGCGACTTAGTTGTACTGCCGCGAGCCTGCAATAGGATTGAGGGATAGGCTTTAACGGAGAGGCGCTCAATCACAGTTAGAAAAAAAATTTATTTCAATTCATACCATCTTTACATCTTGCTGATTGTCTTCCTTGAAATTAACTGTCCTTCCTTGATTTATCGTTTCTATCTCAGTATTGATTTCTTATTTGATCTGTGTCTCCAGGATGGTTGAGACAAGATCACATTGCCCAGGACCGGGCGACGCTGCAGAGGGGTCTGCCACCTCTCGCCTTCAGCAGCCAGTTCCTGGTACCGCAGCCCCAGTCATGCCAGCTGGGGTCGGTGTTTCAGCAGCTTTCGGAGGGGCACCTCCACCAGCTGGGAGGCAGAGCCCGGTGCTTCCTGAGTTCCTTCTACCGCAGCAGCCTCCACCTGCAGAGATGGTAGATGCTGCTCATCTATTCTCCTTCGTAAAGAGGATTCTGGCGTCTCATCAGGGGCAGCAGCAGCGACAGACTACCAATTTTCGTTAGGGGATTGACGAGGCCCACCAGTTGGTTCGTACAACTGTGGAGATGTTGACTGCTCAGGGGGAGCAGCAGCAGCCTCGTCGGAAGGAGAAAAATATACAGGACTTTCAGAAGATGCATCCCAGAGAGTTCCTGGGCACAGAGGGCATTCATTATGCAGACGACTGGATAGAGCATATCGAGAAGATATTCAGGCTGGCAGAGATACCAGATCGACTCCATATCGAGGCGGCGGGCAGTCAGATGCAGGACTTAGCCCGTGCGTGGTACCAGACAGATCCCAAGGTGGGAGTTGAGGGCCAGACTTGGGCCCAATTCAAGGAACTGTTCAAGGAGCAGTTCTTTCCTGATGTGGCCTTGGGAGGCATAGAGGCACAGTTTGAGGGTCTGGTTCAGGAAAACCAGACAGTAGTTGAGTACGTCGGGGAGTTCTGTCGATTGGCCCGGTTCATAGATGACTTGACTGAGAAGACAAAGGCGAAGAAGTTTTGCCGAGGCTTGATTAGGGAGGTTCGGTCGCTGACTAAGAGCGACTGGAATGCTACCTTTGTGGAGATATTTTCTGGGGCTATGGTAGCAGAGGACGACCTGGGGTTGAAGCTGAAGAGGGGTCGTGACTTCCAGAGTGGTAGCAGCGGAGGCCAGGCTAAGAGGCCTCACATTCAGATTCAGCAGACCCGGGCACCAGTGATGGTTCAGCAGGTGCAGAATCAGTATCGGGGTTAGGACCCGAAGACGATCAGTTGTTCCTACTGCAGGAAGTTGGGACACACCAGGGAGCAGTGTAGGAAGAGGCTGAAGGTTTGCTATTCATGTGGGTCTGAAGCCCACCAGAAGATAGATTGTCCCTTTACACCTCCTTTTGAGGGAGCTAGGCCACCTGTAGCTCAGCACCAGAGGGGTGGAGCTTTTACGATGGCGGTCGAGGAGACCGACGCTGCAGGTGATGGGTTAGCAGGTTTGCCCTTCTCTTTCTTCCTCCCCACTTTCCTGTGTGATTCCATTAGTACCTGCCAGGATATTGTTGTGATTGCTAGATTGTGTAGCTACCATGTTCGAGACTGTAAAATCATGACCAGTAGGATTGTGTTGCTTCTACTTTGATTGATTGGGGGTTTAACCTAGGAAGGGTGCGATCATCTTAATTTCGAGGACAAAATTTCTCTAAGGGGGTAGGATTATAACACTCAGTTTTCCAGATGAGGGTAATTTTGTAATTATAATTATTATTTATTGATATTTATTTCACATTATGATTTTTGGTGATTTTTAATAATTTTTAAACTATTTAAAATCTGGTTTAAGTCATGACTTGTGATTTTGATGTGCTGCTAGTGAAACCCTAGAGACTGCATGACCTAGAGCCTAACCATGTCATTAGGATGATTTAATTATCATTTTTAGCCTAGGGGTAATTTGGTCATTTTGACTTATTTGAATTATTTGATGATTTATTAAATTGGTGAATTCTAATTTGACTTTGACTTGTTGAGACCTAGTGGACTAGCCTAGAAGCTAATCCTAGCCATGGTGACCCTAGTCTAACTTAGGTTAACTTACTTTTAGTCATTAGAAACTAATTTTGGATTAGAAGGATTAGTTTAAGTGAATTTAAGTCATGGCTTGTGGTTTCATGAAATGACTTATGGCTTAATGATTTGATTGATCATGACTTAAGCCCATGGGCCATTTAGTAAACCCTAACCCTAATTATTGAGATTATGACCAGCCATAGGGATCCCCACCCTATTTAAACACTTATTCATTAGGACTTGCCTCTTTTTATCATTCTAACACTTGGAGAAAGAGAGGTATTTTTTCCCCTTCCAAAAATTCTCATTTTATTCATTTGATCTCCTTTTTCATCCAAGTCTTTTGCATTGGGTTTTAATTGAAGTTTATGGACTGTTGGTGGAGAGCTATTTCAGTTTGGGATCAATTTGGAGCATTTGGCCATCAAGAAGAACACCCCCATTTGAAGCCTTTTCTTGCAAATTATACCTATAGGTAAAATCCTTTAAATTACATTATTATTTTAATTTCTTTGCATATTAGGCTAGGTTTAGGAGTCCCCTAGCTGTACCTCAAAATTGGGTAGATTTTGTGTCCGTTTGGTATCCGTATCGGACACATGTCATAGGGTATGTTAGGTGTTCGACGAAATGCCTCTAAGGATTTTATTTTCGATTTTTGCTAAACTAATTACATGATTTTGAAGCTCTTAATATGTAGATTCATTGTGTTGAACACTGAGCACATTTCTGTGGGAGATTCGTGTCCAAATCGAGCACGCATCGACGCACGACACTGCGCACTGGCCTCGTGCGGCTGCCCTGCTGCTCGGGTGCCATTGCGGACACGACACGATGACTCAGTGTAATGCCTGTGGTTCGTATTACGTATTTTGGAATACGTGTACGTATTTTACCTTGTATTGCATGATTCCTTGCTTAGTTTTCTTTATGGCTTGGTTTATTCTTGGTTCGGGTTGGCTTGGTTCGGTTTGGGGTTGTTTTTGGTTCATCATGGAACAAAGAGTAAAACCCTACCTACCACCACCACTACCATTTATTAATCCCCACTTCTTTCTCTCTCTTCATTACTCTTCTTCTTTCCTTCATTACTACTTCACCTACTAGAGAGAGAGAGAGAGGTCTAGGCAAGTACAACTTGTTTCATGGAGGAACTCTAATTTTATTACTTCATTCTCTTCCTTACAGTATTTTAACTTACTTTAATACTTGGCATTTCCACTTTTCATGGCTAGATTCTTGTAGATCTAAGTTTATTTTATTTTCAGAATTCTTTGGTTTTGATCTACTTAATCTTGTTATTGTCAAGTTTTGATGGTTTCCTGTTGTAGAGAATTTTGTTCTACCCCATTTTGACCTATAGAAGTTTGGATTTGGGCTCCGGATGATGGAGTTATGGAGCTTGAGAACTTGGCTCTAATGCTGTTCTTCTTCTCGAAATTTTGGAGAAGATGAACTGTGCTTGACTTGACCGCATGAATATTTCATGCGGCAAGTGTTCTCTTCAGCCGCATGACTGGAAGTACTTCGAGCCGCATGAGGGCCAAACTCATCTAGCCGCATAACTCGCTCAACCCCCAGCCGCATAACTCGCTCAACCCCCAGCCGTATAATACTCTGCACTTCTTGAGCCGCATGAGACGCTACCCTTTTAGCCGTATGCGCCCTCCCCCTTCCTGGCCGTATGGGACCCCGCTTCTTCCAGCCGCATAAATTCCTCTCCCCACTCAGTCGCATGCGCCTTTGCTCCACCTACCGCATGAGGTCGAACCCTGCTTGCCGCATGAGGCCCACCTGACTCTGGCCGCATATACTTGTTTGGTCGACTAGCCGCATGGATCTACACCTCCACCTGCAGCATGGAACTCACTCGACCCCAGCCGCATAATACTCCGCTCCTCTTGAGCCGAATAGGCCTTGCTTTCCGCTGGCCGCATGAGCCGCTTGTGTCTTATGGTCCCGCCAGCCGCATAGACCTGCTTCCCGCTTGCCGCATGAGGCTTAGCTTCTTGAGCCGCATGCAACCCACTTCCTCTCAGTCGCATGGCCCCTCCCTGTACCTTGCTTAATGATTAGTTATTATTATTACTTGATTATTACTGTTAATTCACGTCCTGTAACCTCAGGTCAACTTAGGTCTCCTGACTGAATGCTTGCACTATGATGCCCTGCACATGTACCTGAACACGATAGTGACCCGTCGTGGTGCAATTTTGACAAGTAAAAATGATATGACCTGATAGTGGCCCGTGGTGGCGCACTCCTGACGAGAACTCTTGACCTGATAACCCGACATGATATATCTTGATAAGCTGTTGCGACGGCTACCTGACATAACATGACCTGTATAAATAACCTGGACACCGTGGGCGATTGTGCTTGTACAAATAATCTAGTCCTGTCTTGCATCATGTCTAGGAGGGGACTCCTGAGTACCCCGGTCAGGAGTACCTACTGAAATGGACTAAGACTAATAACTAGATTAATACATTAGTCATAAAGAGATCTCACAGCTACAGGCAATCCCGTTACCTGGACGCGCCTGGGATCTGTAGCCTGCTGTCGAGTAGGGCACATTTCCAGCACACTGTCATGTGTTGCACCCTTCAAGCTACCTAAGGGTACATGCATTTTTTGGACGATGTACCCACCTGAATTCAACCCTAATCTTTCGACCTGGGTAACCTGGAAGGTCTGCAGGGCTTGTGGCTGTGGAATAATCTCACTGCATCTTGATAGTAACTAGGCTTGTGATAACCCTAGTTAGTTAAAGTATCAAACCGTAATTCTTGCTTGGCCGTGAAATGATTGGATGGAGTCTAATCAGTCTAGTCTTGCCTGGATCCTGTATAGATTATTGCAATGTCCTGATTTTCTTATATTATCTTGCTGATAAATGGGAGAAACCAAGTTCGGTTCAGACGAAGGGTTACAATTTCGGTCCTTTTTTGGTTTAAGGATTGTAACCTGGTTATCTGAATGGTCCCATGGTTATCTTACCGTATATCCCCGTGATGTTATATTTTCTCTAGTTTTACTATATATATTATTATCTTCTGTGCTAATTGCTGGTTTTAGTTCCTAAGTGAAGCTTCCTTTGTGGCACTTGCTCTTTGTCACCCCCAGTTTCCAGAAACAGGAGTATTTTTGTCATTTTCACTTTTGAATATTTTTGAAATTATTTATTTATTTATTGTATTATTTTGGGGTTGTTTGAGTCGGGTTCGAATTTCAACTCATTTCGACTTGTTTCGACTTATTTCGGGGACCTGGGGTAGTGTTAACCTTAGCGGGCCCACACACTAGTTAGCCATGGCCCACATGTTAGATATTTTAGTTAGTGACTAGGCTAATTA
The DNA here is from genome assembly GCA_029216955.1 of Iris pallida. Classification (NCBI taxonomy): domain Eukaryota; kingdom Viridiplantae; phylum Streptophyta; class Magnoliopsida; order Asparagales; family Iridaceae; genus Iris; species Iris pallida. Next base: position 10,282,761 of record JANAVB010033817.1, on the reverse strand, counting down.
TTTTGGTTAGGATTAATTTGGATTAGTGGTTTTAGGAATGACTAAACTACCTCCGACTTAGAAGCCCTTCCATGTATTAACTAATAGATTAGTGTAGGGGGCTTTTTGACCTTTCCTAATAGGACAAAACTGACCATTATGGCTGGCCACTTTTGGCATGGATAGGCACAAGTCACTTTATTATTTCCCCTTTCATTTCTCTCTCTTGTTCTTCCCCATTTTTTTAGAGAGCTTTCCCTAATCAAACCATCACCAAATCCTTCCATTTCTTCACCAAATCTTCATCCTTCCTTCTCCATTCAAGCCAAGGAAGGAGCTCCCCAACTTTGAGAGGATTCGGAGCTCGTTCGTGTCCTTTTGAAATCTCTACGTGTCGGTGTCGAGTCGGAAAGCTTTTTCCTTTGAATCTCTCTCCCGGAAGGTATAATCTCTCCTCTATCCACCCCAACATGCATATAGGATTATTTTGAACCCGTAGGAATGACCCCCATGGTTGTATCTCCATTTGTGTCCATTTCGTGTCCATTTGGAGGTCATATGAGTGTCCTTTGTGTTGTGCTTTGTGTCCATGTGGGAAACCTCCAATATTGGACACTTCTTGTGGTTAATATTTGTGTGAATGAATATTCCTATTTTAATTTCAGATTTTAGATTCCTAGAATATTGCTCTTAATGTTTTATATATTTATATATTGGTGTTATGTATATATATATATATATATATATATATGTGTGTGTGTGTAAAAAAAAAAAAAATATATATATATATATATATATGTGTGTGTGTGTGTGTGTGTGTGTGTGTGTGTGTGTGTGTATCCATATATATATATATGTGTGTGTGTGTGTGTGTGCATATGTATATATATATATAGAGTGTGGGATTGAGAGAATGAGAGAGTTAGAATGAGGGAGTGATATAAAGATTTTAGATAGAGAGTGGTGGTAGAGTTGGCTTTTGAATTGTGTGTGTGTGTGTTGTATAGAGAGGGGAATGAGGGATGGAATGAGAGAGGTGGAGGGGGCAGCCATTAGCCCCAATCCAACATCAGGCAGCCCCAAATGGCAGCAGCCATTAGCCTCAATCCAGCCCCCTAAAACTGTCCTAAACAGTCCACAAAATCAGCATTATAGCTGTCCCTATTCATTTCAATATACACAGCCACTTGGCCCTAAAACCTGTCCAAATGACAGCCCCATTCAGTCCCTATATCACCTACAAAATAGCCCACAAACCAATCCACAAATCAGCCATATATAAGTCCCGTATAAGCCCATGTTTGCACATCATTTCAGCCTACAAGTGACAGCCATGGACAGCCATGTTAGCCCCAAACAAGTCCTTAACACCCTACATTTCAGCCCATAAAACACCTCCAAATCAGTCCACATTTAGTCCCCATTTGGACAGCCACCAATCAGCCATAGGCAGTCCATTTAACCCCCACATTTCAGCCATCAATTCAGCCCCCTTTCATTCACACATTCATTCATTCAATCCACCATTCTTCCCTTTATTTTTCATCCATTCTTTATTAGTTCTTCATGCATATTCAGTCACATATTCTCCTCTTCATTCATTCATGCATTCATTCATTCATTCATCCACAAACTTATTTATTCCATTCATCTATTCATTTATTCATCCCCCTTTCCATTACATACTACAAAGTCCCTTGGTCCTATAGGTCTTGAGTTTGTATTGTGATGTGAGAATTATTAGAGGGTAAGGTAGTGTGGTAGGCTTGTTAGATTTAGTATTAGATATTAGTTAGTGTTGTGTTAGAAATGGTTTAGATAAGTTAGTATCCTAGTAGAGAGGGCTAACCTAGACACTAGGAGAGTGTGGGAGAGTGAACTAGGAAGGTTGGTAGAGAGTAGGGTGTGGTATCTCACGATACCATAGCGTATCATGACGATACCCTAAGGTAATGTTAGGATGACCAACATGGAAGATAAGATGGACTGGATGGGTTAGATACCTGGATTTTATGGTTGGTAATGACTAGATAGGTTAGTGTCTAGCTACCCTAAGAAGCCTAGGCTAGTATCCTGAGATCTAGAGGGATTTCCTTTATAATGGGCATGTATTGGTATTTACCTTGTGAAGGGTAAATATAGGTAATAGGGTATTGTTAAGATATTGAGTTTGATTTCTAAGATGGGCTTAGAAATACGTTGTCTTGGTAGGTAATGACTAAATGAGGATAGTTTAGGCTAGTCTTGACCTCCGTTGACTAAGAGTTGACTTTTTGACTAAAAGTCAACTTCAAGTCAACACTTGACTTAAAATTGATCGAAACCAAACCAGAGTTGACCAGTTGACTAAAAATCAACTGTTAGTCAACATTTGACTAGTTTGACCTAGGGTTGACTCAGTGTTGACCAGAGTTGACCAGAGTTGACTTTTTGACCAAAAGTCAACTGTAAGTCAACCTTTAACCCAGTTTGACCTAGTTTGACTTGGAAAGACTTCCAGTGACTCAGTATGACCCAGTATGAGCCAGTATGACCTAGTGTGACTCATTTTGGCCTAGATTGACCTAGTTTTGACTTAGACTTGCATTCATGACTTGAATTGGTTTTCTTTTTGCAGTATTTAGCCCTGTTTGACTCATATTATCTTATTTTAGGTCTGTGATCACTCTGAGCGTCTGTTCACCCTATCAGCTCAGGACCACAGGCGAGTACATTTATTAATAGTTTTCATTGTCTTGATATCTGCTATATCCGATTCAGTCGTAGTGTCTTACTTGATTTCCAGATACGATATTTCACGGACTAGTATATGTCGGATCCTGTCATGAGATGTTGTTTCCGGATTAATTGGTATATTGGTACATGACTCGATTTGTTACTTGTACTTGTATAGACATGGACTTGGGAGTGGGCTGATCACCTGCTTTTAAATCTCGCATCAGCTAGCTATGGCAGCAGTGGAGAGAGGTACACAGACTACAGTTCAGGGAGCACCAGTACAGCAGCAGGGTCAGGAGAGGCCCGGTACACACCTCCACTTCAGGAAGATAAACCCGTGGGAGTTCAAGGGTACCGAGGGTATCCTATACGCGGACGACTGGCTAGAGGATGTCCAGCGGAGTCTGGAGTTGGCAGAGGTCCCGAGAGGTCTGTGGGTGACGTCTGCAGCGAGCCAGTTCTTCGATATAGTGCTGACTTGGTACCGTACGGATCCGCGTGCGTCAGTGAGGGGATTGTCTTGGGAGGACTTCAGGAAACTCTTTAAGGAGAAGTTCTACCCGGACGTAGCCGTGTCAGCTTTGGAGGGGCAGTTTGCCAATTTGGTGCAGGAAAACTCGTCAGTGGACGAGTATGCAGCAAAGTTCTTCCGCTTGAGCAGGTTTGCACCCAGTTTGGTTCAGGATGAGGGGTGCAAGGCCCAGAAGTTCAGGAGGGGTCTCATTCATGCAGTGCTCACTCGTACATCTGGGCGACGAGACGCAACCTTCGAACAGATCCTTATGGAGGCTCAGATTGCAGAGGAGGACTTCGGCCTCAAGCCGAAGAGGAGCAGTGACGTTCTGGGAGCTAGTTCGAGTGCAGGGCCAGCGAAGCGCCCACACTTCCAGCAGAGGCAGTTTCAGCAGCAGCAGCCTCAGTTGCAGTTCCAGCAGGCATCGGCGCGTGCCCAGCAGCACCAGGGACAGGGCCAGAGGCAGGCCATCCAGTGTGCCTTCTGCAAGAAGATAGGGCACACCGGGAGGTCTGTAGATTGAGGCTGGCAGTTTATCTGTTCTGTGGAGCTCCAGATCACCAGATGAGGGACTGTGCTGCCCGTGCAGTCAGACAGGCAGGCCAGGATAGAGTGCGGCAGGCTAGAGGAGACCAGCAGGGGCGAGCTTTCGCCAAAATAGTTGAGCCCACTCAGGCAGTAGCAGAGCATATAGCAGGTTCCAATCTTTCGAATCTCCTTTCCGCATTTTGCCTTCGTAAACTGTCTTGAACTTCGATTCTATCTGTTCTTTGATCGTTTGATAAAATTGTACTTGTGATGTGAATTCCTTCTGAGATAAGTCGTATGGGCTAGGTCGGCTCGATTATGAGATTTAGAATCTTCTAGGGTCATGCTAGCAGGCAGAGTGAGGACATATAGTCGGACTATGGACGTATCTCTCGGGTGTGAGAATTTACGATTTTCGCTGCCAAGCTAGCGGCAATGCAAAAATTTTAAATACCATAATTCTAGAGGTATGTACCGTAGTTGAGGACTCTGTGATTATCGTAGCCTTGCTTACTGGCATGACAGATATTCTGAGTATCATGATTATTGGACAGACGCATACGATTATCGAATTGCATGAATTTTCTGTGTTTACTTTGCTTTAAGTTTTTAGATGATTCTTTTAAGGTGGATAGACTTATATTTGAGAGTAATTTTAAAATTTTTAAAATTTAGTCATTTAATTCCTGCTTTGATTTTTGAGATTTTAATCATTTTAAATTTTAGCCATGACTTGTGAATTTGAGATTTTACCATTGTTGGTTTTAATTTCGAGGACGAAATTTTTTAAGGTGGATAGATTTGTCACCCCAAGTTTCCAGAAATAGGGGTATTTTTGTCATTTTTCACTTTTGAATATTTTTGAAATTATTTATTTATTTATTGTATTATTTTGGGGTTGTTTGAGTCGGGTTCGAATATCAACTCATTTCGACTTGTTTCGACTTGTTTCGGGGACCCGGGGTAGTATTGACCTTAGCGGGCCCACACACTAGTTAGCCATGGCCCATATGTTAGATATTTTAGTTAGTGACTAGGCTAATTATTTTGGTTAGGATTAATTTGGATTAGTGGTTTTAGGAATGACTAAACTACCCCCAACTTAGAAGTCCTTCCATGTATTAACTAATAGATTAGTGTAGGGGGCTTTTTGACCTTTCCTAATAGGACAAAACCCACCATTATGGCTGGTCACTTTTGGCATGGATAGGCACAAGTCACTTTATTATTTCTCCTTTCATTTCTCTCTCTTGTTCTTCCCCATTTTTTAGAGAGCTTTTCCTAATCAAACCATCACCAAATCCTTCCATTTCTTCACCAAATCTTCATCCTTCCTTCTCCATTCAAGCCAAGAAAGGAGCTCCCCAACTTTGAGAGGATTCGGAGCTCGTTCGTGTCCTTTTGGAATCTCTACGTGTCGGTGTCGAGTCGGAAAGCTTTTTCCTTTGAATCTCTCTCCCAGAAGGTATAATCTCTCCTCTATCCACCCCAACATGCATATAGGATTATTTTGAACCCGTAGGAATGACCCCCATGGTTGTATCTCCATTTGTGTCCATTTCGTATCCATTTGGAGGTCATAGGAGTGTCCTTTGTGTTGTGCTATTGTGTCCATGTGGGAAACCCTCAATATTGGACACTTCTTGTGGTTAATATTTGTGTGAATGAATATTCCTATTTTAATTTCAGATTTTAGATTCCTAGAATATTGCTCTTAATGTTTTATATATTTATATATTATTGTTATGTATATATATATATGTGAGTGTGTGTGTATCCATATATATATATATATGTGTGTGTGTGTGTGTGTGCATATGTATATATATATATATAGAGAGAGTGTGGGATTGAGAGAATGAGAGAGTTAGAATGAGGGAGTGATATAGAGATTTTAGATAGAGAGTGGTGGTAGAGTTGGCTTTTGAATTGTGTGTGTGTGTGTGTTGTATAGAGAGGGGAATGAGTGATGGAATGAGAGAGGTGGAGGGGGCAGCCATTAGCCCCAATCCAACATCAGGCAGCCCCAAATGGCAGCAGCCATTAGCCTTAATCCAGCCCCCTAAAACTGTCCTAAACAGTCCACAAAATCAGCATTATAGCTGTCCCTATTCAGTTCAATATACACAGCCACTTGGCCCTAAAACCTGTCCAAATGACAGCCCCATTCAGTCCCTATATCACCTACAAAATAGCCCACAAACCAATCCACAAATCAGCCATATATAAGTCCCGTATAAGCCCATGTTTGCACATCATTTCAGCCTACAAGTGACAGCCATGGACAGCCATGTTAGCCCCAAACAAGTCCTTAACACCCTACATTTCAGCCCATAAAACACCTCCAAATCAGTCCACATTTAGTCCCCATTTGGACAGCCACCAATCAGCCATAGGCAGTCCATTTAACCCCCACATTTCAGCCATCAATTCAGCCCTCTTTCATTCACACATTCATTCATTCAATCCACCATTCTTCCCTTCATTTTTCATCCATTCTTCATTAGTTCTTCATGCATATTCAGTCACATATTCTCCTCTTCATTCATTCATGCATTCATTCATTCATTCATCCACAAACTCATTTATTCCATTCATCTATTCATTTATCCATCCCCCTTTCCATTACATACTACAAAGTCCCTTGGTCCTATAGGTCTTGAGTTTGTATTGTGATGTGAGAATTATTAGAGGGTAAGGTAGTGTGGTAGGCTTGTTAGATTTAGTATTAGATATTAGTTAGTGTTGTGTTAGAAATGGTTTAGATAAGTTAGTATCCTAGTAGAGAGGGCTAACCTAGACACTAGGAGAGTGTGGGAGAGTGAACTAGGAAGGTTGGTAGAGAGTAGGGTGTGGTATCTCACGATACCATAGCGTATCATGACGATACCCTAAGGTAATGTTGGGATGACCAACATGAAAGATAAGATGGACTGGATGGGTTAGATACCTGGATTTTATGGTTGGTAATGACTAGATAGGTTAGTGTCTAGCTACCCTAAGAAGCCTATGCTAGTATCCTGAGATCTAGAGGGGTTTCCTTTGTAATGGGCATGTATTGGTATTTACCTTGTGAAGGGTAAATATAGGTAATAGGGTATTGTTAAGATATTGAGTTTGATTTCTAAGATGGGCTTAGAAATAGGTTATCTTGGTAGGTAATGACTAAATGAGGGTAGTTTAGGCTAGTCTTGACCTCCGTTGACCAAGATTTGACTTTTTTGACTAAAAGTCAACTTCAAGTCAATACTTGACTTAAAATTGACCGAAACCAAACGGAGTTGACCAGTTGACTGAAAATCAACTGTTAGTCAACATTTGACTAGTTTGACCTAGGGTTGACTCAGTGTTGACCAGAGTTGACCAGAGTTGACTTTTTGACCAAAAGTCAATTGTAAGTCAACCTTTAACCCAGTTTGACCTAGTTTGACTTGGAAAGACTTCCAGTGACTCAGTATGACCCAGTATGAGCCAGTATGACCTAGTGTGACTCAGTCTGGCCTAGATTGACCTAGTTTTGACTTAGACTTGCATTCATGACTTGAATTGGTTTCCTTTTTGCAGTATTTAGCCCCGTTTGACTCATATTATCTTATTTTAGGTCTGTGATCACTCTGAGCGTCTGTTCACCCTATCAGCTCAGGACCACAGGCGAGTACATTCACTGATAGTTTTCATTGTCTTGATATCTGCTATATCCGTGTCAACCCCTTGACCAATTTTTCCTCCTAGATTTTTTTTCCCTTCTTTATTGTCCAATATATAATTGTCATGATATGTATATATACACATGGTGTATTACTTAATAAATCAAAAGAGGACCTGTGAGTAATAAAAGCAATTCAGGGGCCTTAGTGCAAAAGTCCCTATTCAAATTTCATTAAATCCTGTGCTCGAATTCAAATTTGAATTCGGATAAATCTCACCAAAGATTTGGATGAGGGCGAATCAACCCTTTCGATCTCCTCCAAGCAATCGAAATAGATAAATAGAAGAGAGCTGGTGCCCGATTCCACCATCCACTCATCTATTCCTCAAGAACCCTAATCCCTTCTACCGCCGCTGTCTTCCTCAAGCCGAGATCAATTTCGAAGAATCTGTGGGGAAGAGGCATTTGAACTTCTCGACAGGTAATCATCTTTCCCACGCTTCCAGATCATTCTATTCCTTAGAGTTCAATAACTCTCATCTTGTTCTAATGAGAATTTAGGTGTTTGCCACAAATCCTAAGAAGTAAACAAATAGATGGTAGCAGAGATGTGCACAGAGTAGATGTTTGACTAGTAAATTAATAATAGGTTGGGGATACACCAGTCAAGAACTTCAAATAGTACAATATTACTCTGAGCATCAGAGTATTGTTCCAGGAGAACAGTGTGGGGGCCGGACTCTCCACTGCTAGGGCCTATGCATACACAGTATGGGCTACCTAGAGTATCATGAAGGTTTTACTCCCTGTTTTAGTAGGTTAGATACGAGTATATGGTGACCAGTTGGAAATCCTCGGAGCATGAAAGATTGTATGCCCTATAGTTAACTCATGATATATCCAGGTATCAGTTAAACGCTTAGAAACATGGGACCAAGTATCCTTGTAGGCAAACCTTCCCCTATGATTTGAGTATCAGAGCTAAGCGCCGAGCTCGGGTCCCTATGAACCTGTCTCGTTAAGGTTAATCTCGGAGAACAGGGTACGTAAGAGGCCGAGTTACATTAGTGGAATTTCTAATACCACAAATTTATCTATATAGATCACTTATTATCAGGGAGACCTGGAAGCACATGGAGTATCCGGAGCCATTTTGGGTACTGATGGCAGATACGCCAGGTTGGGCAGGTTCTAGTTGTGCCCTTGTGTGATTCCATTAGGACATCATATGAACCAGGTTGCAATAGGGGCAGTAGGGAGTCGAGAGACCTACTAGTATCATGTCCGACCCTGGCATCTAGTGTAAATTCTCTTTCTCAAATTTGTGAGCAACTGTCACTTGTCTCAGAAAGAGAAAGCAAGGAAAGCTTCTGGCCCATGATTTCTATCCTCGGTCGGTATATGTCGAGTCACAATATTCATTTCATATGCAGGAAGTATTTTTTTTTGCAAATGCTCATCTTGTCCGTCCAGCAAACATGGTAATTGCTCATGTTTAAGCACCTTGGAGGCCTGATAAATTGTTGTGGTTCTTTGTAAGTATCAACAGAGTGTTTTTTTTTTGCCCAAAACCGCAGATATACTCTTACCCTCGGTTGGGCAATCTTGGTTCACACTATTCGTTTCACAAGCAGGAAGTATATTCTCTTTCCCTGTAAACTCGGGTAGCAGATGAATGCTCGATGCCAGGTATCAGTCTTATACTTGACCCAATAAGTAATTACCAAATGGGTACTGGGTGGCCAGTATCAGATTTATGCCCAACCCCAGTGAGGATTGCCCTGCATTCCTCTATCCAATGACCTGTTCTGTCACTTGAAGTTCATCCCTTTTGAACAAAAACTTCAGACCCACTTCTCAAATCCGATCCCAATACTTTAGATGTCCTGTCCTATATTAATTTATTGTCCTGTTGAGTTGATCAGTTACGGACTGAATGTTCATCCATAGTTAATTTATGAGCAGTCTTCTCTTTTGGTTGATTTAGTCTCCCTTAGTTCAGAGCATTCAAACAGGCTCACATCAGTTCCTATACAGTTTAGAAGGTCACATTAGGGTATCGAAAAAAGAAGGAAGCCCAATGTATCAGTCACTAGGTCAAGTATCACAGTCGAGTAGCACAACAAATATTAGTTTATCTGCTGTCAACTACAAATAAGACAGTAGCACATAGCAAGTGAGTATGATGCCATAGGCAGCATGTAGGGTTGAAAACAGACTAATTCTATAGGCCATACCCCTTGAAGGTTGACAAGGACCCTTCCCATTGTCCATTAGGCTATTGACAGGTAGGCAATAACCTGTTTTAACCCACACCATGGTATAGGCGCCCACTCTGTCAGCAATAACTGCTCTGCATCCTAGGTCCATTCACAGGGGAATACTCACACTAGGGAGCAAGACACTTGGGTACATTAACTTGTCCACTACAGTTGAGGCCATTCACTACATTCCTTTGTTTTGCCCATATTGTTACGAGCAACCATATACATATATTGGTTCTGTCCATTTGATCTATCCCCTACATTAGTTGATGTATGCATAGCTTGGTAGAATCACTTAACCATCTGTCTATGGCAGCCATATTTATATTGTTGTTCAGTCATCTTGTCTTACCTACATGTTCAGTCTAAATTGTATATATATGTCCATTGTTTGTATTTGGTTCAGTCCTTACATATCCTGTCCTGCATTAGTTAGGTTCAGTCCTGTTTGTTAATTTGCTTCTGTCCATTATTCTTTTATGAGGGACTTTGTCATATGACAGCCATGTAGAGTCCATATTGTATCAAGTTCCATTGGTTCAGACCACAAGAGATTAGATAGGTCCATATCTTTCTTTTGTATAGGCTATTACTGTTTTGTCCTGCCTAGGTACTGTTCTGTATGTATGTGCAGTCCATTTTGGACATGGCTCAGAACTTGTTCACTATATTTTTTATTGTGCATACCCAAGTGTGCTGTCCTGCATTCAATTGACCTATCCATCTTGCTATGTGCAGTCACTTGGGTATGGCTCACAGGTACACAGGTACCACTGTACAGGCTAAGGTATGTATCTGATGGGTATCAAGCCTAAGTGTATGTTTGGGTACCATAGTATCTGTTGGTTTTCTCTGTACACACAAGGATGCCTATGTATGTTTGGGTAGCAGGACACTTTGAATCTGAATAAGGACTTGGGGGTATGTCCTACTGATGTCAGGAACATGAAACATGGTATACCCCATGACCCAGGATATCCAAAGGATATCCAACTGAATGCAACATCATGGGGTTCATGACTGATGTGCTGATTAACTCCAAAACTGATCTGGGCATCAGTTGAAAGCTAAGGTGTAATACCAAAACTGATTGGGATATATCAGTTAATAAGAATTGATTGGGATATTAGTTCAATAGGAAATGTTAATAGATATTGTACTGATCCTAGTGGCTAGGAGATAGGTAGACCATTCAATTGATTCATTTACTTCAACCATTTCCATTGTATTACAGTCTTTTGTCCTGCCCCTACATTGCATTACTACTTGACCTGTCTACAACTGAGGAACAAATTCATTTCCTTGGCAAATCAATACACAACATATGAATCACCCCAGTAGATAAGAGGGTAGCCTAGAAAACAGGGTGATAAGTAAACCTAGATCATCTGTTCCAAGGGATAACTTAAGCATAGGGGAAATGACCTAGAAATTCCATGAACTAAAATAGGTAAACTAGTTTATACTCTTCAACATTGTGTTTGATTCCATGAAACTCATAACAGGTTATTTGGGATCTCCATACGGGTTGTGATCCGTTACAGCAGCTCAGGACCAAAGGCAAGTATACCTTGCCTTTCTACACAGCTTTATTTACATGCACTGTCTTTATTTATTATTCAGTTTTTCTCATATTATCAATATGTATCGTTCATATCCTGTTCATATATTGGTATCATTGATTTGTAGACCGTGTTCACAGTTAGCCTTGCGTCTTATTGGTCGTGCCTTGATTGAGTCATGCCTCCATGTCTTGAACCTTGAAGCTAACCTGCGAGTCCACGATAGGGACGAGGGTTAGTAGTTATTGGTCCACACCTGCGAGTCCACACTAGGGACGAGGGTGATGCTAATCTGCGAGTCCACACTAGGGACGAAGATTAGTAGTAGATGCTAGCCTGCGAGTCCACACTAGGGACGAGGGTTAGTGGTATAGGGTTACGCCTGCGAGGGTGATGCTAGCCTGCGAGTCCACACTAGGGACGAGGGTTAGTAGTAGGGGCTAGTCTGCGAGTCCACACTAGGGACGAGGGTTAGTAGTTCAAACTTGCGAGTCCACGCTAGGGACGAGGGTTTGAGTATTCATTTCGGTTATCCGTTGACACCTTGACATGAGTTCTATCGTCCTCGTTCAGCAGTTCATTTATGTGTAGACAGTGCATAGATTCGTGCTTTATTCATTGCTCAGTTTTACTTGTGTATTCTATATTTTCTCCATGCATAATAAACTGTTAGAAAGGCTCGTTTTTATGTATCTTGCTAGTCCTCTGAGGACCTGATGATCTCTTCAGGTTAGCCGGGTTTGAGTTAGGAGCAGACCAGAGGGTTGAGCCAGCATCAGATCGCATCGCTTGCACTTGAGGAGGTCTAGATTAGCAGTTTTTATTCAGTTAGTTACTCCATGTATTCTTTCATTTTCTTTCGTCTATTGGTAGTGGATTTGTGTCCACCGGACGTGACAGTGATTCTTGATATTCAGTTTATTCATTATTATTCAGTTCATGTCTTTTCATTAATCTTGATTGTGACATGATTCTTTCTGTGGATGAGATATAGTTTTCCCGTGATTCTAGATTGCCGTGACTTGAGTATAGACAGCGTACTACCGCCGACACTGCGGCGTAGGCTGGGCTTGGACACGTTTCGTATCCGAAAAGCGGATGCGGGTCGTGACAATCCGATTCAGTCGTAGTGTCTTACTTGATTTCCAGACACGATATTTCACGGACTAGTATATGTCGGATCCTGTCATGAGATGTTGTTCCCGGATTACTTGGTATATTGGTACATGACTCGATTTGTTACTTGTACTTGTATAGACATGGACTTGGGAGTGGGCTGATCACCTGCTTTTAAAGCTCGTATCATGACGTGTTATGTCCGGATCCTTTATACTATTCGGGGATGAGGATTTATTAGTGGTTGTGTGATCAAAATACCCACTTGTTGCTTCACACTTGTACTCGACACTTGTCCATAGCTACTTATTCACAACTTTCCATGGTGACCGGCCTTATCTTCACACTTGTTGCTCATACTTGATATTTGTTCGTAGCCGGTCGGATGGAAGGTCTGAACATGTTTTTCCCAAGCCGATCACATGACGCACTAATAATTCAAGGCACCTTTCATATTTATTATCTGTGGTGACTAAGTTCTATTCGGGAGAAGGGTTACAGCCCCAGTCCTTGTTTGGTTTAGGGGTTGTAACTCGACTTTCCGAACAGTCCCCAAGTCGTCCTATATACATTCATATTGTCGTCATTTTCAGTACTCACACCATTATATATATTTTCAGTTGATTTTGTCTTATATTTCATTACACTGTCTCTTATAGAATTTATCAATTCATATGGAACTGCTGTTGGTGTTTGTACTTGCTCATTTTCCTGACAGGATACCGTTGACAAATTTTACAGATAATTCAGAGGCTGATTGCCCGACCTACTATGGGGTTGAGTCTGATGGGTTAGAGTTAGACCGTGGCTTATTGGTAGAGCCACTAGACTTTGCTCACCCTGAGTAGCATAGTTAGTTAGGTTTGCCTGGCCTGCGAGCCAGCTAGTACATTTCAGTTTGTAGTATTTTTATACTTATATTTTCTGAGACTCTGATATTTGTGTATAGCTCTGACTTGTGGATCTTGGACTCATTTCCTGTTTTATCTATCGTATTTTCCCTTCCATGCTATCTACCTTAGTTTGATATATGTGATTGAGAATGTATTGCTATGTCACCTCCATTCGGAGTGTATATACTGTACAGGTACATTTACCTATTTTAGTCGTAGTATTTACAGACCCTATATACATCGTTCTACCGCCGATACTGCGGCGTAGGCTGGAAGTAACCACGTGTTTGTGCCCCTCTTCAGGGTGCGGGTCGTGACACTCTTTCTGGGTCTGACCCAGCTGGTTTTGTATGGCCAGATTTCGGAGCAGCTACAGAGGATCTACCGACTTTCTAGCCCGATGGTGACCACCAGGCGTAACCAGGGCAACGAGTGGGTTATTTTTGGCTCTCCCACTCTATTGTAAACATATTCTTTTGAGGCGTTTAGCCGACGAGTACCTATTTAGCTCGATTGCACTGACTTACTGTCTGCCTATGGGCTGTGACATGATTGACAGATCCTAGGGTTGATCATGTATGACTAAAACTCTTGCTAGTCCTAACATTTGGTAATGACTAGCTTCATGATCAACTGAATATGTAATATTTGGGACGTCTTACTATTGTATATTTGGTGATCTTACATCTTGTAACATTTACTTACTTGCTTGTGATTGAGACACTAGGCTTGTTCATGACCTTAAGAGACTGTTGGCTTGTAGTTAAACCTCATGTATCAAGACAGCCGTGACCGTATAGCGAGATGGATTCTATTTCATATACGTAGCTGGCTATGTCTGCCCCCGCTCTCCAGTATTCTGGTTCTGGGGTGTGACATGGTTTAAGTGGTGGCCCATACAGGTCTTGTAAATCAAGATATGTGAGGGTTTACCGAATAGATGTCTCAATCAGTATTCGCCCTTGATCTCTGCTCGTATCTTCTGAATCCCTGGATTCTTGTCCTGATTATATGCTTGTATCATTGATCTGTCCTGGTCCTTCCTTATTGTTCCCTATGTCGTCTTCTTCAGCGGCATCGTTCCTGGACCTGCCGGTCAGCAAGGTGGAGCATTTCCCGTGGATCAGCAGCAACCCGGAGATCAAGCCCAGCATTCGGGAGTAGCCTCCAGAGTCGTGCCTTCTGGCGGAGAGCCATCAGTCCAGCCAGTTCAGCCTGCCGAGCCTGATGATGGTGTTGGCCCAATGATTACATCGTGTTTTTGAATATGGCTAATCAGTTAAGTTTAACATAATGATGTCACTAATATTCATATACTCACTATCATGTTGCTACTTAAACTTAGCATTGTCCTAATTATCCTATATTACATTGCAATGCTTGTATCGTACTGCAACATATTTTGCTGGCCTAACATGTATTTGTAGACATGCAGTAAGCATGATCTAACATGATCAAACCAGGACATAGGCAATGAAGAATTGATGTTGGAGCAAAGACGGCGTCATACAAAAAGATTTCTCCGAACCGCCTAGCGACCTATCCGGGGCCTCGCATCAGAAGAAAGGCATTCATAAAAAGCCCCCGAAAGGTATTCAGATTTCTAGATCTGTTTATCTTCGGACGACTGCTGTCAAGGAAAAAGACGTCTTCAGGACTGCTCAAATATCAGAAGAAAGGCTTCATAAAAAGGGCTCTTGGTTTTCCTAATTGTTCTAAGTCTGTAATCTTCAATTTATTGAGTCTAGGAGAATGTGTACGTTGAGTCGCACTGAGTCATCTCAAAGACATATCTCTCCAAGCTCTACCATACAACAGACCAATTCTTGAACCATGCCCAAGCTCCACAAAGCCCAAAAGCCCAATGGACCAATTCTGTCTTCTGGAGACAGAGTTCGGGCCGAACTCTGCCTCCACACAGAGTTCGGGCTGAAATCTGTCCCCTGATTTCCAGCACCCTAATTTTTAGGGCCTGCTTGCTACAAGCTGTCCAACGGCCAAAAATTTGAATTATTTATACCGAATTCTGGCCGAATTCTGCATGTCCCGAACCCTATAAATAGGCCTTGGTTTCTCTCATTTAAAACCATCCACTCTTCTCTTCTTCTTCTCTTACATAGCCTATATAGTCAAGAGCCTTACTCTTCCAATCTACTAGCCACAAAACTTCCTAAGCCCCAAGGTGCTCAAGTGCGATTCAGCTAGAAGTTTTTGTGCAAGAGTTGAATAGAAGAAGTCGCTTGGAAAATTCCAAGCAATCGCCACTGCGATCCTCTGTAAGAAGTTGACGTGCTCTTCTGAAGAAAAGGCACGGGTTGTAAACTACTATTTCACAAATAGTGGATTTAATCCTGAGCTAGAGTTCTCAGGCCTGGACTAGTCCTCCACGAGGGAAACCAGGTTAAAACTGCTGTGTTTGCGTATGCTATTCATATCTTTATTTACTTCCGCATTACTCTCTGATTTACTTACTATCTTGATAGTTGTTTTGTGATTGTGATATAGAGTTATTTTTTATTTTATGATTATTGACACAAACTCTATTCACCCTCCCTCTAAAGTTGCCTACACGTTATTTCAGATGGCACTTTGGTAGGTCTCGTCAGGACCTTGATAGCTTCCCAAGATCGTCGAGGAGATGCCTTGCACCAGGCAGTGACGGATGCTTTGACCAGGGGCGGTCATCAGGGTAACAGCGCGGCCAACAGCTTCAAGCGCTTGAACCCTCCCTTCTTCGACGGCAGTGAAGATGCTATCGCTGCAGATGCTTGGCTTCAGGACACAGAGGTGATTCTAGAAGCAGCCAGGACCCCAGAGAACGAGAAGGTAGCCGTGGTGCGCCTGCAGTTGTTAGATCTTACCCGCAGCTGGTGGGCGGCTCAGGCTATTGGATTAGCAGCACCCATTGCTTTGGCGGTGTCAGAGAGAGATTCTAGACCAAGTATTTTGATGTTGTAGCTCGGTATGATCTACAGACGAGGTTCACCAATCTGAAGCAGATGGGCAGGACGGTCGACGGATATGCAGCCGAGTTTTTGAGACTCATTCGGTTTGCTCCCACCTTGGTGGCAACCGAGTATGATAGAGCCCAGCGATTCCAGCAGGGGCTTCACCTGGAGATTCTATTGGCGGTTGAGCAGTTTGAGCATCAGACTTTTGATGCAGTCTTGAGAGCAGCTAGGAGGCATGAGTATACCTCCCAGAGGATTGTGGATAGGGTCAGAGGTCGGAAGAGATCCCACGGCCAGATGAATCAGACTTCAGCCCCAGTCCCGGCAGCCAGGGCTTTGACTATTGGAGCTCCGAGGCGGGCGGCCTCAGTGACGTCGGTTCAGCATTCAACCCCGACGTACCCTCAGCAGCAGAAGCAGAAGCAGGCTTCCGTAGTGGGATGTTCTCATTGTGGAAAGCCAGGCCATATAGTGACAGAGTGTCGCAGGGCACAAGGATTGTGTCTGGCTTGTAGAGCAGCAGATCATAGGGTTGGATCCTGCCCGAATAGGGGTGGTTCATCATCGTCCAACCTTTCTAGCTCTTCGGTGAGAGGACCAGCTCCAGTCCAGCAGCAGCAGTATCCATTGTCGAGGCCCTTGCCGCCTTAGTCCCAGGTATTCCAGCAGCAGAACCCCCAGCAGTATGCACAAGTCCAAGCCCAGAGTCAGAATAGGCAGCAAGGATTTCAGCAGAGGGGACCAGCATCCCGAGGGCATGGCCAGGCTATGGTGATGACCGCAGAGGAAGGATTGGCACCAGAAGAGGTAGTGGCATATACTATTCTCGTCAACTCCTTTCCAGCTTCAGCTTTATTTGATTCTGGTGCATCGCATTCTTTTATGTCTGCACGATTCACGACACGGATAGGATTGGAGCCCGAGTCATTATCAGTAAGGCTCAATATACTTACTGGTAACGGACTTGTGGGAGTCGATAGGGTGTTTTCCTCTTGTGGGATCGTAGTTAACGGTAAAGAATTTTCCGCTAGATTGATAGAATTCTCGATGACCGATTATGATGTGGTCCTAGGGATGGATTGGTTGAGGAACCAGTATGCTAGAATAGACTGCCATATTGGTAGGGTTATTTTTAGCATTCCAGGCAAACCTGAGTTTTCCTTTTCCCGATGCGCAGTTGAGCCTTCTCCTCCAGTATTGCGGATGGCCGTAGCAGTAGTGCAGTTGTCCAGGATAGTTGAAGAGTTTTCAAATGTTTTTCCAGAGGAGCTTCCAGGTATGCCGCCAGAGCGGAAGATCGAGTTCACTATTGACTTGATTCCTGGGACAGCCCAGTGTCAGAGAGAGTCTATAGGATGGCACCTTCAGAATTGGAGATCTTGTACAAGATGATTGAAGAACTTCGAACCAAGGGATTCATTCGTGCTAGTGGATCACCTTGGGGAGCCCCGATGCTTCTTGTGAAAAAAAGGATGGTACATCCAGGTTATATGTTGACTATCGTACCTTGAACTCGGTGACAATCAAGAACAGATACCCTCTCCCGAGGATAGATGACTTGTTTGATCAACTCAAAGGGGCGGCAGTATTCTCGAAGATCGACTTGCGTTCAGGATATCACCAGATCAGAGTTAGAGAGCAGGACATCCCGAAGACAGCTTTTAGATCGACGTATGGACATTAGGAGTTCCTTGTTATGCCCTTTGGAGCAACCAATGCGCCGGCGGTATTCATGGATCTCATGAATCGCATTTTCATGCCTTATTTGGATCAGTTTGTGATTGTGTTCTTGGATGACATCCTGGTCTACAGCAAGAGTGAGGCGGAGCATGAGCAGCATCTCTGTATGGTTCTTCAGACTCTCAGGGGGAACCAGTTGTATGCCAAGTTCAGTAAATGCGAGTTCTGGCTTGATCGCATTTTGTACTTGGGTCACATCATCACTCGAGGAGGAGTAGAAGTGGATCCCCAGAAGATCGTGGCCATTGAGTCATGGCCAGTGCCCAGCACAGTTGCAGAGGTTCGCAGTTTTCTCGGATTGGCCGGCTACTACCGGCGGTTTGTTTTAGATTTTGCTCGGATTTTAGCGCCATTGACCCAATTGACCCGCAAGAAGGTGCAGTTTGCTTGGACCGCAGAGTGCCAGGATTCATTCGAGAAGTTGAAACGAGGCTTGATGACGGCTCCCATTCTTACGCTTCCAGATGGGACTGGAGGATTCTCAGTATATTGTGATGCTTCAGGCAGAGACTTAGGATGTGTTCTGATGCAGCATGGGAAGGTAATAGCTTATGCTTCACGACAACTTCGTGATCATGAGAGAAATTATCTAACCCATGACTTGGAGCTGGCAGCAGTAGTGTTTGTACTTAAGTTGTGGAGGTACTACTTGTACGGAAATAGGGTGGAGATTTTCACCGACCATAAGAGCCTAAAGTATGTTTTCACCCAGAAGGATCTTAATATGCGTCAGAGGAGGTGGCTGGAGCTTCTTGTGGATTATGATGTCAACTTGCAGTATCATCCCGGGAAGGTCAACGTTGTTGCAGATGCGTTGAGCAGGAGAGCCGGAGTTTAGTTCCTAACAGCGCAACCGGAGCTGTTAGCAGATCTTCAGAAGATGGGTATTGAAGTTGTTCTCCCTTCCAGTGTAGCATTGATGGCCAGTATGCAGGTTCAGTCCACTATAGTCGAGAGGATCCGGATGGCATAGTCAGCAGATTCTAAGCTTCAGCGACTCAGAACAGAGTGTGAGACAGGACAAAGACCAGAGTTATGCATTCATAAAGATGGTACACTTAGGCATGGTAAGCGTCTTTGTGTACCCAATGGAGATATCAGACAAGAAATCATGGCAGAGGCTCACAGTTCTCAGTATTCCATTCATCCGGGCGGTACGAAGATGTACCGTGACATTCGTCAGCACTTTTGGTGGAATGGCATGAAGAGAGAGATAGCCCGGTTTGTCTCTCGATGTTTGGTTTGCCAACAAGTTAAGGCTGAACATCAGAGGCCCGCTGGACTTCTTCAGCCCTTGTCGATTCCAGAATGGAAGTGGGAACATATGACCATAGATTTTGTGACCGGATTGCCTAGATCCCCGGCTGGTCGAGATGCTGTTTGGGTTATAGTTGACAGGCTCACGAAGGTGGCTCACTTTCTTTCATTCAGAGTTGGTCAGTCGACAGCTCAGTTAGCAGAGATGTATCTCAGGCAGATTGTCAGGTTGCACAGAGTGCCAGTCAGTATCACTTCGGACCGAGATTCAAGATTCACGTTGCACTTTTGGCGTAGCCTGCATGAGAGTTTGGGAACTCGTCTCCAGTTCAGTTCAGCATATCATCCGCAGATAGATGGCCAGTCGGAACGCACAATCCAGACTCTTGAAGATATGTTGAGATCTTGTACACTTGACTTCGGTGGTTCGTGGGAAGATCACCTGCACCTGGTGGAGTTCTCATACAACAACAACTTCCAAGCCAGTATCCAGATGGCAGCGTTCGAGGCACTGTATGGTAGGAAGTGCAGATCCCCGTTAGCCTGGGATGATGTTGGAGAGAGGCAGATGCTTGGTCCAGAAATGATTGCCCAGATAGTTGAAATGGTCAGAAGAGTCCGGGATTATCTTCGAGTTGCCCAAGATCGCCAGCGCCATTGGGCCGATTCTCATCGGCACCCTCTCGAGTTTTCTGTCGGCGACCATGTATTCCTGAGGATTTTGTCTAACCGTGGCGTCATTCATTTCGGCGTGCGGGGAAAGCTTAGTCCTAGGTATATAGGGCCATTCGATATTCTGGAGCAAGTAGGAGATGTGTCCTATCGTCTCGCTCTTCCGTCGTCGCTAAGCGAGGTGCATGACGTATTCCATGTATCCCAATTACGACGGTATATCTCGGACCCGAGCCACATCCTAGATCATTCGGAATTGGTTGTTGGTACCAACCTTTCGTATGAGGAGAGACCCGTGTTTATATTGGACCGGAGAGAGAAGACACTCAAGAACAAGACTATCAAGTTAGTCCGAGTTGCTTGGGGTCATCACTCTTTGGGTGAGTCAATGTGGGAGCGTGAGGATGACATCCGATCACGGTATCCCGACTTGTTTGACTCGTGAGGTATAATGTCTTCCTTATGCCTCATGCCTTCGATTTCTTGCTTGAATGAGTGATTGCCTGCCTAGTTATAGCTTGTTTGTGATTAATATAGCTTGTCCTCATCTCTCTAGCCTCTTAAATTAAATTCTGAGGATGGAATTCTTTTAAGGTGGGTAGAGTTGTAATGTCTGTGGTTCGTATTACGTATTTTGGAATACGTGTACGTATTTTACCTTGTATTGCATGATTCCTTGCTTAGTTTTCTTCATGGCTTGATTTATTCTTGGTTCGGGTTGGCTTGGTTCGGTTTGGGGTTGCTTTTGGTTCATCATGGACCAAAGAGAGAACCCCTACCTACCACCACCACTACCATTTATTAACCCCCACTTCTTTCTCTCTTTTCATTACTCTTCTTCTTTCCTCCATTACTACTTCACCTACCAGAGAGAGAGAGAGAGGTCTAGGCAAGTGCAACTTGTTTCATGGAGGAAGTCCAATTTTATTGTTTTATTCTCTTCCTTACAGCATTTTAACTTACTTTAATACTTGACATTTCCACTTTCCATGGCTAGATTCTTGTAGATCTAAGTTTATTTTATTTTTATAATTCTTGGATTTTGATCTACTTAATCTTGTTATTGTCAA